>JAQFVV010000122.1:1559081-1659081 GCA_028023455.1 Epiperipatus broadwayi
AAAATACATATTGCATTATTTCGATTCCATTTTATACTATTAAAGAAAGAAAGATGATTTTCAGTTTTGGCATTATTTTTTTTTCCACTTGTCTCAAGTTTTTTTTTTCATTTTAATTTTCAGTAGACTTTTCAGTCTTAATTTTCAGTTCTACTTTGTCGTAAAATGTTTTAATATATTTTTCTGATGATGATTTCTCTGTTAATGAAAAATCTTGTTTGATAACAAAGTTGTAAAGACAAATGTATAATATTTATTACATTTTAATGAGCATCTCTATATCTTAAGATTTTAATGAAAGATTTATTTAAAATTTGATCAACGATTATTCAGGTGTAATTATTTTTACTATGATAAAATTAGATACAAAAAATGAAATCAAAATTTTATGAACTCACTAATTTTATTTATTAATATTTTTTGTATCTAATTTTATCATAGTAAAAATAATTACACCTGAATAATCATTGATTAAATTATATATATATATATTATATATATATATATATATATATATATATATATATATATATATATATATATATATATATACACATAAATAGTAACCTTCTAGTTTGGCACCAGAAATATTAATTGTAGTCGTATAATATATTAGTAACATCTGATATCATCTAATTAAAAAAAAAAAATGAAATAATGTGAATTTAAAAAAAAAAATATTAATGACTTAAAACTATGATCAGAAGTACTTGTAGATGTAATTTAAAAATTATTAGATGTTAAGTATCTTACTTTAGAGTATAATTAATGATAGGATAGGGGGTGGCTTGTCACAAAAATAGTCAGTTTAGTTTGAGTTGATGTTAATTTGTTTTATTTGTCTCCAGAACAGTATTAAGATTTGTTTAAATGATTCTCTAATTCATTTGCTATTTATATTTTAATTTATAGTATAAACAGTAAAATATGTTTAACTCATCATCATTAAAATAGTCATTTAGTCATATCAGTTTGGTATCGGTACTACATTATTTGTAAATATTCATGTATGTCTGTATCATTATTCGACTTAATTTTTTATTCATATGCTTCATTAAACCATCAAGTATCATATCTTATATCCAAATATTTAATTTCATAACTAATAGTGTTAAAAACCAGATTAATTACATTTTAAGTGAATTAATGGATTATTAAACTGGTGAATTATTGAACAATAATTATACTAGAAAATATTTTATTTATTAAAATATTTGTTATTAATTTTATTTTGTTTCTTTAAAATAACAGAATATTCGATTTCTAATTCAATTTAATATTTAACATTTTTTTATTTGCTAGATAAATTGATCCCCCCCCACTTTCTTTCTTTTTCAAGACAAGAACGTTTCTTGCATAAATTAAAAAGTTTAGTGTGATGGGAGAAGTCTCTGTTTGGTGTTCCTTGACCTTTCAAATAACCTTGGACTATTGGAAGAATAAATGTTAGGTCATGTTTTAAAATCTATAAAAGGATTAATTACAATTCTATAGGGACTGCTAACTGCTGACTGCTGACAAATTTCCTACTACTGATTCATCTTCAAATTCATTTTATTAACAAAGTTTAATAGTATAATTTTGTTTATTATAAACCAATTCTTCCAAAATTCAAATTGAAAGTATAAAAAGTCTTATTGGTTTACAAATATGACAGAGTGAACAACCTTACTAGGTACATCCATTTTTATTCTTAAGCTAACTATTTAGATTATCCAACCATTGTTTAAAATGCATGTAAGTGTATATACTATATATTATTTAAATTTAATTGTCAATATTCAAGAAAGAATTGGAATGCATAATAGTATTTTAAATTTGCTTCATTTAAACTTTAAACCTAATTGTAAAAAAGAAAGAAGAATGTTTGTTTTTCAAAAATATTTTTCTTAAAATTTAAGTATAGTATTAATGGAGCAACTATATACTTTTTTTATGTTGGAAAAGTGTGTGAACTATTATTAAACATGTCAAGAACTCTAAATAATAAATCTGTGCTAGATGTCAAAGAAGACAGTTGAGAAAGACACATATAATTCATTTATTTTTATTGTCATTATTATTGGAACATTTGCTTGATTATTGTTATTTGTGACTATTTTTAAAAAAATAAGACTAAATGTGCAATTGAATGCATTGTTAATATTTATCTATTTTTCCCAATTACTAGAAGAAATGAATTTATAAAATGGATAAAATTAAATGATTTTATTTTATTAATTGCTCTTCTCATTTATGGTGGAATTTCTTTATGTAGAATATTTCCAACCAACAAACGAAAATTTAAGAAATATTATCAGTTAAATAATTATATGTGTTTCTAAATGGATCTGGAAAAATAGGAATAAATGCTTAATACATCTCACAAATGAAATAATGAATTACTACTTTATTTGCATTGTGATAAAATGTATATTGCTTAATTAATAAAAATTCTCCTATATATTGTCAACAGCAATTCATTAGCTTATTGCTAAGAACATTGAATACTGCTATTATGAATTAAAAATAATGTTATTTGTTTTCCTGCAAGAATGTGTTATGTTTGTCAGTATTTATCTTTGCGCTAATAGTTTTTTTTTTATTATTATTTAAAATATGACCAAAGGATGTCATTTATAAACTATCAATAAACTTTTCATTTATACAACCAAGGGAAAAAAATAGTTATTATTACTGATATTTGATATTTAATAGATAGAAAATTTAAGAAGTGATTTATGATATTTATTATTATATTTATTATTGTTTTCTACAAGAACGTCTCATTAAAGGCATAATATGATGAAAATATTATGTTAGGTAATATTTTTTTTATTAATTTAGTATAAGTTTTGTTGGGTGTTCTATTATAAACATACATGTGTGGTAAAAAAGGAGACATCCATTTAATGTTGAAGGGGTTAACAGCTTTTCTAAAAAAAAGCTCATTATATAAATTCTTATAGTATATCTATGCATTTTTAATAGATTAGAAAATAACTATATTCAATGATTATTTAACCTAGGATATAAATATTTAATATTCATCTAAGCCAAACCTTTGATTTACATTTGTGCTAATGTAAATGTACTATAAAAATATTATTTTGTCTTATTTTACCAATACAAATTATTGCCTTGTTTTTCAACCATCATTAGTATGTTACCAAGTCATAAATATTATATTATCAGATATGAAATATTTATCCATTATTGCTTTTACAGTTAATAATTGATATTTTTACAGTAGTTCTTTGCTTTCTGGGATTTGAATTGTCTTTGTTTTATTATGCTTGTATATGTGTGTCTATTATTACATTCAACTATAATAATGTGTAAATTGCAAGTAAAAATGATATACAGTCTATCGGTTTCAGAGGAAGAGACTGGGGCAATTGATTTGGAAAGATTAAAAATTTACTTAGGTGTAAATTTATTGTTATTTATTATGCTTGAATAAAAAAGTATTCTGTGGCAGTATGTAGTAAAGTTAGCAATGTTTTATAGTATCTTATGGGATTGAGTAATCTTTTCCCTCTTTTGTATTTGAATATGTGACATGGGTAGATTGCCTAGTGTATTGTATGGGATCGAGTAATCTCTCACTTTGTTTATTGAAGTATTTGATAGGAATATATTGAATCCTCCAGTTTTTGTATTTGATATTATGAATTAAAGTATGTGAAGCCAGTTATTTGTTCTCCCTGATTAGTTTGGTGATGAGATTTGTTCCCACATGTTTATTTAGTCTCAGAAGTTAGTTTTGAAAATTGTTGTATTGCTATTTATATAATTACACTTGTAAAAATCATTTATCCCATGTGCCTATGGAATGTTTTTCATTTATACAATAGCCATGTGCCAGATAATTTATTGATAAAAGAAGAATAAAAGCAGAATTGATTTTCTTCCAAAACAGCTGTAGTAAAGTTAGTGATTAAAGCTTGATTGTCCATTGTCTTCATCCATATTATGATTGTATTACAACTTCATAAGTAAACCAATTGGATTGAATAGTGTTAATTATTTCTTCTATGACATACAGCATAATACAGAACCATACATAAAGTATTAATTTAAAAGATAATGAAATATCCATCATTAATGCTTAATTTTAATTATTATTTCAAATCATTTTGTATTTATCACTTAAGTTACATATCATCAATTTTCATAATATTCAATCATCATTGAGTAAGCAAGCAAAGATAAAACATAGTTAATTGATAGAATTATTTACTTCATTTTTGCAAAGACAGAATACAGTTAATTAATGGAGTTATTTAGTTCCATTCTGCAAAGTATAGTTTGATATTATTCTTATTCTATACTTATTCTTAAGTTTCACATCTCTTTACTTTATTTTAATTAATGTGAATTTTAAGTAAAACACCAACATTTTAGTTTTGTGTTATAATTGAATATAAATATTTAATCATATGTTAGTTATCATAGACTTACCAAGTAATAGATAATTTGAGAGTGCTAAAAATAAGATATCAAATATAGGGTAAATTTTGTAGGTTATTGTTTGAAGTTTAGAGCTATATTACTTCAGTTCCATGTGCTTATCAGAAGTGAGTGATAACTGAAAACCATTTTGCATTAAAATGTAAAGATTTTATTTTGGTTCATTATGTTAGTGTTAAAAATATAATGTGTTTCCATAAGTCGATCAAGATACTTTGATAGATGAGATGTGTCAGATTAAAATTAGAAAATTATATTGTGTTATATATTCTTGTGTAAATTTTAACCATTGATGCTAAGTACATCCAGAACTTGAACATGTACCAATTAGAAAGAAATCAAATGTTTGCTTAACTATTTTTTTTAAATTTTGTTAATAAATGTTTTATTATTCAAAATTGTATTCAGAATTATTCTTTAACATACATTCATATTTCATATTTCTACACATGCTCACACATTTATTTTATCTAATATGATATAATTGTATTTTATTTAATTTAATAATGAACATATTCAGATATTATGATATTGATTTTCTTGATCCAAAGACTATATGAGATGTCAATTATTTACTAACTTTCTAAAAAGGTTTTATTATTTAGTAATTGTTTAGATGATGAATTGAAATGCAAATGTGCCCAATTTCTTTCATTATCTAACTGCCATTATTTAGTTAGGGTATTGCTTCATTTATGTCATTACTTTCATGATAGTAAATAGTAGTTGTTAAGAAGGAGATTTGAAATTAACCTATGCAATAAATTAATTCCCTGAGATATTCAATTTTTAATTCAGGTTAAATATTAAATTCAGTTAACTAGTTTAGATTAGTATATAATTAAAAGTTCAGTAATGTTAGGTTTATTTTATATTTAGTTCCAACTTACTACACAGTGCAGTGATTAAACACTACATTTTAGTTATTAGTTTAATTTTCTAACATGGTAGAGGTTGTTCAATGCATGTGGATGATGAGAAGAGGTGAAGTAAGACTATAACTTGTTAATTTTAGATTGTAGAAATTTACCAATTTAATTCTTATTTATATTAGAATTTGATAGATGTGTTATTTTCTATTAATTTTATTATTTTCTCCCACATCTAATGTACATTTTACACCTCATAGACCTCTGTATCTCTCAACTGAGCTAGGCTAAGTTCAAACTTTCTTTAAGAGCCTCATAAATAATTTAGGGTAAAGTTGAAAACAATAGTTTATTCTATGGTTCATAGAATTGGCACCCCCAGGTATTTGTAGTGATGGTGATCAGTGATGAGAGGTTGCAATATATATATATATATATATATATATATATATATATATATATATATATATATATATATATATATATATATATATATATATATATATATATATATATATATATATATATATATTATAAATGAAATAAAAAATTTAATGGTTTACAACTATTACCCACAATTGTTAAAATCCGCAGAAGTACTTTCAGTGAATTTCTTCAACCTGCCTCAACTGCCATTAAATTCAAAATCAAAAGCAGATGCAAACGTCATCACTTCAACTTCTATGAATCATGTATTTTAATGTTAGCAGCTTCTCGATTTATTAAATGCATTTTATTCCTGTTTATAGAAATTGTGTCTTTAATTTTTCTTTTACAATGGTTTCTGTCATCATCAAGAATTTTTACATTTTCAAAATCAAATTTAAATTTATATTTACATGTTTTTTCATGATCAAAGAAAACTGAAGGAGATATTAAATCATCATTATTTTTACTTTTTACATGCTTACATAACAATTCATGCTCCTTCAATCTTTTCTCAATACTACACCTAGATTCACCTATATATGATAGCATTCAATCACAAAAAATTGATATATGACATTATTTTTCTGCTTGACAGGTATGTGGTCCTTAGAGTTATTGACTAATTTATTAATATTGTTTGTAACTTAGAATGAAACATTAAACACATTCTTATATAAATCCTTAAAAAATTTCACTTGTGGATTTGAAATAAAGGGAATAGATATCCATTGTTTACTATTAATCTTCATTTTCTTTAAATTATTATAACTATTTTTAAATTGACATGAATTATTGTTTATTTGTTCCATTTTATAACCAATATCTGGAAATTCCTTGGCAAATATTTCAATATTTTTCAGTTTATCACTTTGGTAACTACATAATTTGTCATTCCAAAAGAAAAAAGAAAGATCTAAAACTTGCCATCTTATGCATAATTGGTACTTTTGTATTACAATTTATATATCCTTTTATTTGCAGTGGCCTAATTATTAGTTTATAATTTAATATACTGTTATCTATTGTAATAATTAAATCTAAATATTTAATTTTATTGACCTGTTCTTTTTCAATAGTCCATTTCAAGCCATTCAACTTATTTAATTTCTCTACAATTAAATTTATGCTATTATTATTTCCACAAACAAAAAAAGCATCTACATATATTTTGTAAATTTTAATATCTCCAAAAGTACATATATTTAAAATACTACTCTCATATGTAGATAAAACGAAATTGTAAACTTGTGCAACTAGAGGCAGCCCCATAGGCCAACCTTTAGACATCTTATAATATTGACCTTCAAAAGGTGCAACAATGTTATCATTAAATTTTTTTAAAAAATCAACAATAAGTTTTATCATATATTTACAAATACTTTTTAATGCATGTTCATATATTTTTATGGAATTCATTCCATCAATAGATCCATACATTTGTGTAACATCCAATGAAGCAATAACATAATTTTCATCAATCATCAAATTTTTAATACTATTTACATGATGAAGCAATAATGATTTCCCCAAATCCTAAAAAGTCTTGTAAAAGTTTACCAATATAGTTAGAAGACTGATACATAAATAAACCACCAAAATCTGTCATAACTCACAAAGGATTATCTTCTTTATGTAATTTTATTTTTGCAAAAATACGAGAACATATAGCACAAGAAGGATATATTATATAGTATACATTATTACTTAAAACTTTATTTTTAGCACTTTTTAAAATATTGTTAATAAATTTTATTCTTTGACCATACATATTATAATCTTCAATAAAAAAAAACAAGTTTGTCCATTTGCATTTTAACTTTATCAATATATTGACATTTTGTCAACAAGCACATATGCAAACCTTTGTCCTCTTTCAAACAAATCATATTATCATTCTTCAAACTCCATTTAAATTCCAAAATAGCCAATTGCAATGATTTATCATAAGGCATTGTATTAAATTTATTACAATTAACTTTCTTAATAGTATCATCAGAAAAATTATCATTATCAGAAATCATTTTAAATGAATTTTGAATAGCTGCAATTAGTTCCAAATTATAATCATTCCAAATACCACTGACGTATTTAGCTCCATGACTTAAAACATATTTCTGAATTAAATGTATCCTATTGTTTGATAATTAATGAAGTTTAACTTATTATAAGCATGTGGGTATCGCTTATTAAATAAAAAATCAACTTTTTTCTCAAATTTATTATTTAATTTACGTTCAATTGATTTAAATCCATTTTCACAAACAATTTTATATTCATTCCTAGCACATCATTCATTTAAAATTATTAAATGTTCAATTGCTTTCAAATATTTTCGAATATCAAAAAGTTCCTTTTTACACCTTTTAATAATATTATTAAAAATAATCAATTTTAATTTATCCAAACATTTTGGTATTAAATTTATACAACTGTTGAACTTTATACTACAACAATTTGGGGATACCTGAAAAACTTTACAATTTTTGAAAAAATGAAGATTGCATTTCAGCTTACTAATCCTTTCACATTGTCTCCGCCATTACTTAATGATCCACCATTTTTTTAAAATTACTTAAAACCATTAAATATATGCAAAATAAAGAAAATGTCCATTTATTAAAAAAAAACAAAATTGTAGTTATAATGGAAATAATAAAATTAACGGTTTACAAACTATTATACACAATCATTAAAATCCTCAGAAGTGCTTTAGGTGAATTTCTTCAACCTGCCTAAATTGCCATTAAATTCAAAATCAAAAGCGGAAGCAAACATCATCACTTCAAATTCCACGTATCTCGTATTTTAAAGTTAACAGCTTGTCGATTTCTTAAATGCATTTTATTCCTGTTTATAAAAATTGCCTCTTTAATTTTTTTTTTACTTTGGTTTCTCTTTTCATGAAGAATTTTTACATTTTCAAAATGAAATTTAAAATTATATTTACATGTTTTTTCGTGATCAAAGAAAACCGAAGGAGATATTAAATCACCATTATTTTTCCTTTTTACACACTTATATAACAATTCATGCTGATGATATTATTAAGAAAATTAATTGTAATAAATTTAATTGAATGCCTTGTGATAAATCATGGCAATTGGCTATTTTGGAATTTAAACAGAGTTTGAAGAATGATAATATGATTTGTTTGGAAGTGAACAAAGCTTTGCGTATGTGCTTGTTGACGAAATGTCAATACACCTGGGTCTCATTTTACACGGACTTATTTAACACGATTTTGAAGTAACATGATTTATGTTTCACTGGAAGTTGAACTTTGATAATGCACTATTACTTTAAATAATAAATTTGCGCATATACGTTATATTGAAAGTAATAGCACATTATTAAAATTTGACTTTCATCTTAGTAATTTCAATATTTTCAGTGCTTTATAATATTAAGATTTTATGCAATGAAATTAAAATCATGATTTCCACATTTTATGTATACACACATTAAATTTTACAAGATTCTAATCTAAATTTCTTCAAACATTGTGCGTGTTAATTTTGCATTTTAAATCACATTCTATTTTTGCTTTTTTAAAAAAATAAAGTAATCAATTATTAATCATTTAGTGTCCACAAGTTTATTTTAAAAGGTGAGTAATAGCAGTGGGCACAATTAAATTTGACAATTAAAATTAAAATCTGATTTTTAATAGTAATTAACAATTTAAAAATTACTTATGGTGAGTTGAAATTAATGTGTTGTGAAATTTGATTTTTAAACAGAATTGAAAATTAAAAAAATTAAAGACAAAAATAAGAATTTAATTTTTAGTTGTTACTTTCATAAACAATTAATAATATCATTGTCTCAAACATTAGTTACTAATTATGTTGTCAACAAAAAACCATTGACACAACATGAGTGTGAAGTTGGTGCTAGTTGTATTTCCTCTAGTGAAAAATCTGATTTTTTACCAGTTTGCAAATGAACACATTTTTTGGCAAATAGTGATAATAATTAAAACATGTATAAAAGCATATAAATTACTGTACTGTAAATTTTGCATAAAAATATAGTATTTTGAATAAAATTAAGTATTATAGATAAAAAAAGTTTGTCTTGTATCAATTTTTTTCAAATTTGAAATTTTTTATTAGTCATATTTTATTTCCTTATTATTTTTTTTTTTGCGCGAATTTTAAAGTAAATTTACATTGGTGCTTTTATTTATGTGAATTTTTAAAAATCACAGAACACATCACCCTTTTTTTAATGTAAGTTACGTCTATTTTTGCACGATTTCATTTATGCATGAGTTCTGATGAACCTATCTATTGCATAAAATGAGACTCAGGTGTATATTGATAAAGTTAAAAAATGCAAAAAAAAAAAACTTGGTTTCTTTTTGATTGAAGATTATAATATGGTTGGTCAAAGAATAAAATTTATTAACAATATTTTAAAAAGTGCTAAAAATAAAGTTTTAAGTAATAATGTATACTATATGATATATCCTTCTTGTGCTATATGTCCTCATATTTTTGCAAATATAAAATTACATAAAGAAAATAATCCTTTGTGAGTTATGAGAGATTTTGGTAGTTCATTTATGTATCAGTCTTCTAAATATATTGGTAAACTTTTACAAGACTTTTTAGGATTTGTGAAAAATACTATTGCTTCATCATTTGACTTTGTAAATAGTATTAAATATCTGATGATTGATGAAAATGATGTTATTGCTTCATTGGATGTTACAGAAATGTATGGGTCTATTGAAAGAATGAATTCCATAAAAATAATTGAACACGCATTAAAAAGTAAAAGTATTTGTAAATATATGATGAAATTTATTGTTGATTCATTAAAACTTTTTAATGATAACATTGTTGCATTTTTTGAAGATCAATATTGTAAGATGTCTAAAGGTTGGCCTATGGGGGTGTCTGTATTGGCACAAATTTGCAATTTCGTTTCATCTACTTATGAGATAGTATTTTAAATATGTGGACTTTTGGAGATATTAAAATTTACAAAAGATATGTAGATGATGTTTTTGTTTGTGTTGAAATACCAATAGTATTAATTTACTAGTAGAGGAATTAAATAAGTCGAATGGCTTGTAATGGACTATTGAAAAAGAACAGGGCAATAATATTAAATATTTAGATTTAATGATTACAAGAGATAACAGTATATTACATTATAATCTAATAATTAATTGACTGCAAAAAAGAGGATATATAAATTGTAAATCAAAAGTACCAATGATGTATAAGATGGCAAGTTTTAGATCTTTTTTGATTTGGAATGAAAAATTATGTTGTTACCAAAGTGATAAACTGAAAAATATTGAAATATTTACCAAGGAATTGCTTGATGTTGGTTATAAAATGGAACAAATAAACAATACTTTATGTCAGTTTAAAAAAAGTTATAATAATTTAAAGGAAATGAAGATTAATAGTAAACAATGGATATCTATTCCATTTATTTCAAATCCACAAGTGAAATTTTTTAAGGATTTATATAAGAATGTGTTTAATGTTTTATTCTACGTTGCAAACAATATTAATAAATTAGTCAATAATTCTAAGGACCTGTCAAGCAGAAAAGTAAAGTCATATATCAAATATTTTTGATTGTATGCTATCATATATAGATGAATCTAGGTGCAGTATTGAGAAAAGATTGAAGGAGCATGAATTGTTATATAAGCGTGTAAAAAGTAAAAATAATGGTGATTTAATATCTCCTTCATTTTTCTTTGATCATGAAAAAACATGTAAATAAAAATTTAAATGTGATGTTGAAAATGTAAAAATTCTTCATGAAGAGAGAAACCATTGTAAATAAAAAAAATTAAAGAGGCCATTTTTATAAACAGGTATAAAATGCATTTAATAAATCGACAAGCTGCTAACATTAAAATACGATATTCATGGGATTTGAAGTGATGCTTCTGCTTTTGATTTTGAATTTAATGGCAGTTGAGGCAGGTTGAAGAAATTCACTGAAGAAGTACTTCTGCGGATTTTAAGGATTGTGTGTAATAGTTTGTAAACCGTTAAATTTATTATTTCATTTATAATTCCATTTTTTTTAATTAACGGACATTTTATTTAATTTACACACACACAGACATATATATATATATATATATGTTAAAACGAAGATTTGCACGGGTTAAATGTATAAAATGCATATTTTGCGGGTTCATCCATGTTAAAAACTTTTAATATTAATATACTGATGTTTTGACTTGGTCACACAAGCCATCCACAGAGTTATAAAAGGTAGAAAGACGGTTGTAGAGGTGCTACAATCACTGATTTGAATAAAATGTTAAAATTCCACCAATAGCAAAAAATGTTAAATTTAGGATTGTTTTTTAACATTTTTTGCTATTGGTGGCATTTTAACATTTTATTCAAATCAGTGATTGTAGAGCCTCTACAACCATCTTTCTACCTTTTATAACTCTGTGGATGGCTTGTGTGACCAAGTCGAAATGTCAGTATATTAATATTAAAAGTTTTTAACACGGATGAACCCGCAAAATATGTATTTTATATATTTAACCTGTGCAAATCTTCGTTTTAACATTATTAACCTCTACGGGGAGGAAAATTTTAAACAGCTTCGTATATTTGAAAGAACATGGATTAAGAAATGTAAGTTACTTTATAATTTATCTTTTTCATTAGCGTGCAAAAATCACAATGTTATACCTACTTGCTGTAAAATTGTGTTTCACAAGAACAATTATAATGTTAGTAAAATTCTAAGGAAAACTAGCAAAATTATTTTAAACTCTTTTATTAAAGAAACTCGGAAAAATTTATACAAAATTGATAAAGTATTGCTACATTTACGTTTATTCCTTAGTAATAAAATACATCCTTTACTGTGGACTTGTTTTGATCGTATTGCAAGATTTACATCATTTAAAGATTAGGAATTTGTAACAGCAAAGCAAAAGAAAAAATTGCAAAGGCTAATTAGAACACAATCCCCAAACATTATGTATCTAAATCAAAAAAACCTTTATAATTTATCTAGGAAAGCCCTCTCTACAGATGAAATTTTGGTTTTAGAAAAAGGTTTCAATTTTGCTTTAACACCTTCCTGGATACCTTTTGAGAAAATTGTTTGTAATGTTGAATCAGCTCTCGATAAAATTGATTCTACATCGGCTGATTTGGCTAGAAATGAGATTTGTAATACTTTTAAAAAAACTAAGCTTCCTAAAAATAATATTTCAAAGAAAGAAAGACAAGCATTAAATAATATAAAATCAGACAAATCAATTGTTGTACTTCCAGCTGTTAAAGGTAATGCCATAGTCATAATGGATCGTGACATTTACCATAATAAAATTTTAGATCTGCTTAATGATAAAACTTATAAACTATCAAAAAGAGATCATACTATGTATTTGGAAAAAACAACAAAAGCTATTATTAATAAATCACCTATTGAAACAGAGATAAAAAATAAAATAATCCCTCATGAAAAATCTTGTGTCTGTCCAAAATTTTATGGTCTAACAAAAATTCACAAACCAGATACCTCCCTTTGTCCAATAGTAAGTGCAATAGGTTCTCCAACTCATATTTTAGCCAGATACTTATTGTATTTCATTAAACCTACAATCCCATCTATTAAATCATATATTAAAAACTCTCTTCATTTTATTTCTGTTATAAAAAGTTTTAAAATTAATGCTAATGACGTTCTAGTCAGTTTTGATGTCGTGTCTTTGTTTACAAACATTACAATTGATGAAGTTTTAAATATAATCTCACAACATTGCAATTTACCAGACCATATTATTGCTTTAATTAAACATTGTCTTTTAAATACATATTTTGTATACAATGGACAGCATTACAGACAAGTTTTTGATACTCCTATGGGTTCACCTATCTCAGGAGTAATAGCTGATTTATTCATGGAATATATAGAAACTCGTGCTTTAGAATCATCATCTTTAAAACCCCTCATTTGGCTCAGATACATAGATGACTCTTTTGTCATATGGCAACATGGACAAAAATAAATTGGATGATTTTTTCTTACATTTAAATAATATGTATCCTCATATTAAATTTACAATGGAGACAGAGTCTGATGGAAAACTCCCTTTTCTTGATGTTCTAGTCACCAGAACACCAAATAGTTTATCTTTTTCTATTTACAGAAAGGATACACACAGAGACAGATATTTGCATTCCATTCTCATCATCACCCAACTCAGATAGTTTCTGTAGCCAAAACTCTTTTAAATAAAGCAATTAACCTTTCATATGAGACACATCTGAAAGAAGAAATAAATCATATTAATAGTGTTTTATTAGCAAATAGTTATAATTACAAATTTATAAAAAAAAGCCTTATTTCCACCCAAAATTGACAAACTAGGAAACAAAAAGATGATAAATCAGCTATTAGGAGATGTGTTCCATATGTAAAAGGAACTACAGACAGTATTGGACGTATATTAAAATGCTATAATATAGATACAACATTTTCTGCTCATCAAAAGATTAGAAATATAATAACCAAGCCTAAGGGTTCAATCTCTCTTGAATCTCATGGTGTCTATCAAATCTCATGTAAAAATTGTAAAGATTCTTACATAGGCATGAGTAATTGTCACATCAGTGTTAGGAGAGATGAGCATGGTAATGCAGTTAAACAATACTCATCATCATCAGCACTCTTTTTGATTTTTCTAGTACCAGGATCATATCCAGTGTGGTAATCTTTACCAATGCAAAATAAGAGAAGCCATTGAGATACTTAAAAGGCCAGATTGTATCAATAAGCGAGATGATACATGTAAATTTCCTCCTATTTGGAAAATTTTTTTTAAAAACCATTCCTAAATTTAACATTTTTTGCTATTGGTGGAATTTTAACATTTTATTCAAATCAGTGATTGTAGTGCATCTACAACTGTCTTTCTACCTTTTATAACTCTGTGGATGGCTTGTGTGACCAAGTCGAAACGTCAGTATATTAATATTAAAAGTTTTTAACACGGATGAACCCGCAAAATATGTATTATATATATACTAACACAGACTAAAATTTTGTAAATAATTATTTTTTAAAACTTTGTCTACATAAAATGTGAACTATTAGATAATAATTATATCCTAAAAGTCTTCAAATTATTCAAGCAAATCTACAGGTCTTATTAGTGATTTTTTTCTCTATTATGTACTTGGATATTCTGTTTTATCGTGACACTTAAAAGCATTGCTAATTTAAAAAATTTAGGTCATTTCTGCAAAATATTCTTAATATTTAAGGCCTGAGTTTTAAATTATAGCTACTTATATAGATGTACTTTTCAAAAAAGACTTGAAGTCTGATAAACTCACTTTTTTGTCCTATTAAGTCGACAATTTTATAAAATATTTCTATAAATTACTTTTCCAATATTTTTTTAAAATCGATTTTTAGAATTTTTAAAACTGTTGTCTAGTACTTTTAATATTCAAAAATTGTTTAGATCAAATAATATATAAATTTGTGTGTGCATGTATAAAACTGAAAATGTAACTCTTGTGTATTCTGGACACGGGGTAACTAATTATCATTTAGTATTTATTTAGATAATGAATATTAGGGTAGTATATTTTAAAACTCTCAATTCTTGTTTTTCATGACACAAATTGTAAATATACATATATCACAATAAAAAATTCAAAAAACAAAACAAAAAATAAAATTCATGTGTGAGTGTGAACTAATCCATGACAAGAGCACTTTATTTCTTTTTATAAAAATATTTGTAAATATCTATACATACTCAAGTTTATGTTTTCATATTACTCTTATAAATACTTTTTAAGTAACTTCTAAGAGCACATATATATCCTCAAATATTGTCAGACTTCTCTTGAAAATGTAAATTTTTAAAAATACATACTTTCCTAAAATTAAGCAATATACCTTTGAATTATATTTCTTAATTCTTAGTTATTCCACCAACTATGATGCTAAACTACATTGGCTATGTGATCAACTTCAGAGAACATTATTTGCAGAGGCATGTAGGGTTCAATTTTTTTAGTTTTTTATTTACTTTTAATAAATGCAAAAACTAAAATGTTTCCATATTGTAATTCATCTTTCACTGATTAAAAAAACGTTAAAAATCAAACATTGTATCCTTATGACAAGACATCTAGCTTTTATAAAACTGATTTTGGGCTTTTGAAATTAAAAAAATAACAACACAAAATTTATTTAATTTTAATGTGCATGACAGAAAATGAACAAAAATCATCATCACATTTTTATTTAGTAAAGGAAGCTGTAGAACATCCAAGTATAAATCCTACAAGATCCAGTTTTGAAAGCTTAAAACAGAAATAGAGTGGGGGCAACAGTTATATTCTTTATTTGTTTGTGTGTTGATAAAAACTCAAACAGAATGGTCCACACATTGAATTATTCAATATTTATTTTTTTTCTTAAAAAGTGAAATAATAACACATATACAGGATGTGTGCATGTTAACGGTTTAATTATCATTGTATATTTCAAATATTAAAATCTCTTCAAAGCTAACCTACATTTACTAGATTCTAATATTTTATTTATTTCTATTTTTTTAAAGGTTATAGTTTGGTATTTGAAAGTTAAGAATTTAATTTTAGATATTAAAATCATAATTTCTAAAAAAAAACATTTAGATTGTTGTAATAAGTCATTTTGATAAACAATGTAAATAATAGAGTGTGTGGGTACATTGTACAAACAAACCTACATTTATTACATATTGAAAAAAAAAAATAAAACTGTTAAATTATTTGCTTCACAATTTTGTGTTAAAGAAGAAAGTCTGTTAAATTAGATATATATTTTGTAACAATTTTGTTTTTATAAAGATCGACTGTTTTTCTGTTAAAGCTTGCTGAGAGCGCTAAGTTTTAAAATTGTTCCTTCAGCTTGATCAAAGAAAGTAGCTCAAATTTTAGGTGCTACATTTGTGACATGATGTCAAGAAAAAAGATTAGATAATTTTTACTTCAAAACAGGATTAATCTGAATAATCGAGATAGTGTGATTTTTATCAGGTTCCAATGATCTGGGAATCTAAAAATGAGTTTTCTAAAAATAGAGAAAAAAAATCAAGTATAAAACCTGTCTGGGAAAAATCAGTAAGAGAATTTTTTAAAATATTGAAACTAAAGAAGGCAAACATTTTAATTTGGTCAGTTATCAATTTTAAAAAAAAAAAAATTTTAATTTAAAGTTTTTTTGTGTGAATATTAAAAACAGCATGGCAGGTTAAAATAAATATAAATCTCATCTGTAAAAATCCCTGATTCATCACAGAACCAGCATATCAAATAGAAAAAAAATGTCTTTTCTGAAATGAAATTATTATACACCTGATGACTAATTGAAAAAAAAAATTCGATATTTTAAGCAAAAGAAACATTCACCGGCATTTGAAAGCTGAAGAAAAATGATTAGTCTACTGATAAATATTAAATCATCTAGTAATAATTGAATCATGTAGTACAATTGTTCCAGCAACTGAATTTAAACCCAGTACAAAAAATTGAAAATGAAAGAACAACTGATATACTCTAATGGAAGAATTATGCTTAACAAGGAAGAGGAGAAAAAGTTCCACTGCCATATAATCCCCACTGAAGCAAATGATCTTACCATCATCATCACCATTAAATAATTACAAGCCTCAAGAAAAAGAAATTGTTCCAGCAAAAACTATGGAAGGAAATTGATTGCTGCAAAAGTATGAACATTAAACAAGCTAAGTTTGAACCCTTGGGACTGGTAATATGAACTTTTACTATATATTTTCTTTTATTATATCAAAGACTATTCTAAAATTTTAGAAATGAAGTTATATTTTTTTCTCAGAACTTTAACACAACCCAAAATTGATTAAAACCATAGTTTTCTTCAATAAAAATAGTTATAACATTGAGTAATAATTTTATGTATATTAAAACTATTATTGTATACTAATCTAAAATTATGAAATGTTGGTTAAAATGTAAAATATATTTTTTTGTATTATTATTTTGTTTTTAAATAATACTTTGGGTATTATAGGAATAAACACATACCTGCACAGTAACATATTAAGTTGTTACATGTATATAATTGCATGTGAATGGATGAATAATAGGCATATATAGCATTAAAAATATTAGGTTATTTTTGTTTTGATTTAAAGAATAGTGATCTCCAAGTTTTAGTGGGAAGGGGGGTGATAGTTGAAAAACTTGTTTCTGGGAATCTTCTCTCAATTTCACTAACATTTTTCTACTTCATCATTCGACTTTACATGTTAGATTATAAAAGTATATGGGCAAAAGAGAAAAAGAGAAAAAAA
This sequence comes from Epiperipatus broadwayi, assembly GCA_028023455.1. NCBI lineage: Eukaryota > Metazoa > Onychophora > Udeonychophora > Euonychophora > Peripatidae > Epiperipatus > Epiperipatus broadwayi. Next base: position 1,577,181 of record JAQFVV010000122.1, read on the forward strand.
GAGTGAATATTTTTTTTGTGAAATATTTTTTTGTGAATTGAAAACTTTAGCAAACTTAGCATCCAATTTTATGTATACACCTGGGTCTCATTTTATGCGATAGATAGGTTCCTCAGAAAACATGCACAAACTAAATCCCGCAAAAATAGAGAGAAAAAGGGGGTGTTTTTTGTAATAAATTATAAAATTAAATTTTTATAAATGAGGTATATTTATTGAGATATTTTTATAAGTGGATTTATAATGTTAATATTAATTATTTAAGTTTAATTAGATATTAGATAAAGAGTTATAAATTTTTAAAAGTAAGTTTATGATTATATAAATGTGTATTTTGTTGTTTTTTATATTTATTTGATATGATAATAAAAATATTTAAATAAGTATATAGATTTATGTTCATAATAATATTTCATTATTTATAAAGTGGGAATTCATTAAATTAATATATATTGATATAAAATTATAAAGATATTGATTTATTATTTAAGATTAGGAAATGTTTTGTATATTTTATTATAGGTAGGTGTTATTTAAATGGGAGTGATGTATGTGTAAAAATTCATTGTAGAAATAATAAAAATAGTTAAAATAAGGTAAGAGAAGAGATAATCTAGTGGCGCCTCGCTAGACCATATTCACTTGTTAATTACTTAAATATGCACTTGCTATCAAACCAAGAGATGAAATGGGATCAAATCTACAGTCTGTATACCTGAGAGGATATTTTATTGAGTTACCAGTGTACTCACCTGCTTGATGTTATTTCATGAGTTATAATAGTTTGTTCTTCATAATTTGTTTATAGTTTCTACTTGTTTAGTGATGATACAAAGCCTACCTAACTAGGTTTTGAAATAAACCAGACATCTGAAATGACTAGTCTCCAAGCATTATTGTTTCTAATTATTGATATTATGATATCTTCAGAAATCTTAAGTAGAAATTGATGAATTTAGGTTACTGATATTTTATTTATAATTAATATTTACTTGAGTATTGAAAGCATTAAATTTCGATGACTATTTCTGTGTATGAGTCCCCTTAATATGATTGATAACTCAGTCTGAGCTTGTTAGGACGAGTTTGAAGACTTTACCGGTCTGAAAAATTTATGCTTGCAAACTGATTGAAACATTTTACATAAACACTTGGAGTCAGTATTTAGATCTAGTTTCTAACTCTATCCTTCACTGATGATAGCAAATAGCTTAAAATGAGCTCATCTGAGGGTGAGCAAATGAAAGAGATAGTTAATTCTGACTCTTTTGTCATTTGTGTAAACAAATTTTACACTTGTTTTGGTGGTCAACACCATCTATTGATCATAAATAACAAGTGATAGCAAGTTACGTGAATAACTTGTTTTTGTTTTTCATATATATATATATATATATATATATATATATATCCAAAAACATCTAATCTTTTTATTTATATATATATATATATATATATATATCCTATATGTATATATATATATATATATATATATATATACACACAATAGGAAACAAAAAGATGATAAATCAGCTAGTAGAATTTATGTTCCATATGTAAAAGGAACTACAGACAGTATTGGATGTACATTAAAACACTGCAATATAAATACAGCATTTTCTACTCATCACAAAATCAGCAATATAATAGTCAAGTCTAAGGATTCAATCCCTTTTGAATCTCATGGGGTTTATCAAATCTTATGTGCAAAAATGAGTAATCGTTGCATCAGTGTTAGGAGAGGTGAACATGCTAATGCAGTTAAACAATACTCATCATCATCAACACTCTCCATACTATAGATTCAGGTCATAAAATTGATTTTTCTCATACCACAATCATAACCAGATATGATAATGTCTACCAGTGCAAAATCAGAGAAGCCATTGAGTTACATAAATGGCCAGATTGTTTCAATAAGTGAGACGATACATGCAAACTTTTTTCTGTTTGGAATTATTTTTTTAAAAAAAACATTCTTAATTTAATATTTTTGCTATTGGTGGAACATTAACGTTTTTTTACAAATCAGTGATTGTACTGTCTCTACAACTGTCTTTCTATTTTTTATCATCCAGTAGATGACTTGTGTGATCAAGTCGGAACATCAGTATATAAATATTTCATTTTATAACATGGATATATATCTTAAGATGAGATTGCTGTGTTAATATGGGCCCATGCCCTATGTAATGCCTGCATGTGTTAATTCCATATACTTAACCTTTATAATTATTGTTATTTTGTTTTTGTTTAATTTAATTTATTTAATAAACCTATTAAAATATAGACTGTTTCATGTCTGTTTGCCCCAAGTCTTAATGATTCATATGTTGAATATGCATTGTTTAGTTAAGTAAAATAGCATGTTAAGTAGTTTATTTAAGCACTTTTAATTAAATTATTTATTCCTCTTGAGTCTCATGATTCTCCCTTTTCCAAGCCAGATTGCTGAAGAAATTGAGACTGAGTGTACTCTCAGAATGTCATTCATAAGGTGTTAAATCATGGAGTACTGGTAAATGATTTACAACTTGGTCAGATTTGAGATGTCAACATCTCATTTCAGTTAGCTTTGGTGTATTTTTCCTGGTCTCTTGATTTTGTTACATGAATGTACCAATATGACCATTACAATATTAAAACATTTTATTCTTTTACACATTTGTCAACACAATTCCATTATTTTTTGTTCTGAAAATGTATTTATTATAAAAATAACACATTGAATGATTTTATTTCTTGGGAGTTCATGAAAAATTCAAAACTCTGGAAGTGCTTATATTAAATCAAATCAAAAAACTTCTATTCCAGAATTTAAGATTTTACAAATACACTATTCTTGCAGGTCATTATATTATTTACATTTACATAATTAAGTCAGTATATAATATTAAAAATAACTAAAAAAAACACACATATCTATTTTTTTTTGTTATTTCGAGTTCTCAAAAGTTACTATTGTACTTAAATACAATAAAATTGATCTAATATTTTTATTTATTCTCTCTTCACTTTAAATATATGTAATATCCAAATCAATATATATATCAAATTACAGTAAAATTTACATAAATTGTATTATTTTGTCAATCTAAAAATGCTAGGCATAATAATAATAAGATAACATTTGCTTGATTTAAAAAAAAAAACATATGTTTTTAAATGCAGAAATAATATTATTTAAATGCAAGATCAAATATTTAGGAGTGAAATGTTTGGTAATTTATTAGAGGTAATATTTTATTGCCAATAAATAACATTATAATAGAAGTCATTTTTGTATTTAAAATCCTTTAAAAAACTAAAGAGATTACGATTTAAAAATGAAAATATTTCTTTGTCAACTACAATAATAGAACAGAAGTTATGGTGACATTTAACATTGCTAAAAATATACAATTATTATATTTCAAATTTATGGCATAAACTAAATGCAGTATATATGTCATATCTTTTTATGATATTGACTTTTAAAAAAATATGGCTATAAATAAAAATAAAAATTTTTAAAGGACCAACGTCATAAAATTTCAAATTTATTCAGTACTTTAAACGTTGTTAAACATTAAATAATAAGCCAATTATAATTAATTAAATTAAAATAAATGTATAAACAAACAAAAATAAAGATGTAGATAAAGAAATCTATTTAAATCATTACATTTCTATGTTTTCTTCAAGTATAGTTTAATTTTGATATTATATTAAAATGATTTTTATCCAATGTGGTCAGTATCCACCTTTGCATAAGAACAAATAGGATTAACTCAGAAAAAAAAAAATGTTAATAATGCTACAATTTTAAGGGCATTATTTCCATTATTTTGGACAAAAATCATTTTTAAAAGTAATTGCTGATGTCAATAAGGCTTAATAAATGTCGATAATCTCATTTGTAATGTGTATACAGCATTGTTTTTGTAATGCTTTGTAAAAATAATGTTTTGTTTGATTATAGGTCTTTCATTAATGATTATGGTGCTCTAGTAATCTCTGCTTATCTTCACTCATTTGCAGCTATCTATAGCATTAGTTTTCTAGTTTAGCATTAGTTTTATGACAGAAACTGGAAATAAAATAAATATTGATTTCCCCTAAATACTGCTAAAATAAAATTAAATAATTTTATAATCAAAAAAGTCAGAAAATAGTAAAAAAAAATAAAAATATAGATTTTATCCCATAGACTTCATTCAGACTATTAAAACTAATAAAAACTCATATCATCACAATGAAAATATTTTACAGACTAGAGTATTGCTAGAATCAACACACTTATTTCATAATATAAATAAATGAGATAATTGCAACTGTAGACCATACATTTTCAGTCTATAATTCCCACTGAATTATGGTAGACTATACTTGATTTTATCAAGACTAATTTTATTTTTAAACAGCTAAATTTCTCCAGATAATGATACATAATCAGTGATTCACAAAAAAAAATGCTGATGAAACCTCAGTATATTTTGGAGAAAATTATTCATATTTCTTTATAAAATAATTATGAATATAATGGTCTATTTTAAAAAAAATATTAACTTAAGACTATTAGTAATTTTTAAAAATAAATTATTACTCTACCCTTTTTTATGATCTGGATATCTTTGTTTAAAACTAATATAAATGTTTTAAAATAAAAAAAAAAAAAGATTTACAGTCATAACAACAAATCACAATTAATTTCTTATATACCAAATTTCCATATTATATAATTTATAATGAAAAAACAAAAAAGGTTCAACTTCACACAATGACAACTCTCTCTATTGTCATTATAAAACACATTGCTTGGACATCTTAAGGAAGAGTGTTATTGTTCCATGGACTAACATTTATGTCTCTAATTTGCTGCTTTTGTATTCATTTAACAATAGAAAGCTAAATAATACTAATACTGACTTATTACTTAAAAGAATTTGAAGATATCAGTATTTTCAATCATTGTAAAACTTCAAAGTAATGTAATTCTACCTACCACATCAATGATTGCTAACATTTTTGTTTCCTGACTTTGAGATTACTTACAAGTTTTTTTTTTTTTTTTTACCAAATATAAAAATTTCAAATAAAACATTGTTAACAAGTTAATATAAATATTTATAATTGCCTTTGCATAATATTTGTAAAACAATTATTTAAAAAAAAAGTATATATAATTACACTTTTCTTTTAATTGAATATAATTTATTTTTAAAAAAATTAGGTAATAAATTCAATTATCACTGTCATCTGAATACTAGTCAGTAAGTAAGTTAACACATTTTAAATTACCTTTTAACATAGTAGTCTGCAATGTTTATTACGTTTTAAAAATCATAAATGCTGTTATTCATATTAGAAAAGAATTTGATAGATTGCAATGGCTTCATGTGAATTTATTCATATTTTAATAATAAACTTCAGTCAACAATAATTTCACTAACTTTTGTTTCTATGGATAAACAGGCTTTCTTTTATTCTCTCCAATTAGAAAAAAATAAAAAACTTCATTGCTATCATTATGTATTTTACTAATTTTTTTAAAAAAAAAAATGAATTTTAAGAATATATTTTGTAATCTTATATTTTTAACAATTAAAATCCAATTTACTAAATTTTAATAGAGAATGAAAGTTAAATCCTAAAATGAAATAGTAAATGTTTACAAAAAATGTTATTAAAAATCAATGGAAATGGTTTTACCATTACAAGTGCTAATAATATGAATATTGATAATATGGATAATAGATAGCACATAATATGAAATTACTTATAATAAATAAGATAGATAAATCTACTTTTTATAAAAAAATAAAAAAATTTACTTGAATTAATGGAAGACTATAATATTTTGAAATAGCAAAACCTTTGTTGGAAGGAGATTGCAATGTATTATATTATCTGTAAGGTCTAATTTGGTCTATTCTCTTAGGAAAATAAAATATCTTAATGGAATAATAATAATAATTAAATAGAATAGTTGTATCTGTGGAAATTTTTTCATTATTTATGAGTCCAAAATTAGAGTCAGAAAAATTAGTTTTAAAAATATTTGTTGGATATTGTTATTAAATCAAAACTATTAATAAGGAAATTATTTTTTCTGAAAACAGAAACACAAATTCTTAGGGTTTAATTTCTCAAAATCAAACAGTGCTATTAGGAGAGAAATTAAAGAATCATTATTAACATAAATTTTCCACACAACCACCACCCCTTTCTGGGATATACATTTCATTTCGTGAGAAAGTAAGACTTTTAAACTTTTTAATATTCTCTAAAATCAATTACATCCTATCTGTTACCCACCCCTCCAAAAAATATCAAAAAATTAAACTCTCTTTACACAAAACTATTCTGGGACCATAAGGTAGCTGCCATCAGCCTAGAAAAACTCCAAATGCCCAGAAGTGTCAATGGATTTTTACTCCATTATATCAAAAACATGATATTCCATAGAAACTGTAAGCTTCTTTTCAGCCTTCAAAATAATTTCTCGAATATTTCATATCAAGAAGTTGTCTCACCAATGGATATATGTCCACTCACTAACAATAGATAGTGGAACTCATTATTTGATAATGTTTGGAAGGTTGTTGACTTGAATGAAAATCCAATTCTATAAAAAATAAATACTGGAATCCACATAAAATAATACATGGCAAAAATAACATAAACAATTGGTCCCTTGGGATCACTAATCAGCAACTCATTTTGAGATCAAAATTCTGGTTCATCAAGGCAAAATTTCAAGACTTCTTAAATAAAATTAACCTGGACTCTCTCCCTATGAACTTATTTTTACATACAGAAGAAATTTTAAGCAAATAAATCATGTATGCCAGATGTGTGTGAGAAAAGAGGATTTAATCGATCACATTTTTTCTTAGGTGTCTCATTATATCCAATTACTGATCAATAACTCATAAATGGTACAGTAATATGAATGGAAACTCTAAATCAATAAAAATTATATAGGACAGGGTCTATTTACAGACATAAGATGCAATTTTATTGAATTATGCCATGTTGGGTGTCAGATGTAAAACGACAATTGCATGGTACTAAATAAAAACATCATGTAGAAAATCATGAAGATGGACTGAGTAATTGCTCCAAGCTATATCACAATAGCAACATCAGAGAAGGGTGTATCTACATTGCTACAAATAGATATATAAGTGGTGTCATATTTGTAATTGTAACAATCAATATAGCAATAGAATAAAATTTCCTTTAAAAAAATAAATTAGCTAAATTATAAATATCAGTCCAAATTTATTGAAAGCACTTCTGTAAACTTTTATGGTCTGTTATTTTAATATTTTCTATTATATATGGTGCCTATAATTCATAAAATACTATTCAAGAAATTGGATAATCTACACAAAAATACTGGCATGCAATTAACTGAATTATAATCAAAGTTAGAATGCCTAAAATATATCATATTTCAAGTCATTTACACTTTAATGCTTGTTGTATTGAAAACAAATTGATATACATATATCAAAGATATTGGTGTATATACTGATATTCATTCATTAGATAAATTTTTAATTAGTTCAATAGATTTTAAATAATATCATAGTCAATATGCATTTTTAAATTTGACATATTACTGAGAAAAATTATATTTTCATAAAGTGCTGTGGTCATACTAAACAATTTAAATTTAGATAGCACTTAGTAATATATTTAAAAAACTCAAAACTTTGTATAAAAATGACAAAAAAAAACATCCTTTCACAATTTTTTTATTATAAAAAACTAAAGCCATACAAATATTATTAACCAGTCTTCTGGTTGAAATAGTAAAGCAGCTTTATAGAGATGTCATTGTATGTTTATTATTGTTTTTATTTTTATTTTAAATAGCTTGTATATATTGTAATTAATAAAAAATATGAAAAAATTCAATTTAAATGGCTTGGAAAAAAATAAGAGCAATAAAGGATAGGAAGGTTATCTAAACCTAGATAAAGTTACGTTATATACCTCTTTTGGTACATTATTTAAAACAGAATGTAGGATTTTGTATTTTAGAACCATATCATATTTGCACTAACATTAAGGAAAATAAAACATTCTTATAATTCTTTAGTTGCACAAATAAAATTTTCAGACAAAATTATTATATAAGATTTTAATATTATATATGCATTTCAACATTCTTATAATTCTGACTAGCTCATATTAAACACTATATGTTTATCAGTGGCAATTCCCTAAAATCTGTGTGACATTTGATAATTTTAGACAGTAGTCATATTATATGATGGCTCACAAGTAACAAATCCAGTGAAAACCATTATTTACATGACCATTAAACACATTTAAGACTATTGATTAATAAGATTATAATGATGATAATAACACTTCCAGCTTTACAGTTAATTCACAAATTAAAGTTTATCTTTTATCAACCTATAATTATTTATCTAAAACATTATTATATTTAAATTATAACTTAACAATTAATATTATTCAGTGACGATGAATGATCATAATTAAAAAGATAATGAATAACTCTTAAGGAAAATATATGTCACTTTTAATAAAAACAAATTAACATTTTTACTGATTAACTGTTATTAATATGGATATTAAATTTACATTATTAAAAAAGATAAATTGTTTACATCTAAATGATAATATTAATAATACCAAAGATCTTCCCCCTTTCCATTAATGATACAAACTCGATGTTCATATCATCTAGTATGATGTGTGTTCATTAATTTCTATATTGAATACATAAAATTCTTATCCTAAAAACACATTTTATTTTTAAAAAAACACTATGAATTCACATACTCACCTATTGCATATAACATATTTTTTGTTGATAAAATAAACATAATATTAAAAAGAGACATGAGTAATAAAGGTTAGTCAGATTATCAAGATTAGAACATTTAAGGAAATCAGATTCAAATTACCTATCTGACTTTACACCGATCTAGGTCATTAATTACTTTTAAAATCCACCTCTCTTAATGCTAAAATTCTATGATTTTTAATATTCATGCTCAACACATATACATGTAAGCATAATTATATTACTGTTTGAGTAATATGTGTCAATTCCCCTTACACATAAAAACTATTAATTTTTTTTGAACCAATATAAATCAACATTTCATAATATTTGAATCAATACACAATAAACACATTTTATAAAAAAATAAATACAGATATAAATTGTATACATAATATCATGTAATGGTATATAATATGCCATTACATTAATTTAAAATTAAAATAAAAACGTAAGTTCGTAAATAAAAACTAAAAGGTAAAATTAAAGAGTTGTTAAATATATATATATATATATATATATATATATATAACAACTATATATATTATATATATATATATATATATATATATATATATATATATATATATATATATATATATATTAGCACAGATGCAAAACTTTAAAAGTATTCTTTTAACTAAAAAAAAATATTTGAACATACTTTTTGTATAAAAAAAAGGTAAAGATCTAAAAAAAATTAGTAAAAAGTAACATAAGTAAAAATGGAAGCAAGTATTCATTAATACCTTTAATCTCAAAATGGAAATGATTGTTTTTTGTAATTAAATGAAAAAGAAAACTAGCCCTTGTGGATCTTATATAAAAAAATCAGATAAAAGATTTAAGTAAGAGAACAAAAAAAATGATGTCCAATAGAAGCAGCAACCAACGCTTGGATCTTAATGAAAATTTGGATGAGGAAACCATGTTCAATGAATCCAGATGATTGGTATAAAAATAAAAAAAATATTCAAATTAAAACAGTTCCAGCTTGATTTTTTTAGATGGGTGATAAGATGCACTTTTCACCCTCTTTTGTATTTGAAATGAAATAACTGATGAATTATGAATGGTACTATTGCAGACCCTGAATCATATGGGTTCTGCAATAAAATAGTACCAGGATTGAACCAACTAAGGCTTTTTCCAGAACAACACACCAGTCTTTCAAAAGTCTTCATGGGAATTGGCACCGTGAACTGGGACTCTTCTACTGTAAGATATGAACTGTAAAATTTAAAAGTAATTAAGAACTTCAAGATTTGACAAGCTTTTAATAATAAACTAAACCTAATTTTTAAAATGAACTTTTATCTGCCTTCTAAAATTTCAAAATCAATTAATAAAGTTTAATTTTATATATTTGAGTTTGCTAATTTAATAATTTCCATTTTTTATTAATATTTATTGACTAAATTATAAAAATGTTAAATTTAAGTCAGGCATAAATGGCTACATAGATTTGTAAAGTTATATTAATTAATGAAGGGAGGGTTAATTTTAGGTTATTTGTTTCATAGTTAAATTGGGTTAATCAATTGGATATATATTGGTGTAATTAGTAAATGTAGCATGAGATCCACTATGTGCAGGATCATATTATATGTTGCACTTGGGCAGAATAAGTTCCATTTCTCACTGACCATTGGAAGCAGTTGGTATTCCCTGCTCCTTGGATTGCCCATTTATGGAATGGGAGAGTAAGTCAGAAAATGCAGTCCCTTCCTATGGAGTTTTTTTATTGTTCTTATCACCAGACAGATGTACCATTTCATACTGGATGAGAGTCAATGTCTTCTATAACCATACTGTTCAGATGTGCATTCCTGACAGAATGGTATTGTGCCATCGTATCCATGCTGCATTGACTACATTGGTATATCAGATAGATTGGTTTTAGTTTAAATGCAATTTTTTGGCCTAAGGTTAAATAAGAGATAGAATATTTTCTTTTCAAATGCAATCTATGTAGTTTATTCATAGCATAAATTTTAATCTTGAACTTCTTTTTTCTTTAAAAAATAGTCAGTATAAACAATATTCACCAAAATATAAAATAACAAACCAATTTTCTTTAAAAAACTTGTTTTTTAATTATTATGACTATATGAATTTTAATTCCAAGAGCAACGTTTTGACTATTTACATCCTTATAGCCTTTTTCAAGCCACTAAAATATACAAAAAATAACAAAATAAATAAAATAAAACATTATATAATCATTAAACCCTATATATATTTCAAATCTTCACAAAATTCTTTTTAAAAATTTTTTTCTTTTAAAAACATAAATCTAATATAAAACATAAAAACATTACCTTCCTCTATTTAAAAAACCTACAATTTAAACTTCTATTTAAACCACTCTGTTTAAATTATATTTAGATAAAATACCTCAAAACCAGTCTTATCATCTACAAAAATCAATTAGTTTTTTAAATTCCTTAATATAAATTTTTTTTTTCTTTTTTAAACTTACTTTATAATTAATTATTGTTTCTAAAAGTTCTATTTTTTTGCTAATGATGTGACTAGTTTTTTATCTTTTATAAAATCAATTAGTTTTTTTATTCATATATGGTTTAAATTCCTTAATATAAAAATTTTCCTTTAAAAATCTTTCTTTATAATTAATTACTGTTTCTAAAAGTTCTATTTTGTAATTGATGTGACCAGATTTAGATTTATGAAAATAAATTGCAGATTTTTTATCTGATAGATGTTGTTTTAATCTTGTTCTTAACTTATTTTTAGTATTTCCAATATAAGAAACACTTTTACCAACATTCCATTCATGCTTAAAACATTCCATTCATGCTTAAAAGGATGGATATTAGATGTGCAACAATTACAGGGATACCAAAGGTACATAAAGATGGTATTCCCCTAAGACCAATTATTAGTTGTAGAGATACTTATTATGAGAATATTTCTAAATGGGTATTTAATAATTTTTTTTAAAAATATAGTAAAGTAAATAAAAATAATAAAGTATACAACTCAATGGATTTTATAGAAAAATTAAATAATTTTTTGAAGAATATTAAGTTTAAAAATATGGTACTTACGGATAATTTGCCTGATGACGTATTACCCTGAAGGCATACCGGTCTAATGTTGCGATTTTTAAGATAACGTCTCCAAGTGATCTGCAGACACATCTACTCGATAAGATGTGCCCGCATATCACGTGAACACGTCACGTTAAAAAGCGCAACATTAAACCGGTATACCTTCAGGGTAATACGTCATCGGTTCAGCATGTGATAAAAAACAAAAGGAACACCAGCATGCTTCTTCTTGGTCCTGGAAAAAAATACAAAAAAAAAAAATTTGTGAAAATTTAATACGGTGAATACAAATATAGTAACACAAAATTATTTAAAATGTACCCAACAAATTAGTGAAAATTTACATGCATGAAATACAAAATAAGGTCAATACAAAATAAAAAAATAAATTATTGAAAATGTGCCATTAATGGCGATCATTCGCTACTTTTAAAAACGTACTGTATAGCCGATGAATTTACGAAAAATAATTTGATATTTGTAGAAATATTAACCCAAAAATACAAAACCCAACAAATTAGTGAAAATTTACATGCATGAAATACAAAATAAGGTCAATACAAAATAAAAAAACAAAAAATTATTGAAAATGTGCCGTTAATGGCGATCACAGCGCGTAGCGCTGGAGTTGTGGGGGGGGGGCCCTGGGTGTTTTTGCCAAGCGAAGCTTGTAGTACAAGATATAAAATACAAAATATAGCCAATGAATTTACGAAAAATAATTTGATATTTGTAGAAAAAAACCCAACAAATTAGTGAAAATTTACATGCATGAAATACAAAAAAAGGTCAATACAAAATAAAAAAATAAATTATTGAAAATGTGCCATTAATGGCGATCATTCGCTAATTTTAAAAGCGTACTGTATAGCCGATGAATTTACGAAAAATAATTTGATATTTGTAGAAATATTAACCCAAAAATACAAAACCCAACAAATTAGTGAAAATTTACATGCATGAAATACAAAATAAGGTCAATACAAAATAAAAAAACAAAAAATTATTGAAAATGTGCCGTTAATGGCGATCACAGCGCGTAGCGCTGGAGTTGTTGGGGGGGGGGCCCTGGGTGTTTTTGCCAAGCGAAGCTTGTAGTACAAGATATAAAATACAAAATATAGCCAATGAATTTACGAAAAATAATTTGATATTAAAAAAACCCAACAAATTAGTGAAAATTTACATGCATGAAATACAAAATAAGGTCAATTTAAAATAAAAAAATAAATTATTGAAAATGTGCCATTAATGGCGATCATTCGCTAATTTTAAAAGCGTACTGTATAGCCGATGAATTTACGAAAAATAATTTGATATTTGTAGAAATATTAACCCAAAAATACAAAACCCAACAAATTAGTGAAAATTTACATGCATGAAATACAAAATAAGGTCAATACAAAATATAGAAACAAAAAATTAGTGAAAATGTGCCGTTAATGGCGATCACATAAAAATGTGCCATTAATCGCGATCACATGCCCTACTTTTACATACATTGGCTAATGAATTTACGAAAAATAATTTGATATTTGTAGAAATATTAACCCAAAAATTATTTACAAATTAAATGTAATTAAGTGGAAGTTTGATAATTGAAGAAATATATAAAAAAAATTTTTTTTGTAAATTTAAAAAAAAAAAAAAAAGTTAATGCGAATCTACCATTAATCGCCATCTTGTATAAAATGTGGTGTAACACGACGTAGTTTCTACAAGCATTTGGTAATTTTAAAAACGGACTGTATATTGGTAATTTTATTAAAAAAATTATTGAAAATTATTTACAAATTCATTGAAGAAATATTAACAAAAATTGTTTGTACATTTAAAATAAAGATTTAATGCGAATATGGCATTAATGGTGACGTTACTTTTACATGCATTTGGATTACTTATTGTCTATATTCAATAATATAATTAATTCTAAAATTATAATTATTATTAAAAAAAATTAAAATTACTTACAAATAGCGTTAACTGTGGAGGACTGAATTGGGATATATGTTCTAAAATTGCAGCACTTTGTACGACTGCCTCCACATAAACTCGCTTAAATATGAGTCCAAGTGCTGACGTGCTGAAAAAAAATCACTGTTATCAAGTGGATAGCAAAATCACAATAGATAGAAAAATCAAAAAATTTCCAAAATCTCTCTCCGAATTTTAAATCTCGCGGTTAAAAAAAAAAAAAATTGACTCTCTGATGGATTAATCACGCCAGTCACTTCGTTGCCATGACAACGTTGTCATACAAAGATCGTCGATGCCTACCGGAAGGGAAACTGGTGGGTCAAATACGTCATCAGGCAAATTATCCGTAAGTACCAAAAATATTTATTTTGTTAAATTAGATATTATAAATATGTATAATAATGTTGATCCAGATATAGCTATTAATTATGCTTTGGAATTATACATTAATGATAAAAATAAAAAATTAAAAATAGATTCTTATTTATTACATGAGATTTTATTGATTTGTAGTAAAAATTTGGTTTTTAAATTTAAAGATAGGTTTTACAAACAGGTAAATGGATTAAGTATGGGGAGTTGCTTAAGCAGGTTTTTAGCAGATGAATATATGAATATTTTTGAAAAAGATTTTTTAGATTTAGATGTTGGTCCTTGTTTTTTTGTAAGATATGTTGATGAATATTTCATGGTTTTTAAAGGAAATAAAAGAAAAGCAAACAGTTTTTTAAATTACATTAACAATAAAGAGAAAAGTATTAGATTTACCATGGAAAAAGAAGTGGATAATAAAATTGAATATATGGATGTAAAAATTGAAAAAAATATAAAAAAATAATAAAATAAGTATTAATACATCTGTTTTTAGAAAAAAAACATTTCATGGTCTAATTACTAACTGGTTTTCAGACATTGATATACATTGTAAAATGAATATTATAAAAAATAGAATTAAAAGAGCAATATTGATATGTTCTAATGATTTATTATTGGACAAAGAATTAGAATTGATAAAAAAGGAATGTTATTTAAATGAATATCCAAATAAAATTATTGGAAAATTTTTTTCAGATTATAATTTGAATTTAATTAAAAAGAAGATTAAAGGAGAAAATAAAATTAATAATAAAGTTAATAATATTAATAAAATTTACATAGGATTTAAAGTATCAAAAAATATTTTTATTAGAATTAAAAATATTTGTAAAAAAATTAATAATAAATTTAACATTAAATTACATCCTGTATATAAAAAAAAGAAAGATTTAAAAAAAACTGATTAATTATAATGAAAAATATGATATGCTTGAAGCTATGAAAGGTGTATATATGATAAAATGTTTAGACTGTTGGAATGTTGGTAAAAGTGTTTCTTATATTGGAAATACTAAAAATAAGTTAAGAACAAGATTAAAACAACATCTATCAGATAAAAAATCTGCAATTTATTTTCATAAATCTAAATCTGGTCACATCAATTACAAAATAGAACTTTTAGAAACAGTAATTAATTATAAAGAAAGATTTTTAAAGGAAAATTTTTATATTAAGGAATTTAAACCATATATGAATAAAAAAACTAATTGATTTTATAAAAGATAAAAAACTAGTCACATCATTAGCAAAAAATAGAACTTTTAGAAACAATAATTAATAATAAAGTAAGTTTAAAAAAGAAAAAAAATTTTTATATTAAGGAATTTAAAAAACTAATTGATTTTTGTAGATGATAAGACTGGTTTTGAGGTATTTTATCTAAATATAATTTAAACAGAGTGGTTTAAATAGAAGTTTAAATTGTAGGTTTTTTAAATAGAGGAAGGTAATGTTTTTATGTTTTATATTAGATTTATGTTCTTAAAAGAAAAAAATTTTTAAAAAGAATTTTGTGAAGATTTGAAATATATATAGGGTTTAATGATTATATAATGTTTTATTTTATTTATTTTGTTATTTTTTGTATATTTTAGTGGCTTGAAAAAGGCTATAAGGATGTAAATAGTCGAAACGTTGCTCTTGGAATTAAAATTCATATAGTCATATTAATTAAAAAACAAGTTTTTTAAAGAAAATTGGTTTGTTATTTTATATTTTGGTGAATATAGTTTATTCATACTAGACACTCTTAATAAAATATTATTAAATTCATCTGTGCTGATTGTTTAAAATATAAAAAAAATAAATTTAAAAATTAATAACCAGTCTAAAATAATAAATTTAATTCCTTAACAGCTTAATTCATTTTTTTATCTTAATATATTTCTTTTAAGTGAGTTTTCTATTAAATCTCTGTGTCTCTATGTTCTAATGGCATGGGCTGATGGTCAGAATAAAATATATATGTAAAAGTTAGATCTTAACAGCATGTATCTGCCTACTCTATAAATTTTCCAGGTTCAAATGGCCTGGTGATGCCCTGTATGGCAGATATGGTAAGACTCCAACTTCCAATTCACCCTGACAATTATAATTCAATATAGCAATATTTATTATTATTGTAACAGTCAAGTTTGTACATTCGCGTAACAGAATTCAGAATCCAAGCAAAAGAAACCGAAGCTGACCAGACTAGGACTGTAACATCCCCAGTCCGACCGCACTTCAACTCATAAGCCCGGATTCCAAGACTCAAGACCCTACGAATGACCACCTTGAACTTACACGTAGTTTATCTCTTTCCACACGGCCGACATAGGTCACGGAGAAGCAATGAGACTCATAACAAAAAAAAATGGAATTTATTAACTGTATATATTTAAACTAATTAATGCATCGGAAATCACATATATAATATAGATAATTTTGAATTGGATTGAAATAAATAAGATCGAGATCAGAGTAATTTATTAAATTGTATGTTTATTTTTGCAGATTAAATTTGACGATTTTATCTATATTATTCTTGCATTTTACAATTAAAATGCGCATAGCATCTAACATTTTGGAGAGCGCTTTAACCTTCTCTCCTTACAATTAAAATTATTTTACATTTGTTATTTTATTTGATGAAGTTAAATATTGTTTTCATCATTTGCTTTATTATCTTATTGATCAGTCACTGCATTGTAGCTATGGGGCAGATTATGCTAATCCCTCTTATTCCATGGTTTTCAGCTAAGCAATCAGACAAAGCCTTGTTTTCTCATATATGTGAAACATTTAAAGTCAAATTTCTCTATAATATTATTATTTCAAACTATTGTACATGAGACCGAAACTAGCTCTTGAATATGTCAGACAATGGCTGAAACTTAATTTAAGGGAGGAAGAGTTGGCAACCAAAAGAACCAATGCGCTATAGCGCTGGTAAACAGTTATACTAAATGTCGCTCTGCGGATGGATTAATATTTAGGGTTTGTGATCAACACCGGAGCCCTATGACCGATCGCCATGCTGCTAAAGAGGGTTGGGGTAGCTAACACTATTGCCTGGAATTTGACGTCAGGTCTTATTCGTGTGCGACCCAAGGAGTGTAAGAGGGATGGCCGTTCCGAGTCCCATCTTAAAGAAAAATGCAACATAACGAGAAAGTTTAAATGTATAATAAAATTATCACATCCGCCAAGCAAAAGAGTTGACATAAATTTAATATTTAGCCACGAGAACGATAGCTAATCAGTGGAATCATTAGCGCCAACTCTAATATAGCATTTTTAATATCATATGCTATACGTGGGCGTACTTTTAAATATTCTTTGCTTTCTAGTTTCAATCTCAAATAACACATTTGATTACGCGATTAATAAAAAGAAAAAGGTGAAAAGTATATTTGGAGGGCTTTTACAAAATGAAATAAATAACAAATATACTTATTCAAGGCTTGGATATTGCTTAGTGAAAATTAAATTGAAATTTACTTTGGGTTAAAACAAGATTCCCATTTTAAAATTGCCAACAAATAATTAAATAATGAAGGTCAAAATAATAATCAGCACATAGCCAATTCTTAACAGTTATTTAAGAGGGTTTTGAAACAGCGTGCATTAATCTACGATAAATAATTATTAAATGAAGAGGGGTCATTCTCTCTTCTCTTTATTATTAATATTGAATGCCCGCTGTTTCGAGGCATTAGCATATAATTTATATTTTAAAATACAAAAAAGAAATAAAGAAACCATAGTCACAACTGTAGTGAGAAAATTGAAAATAAAATTATTAAAATCATTTAGTTAGGAAACATTAGAAAGTAGGTCAGAATTATATAATTAAATTTAAGAATAAAATTTTACATTTAGCAATTTACTTGAATTCAAGATTATTAGAATTAAAATACATTTTATAAGTCTAGACTTAAAGGAAAATTAATATATTGAACTGCAGTTAGAAATGGTGAGGTTACCGGTCATCTTGTAGTACTTGAGCTGGAGTTACGGGAGTCTTTGTGGCGGCTTGCGGCATCATCTTCTTCCCACGGTTAGAGCGGAGCTGTTATGGTGGCATACTGGTGATGGTGGTTTTTGGATGGAAGTAAAGGCCCGTCGCCTTCACTCTGGAGCTTAGCCAAGGCTGCCTGTTTTAGCCCGACATTTTCTCTCGCACAGATATAAAAATTATTGTCTTAACTGGATGTCAAAATGTTCACAGTTGCTTTTGGTTCAGGATACACGCTGGATTCCAAAGCTTAACGATGATTAAAGAGGGCAAAACTTCACAAATGTAGCATTCAAGCTGTCAAGGTTTCAAAAAGTAAAGATCTCAGAATGGCTCCTCCACTTTACATGGCCTTTTTAAATGATCGCCTTATCAGTCCACACACCTTGGAATTTCATCTCCATCAAGATTACAAAATTTTTAATTTGCTTATGAAATTAGTGGTTGACTTCAAACATGCTGACATTCCTTTTAGGTGTTATAACTTTTCTCTGATTATCAACTTTTAATTAAATCGAATTTTAATCAGTTTAATCCGATATTAGATTTTATTTTTAATTAGTCAGGAATTTTGTTCTGATTTTATAATTTATGTGTAAAATCCCTGCTGTAAACATATTTTTAATTAGCGAGGTCTCCAAAACAATTTAGAATCAATTAGCTAGATTATTTTAAAATTGGCTTTTCTTTTTAGAAACCTAAGGCAGGTGTGGCATATCCTGATACAATTGTTTACAGCAAAAACTTTACTAAACTTTTAATTCTCCGAAAATACTTTTATTTTTAGAAAAACAAATCTTTTTTCTTTTTTTAAAAAGAAACTTGTCAGCGCATTTGCAATCAATCACCCTTTCAATGTGTTTTTACATTAAATTGGTTTATAATAAAAATGAAACTTAAAACTTAATAAATATTTTAATCATGCCACTATGCTATATATGTATATTCAATATAGGTGGATTATATTCCCACATACGAATTTAAGTAATAAATTAATAAATTGACGCTACATTACTACTGTTTAAAAATATTACGCGATAAAATTATATGCTATAACTCTGGCAATACTATTCACTTATAGCGTTCTTTCGTATGTGCGTATATAATGCTGTTTATATAGCCGTGATTGCAATTTTTAGCTTATAAATATTAATTTAGACTTATTAAACAGGTTTGAACTTAGCACAGACGAGTGGGTTATTAGGATGGTTGGTGAAACGGTGAGGGACTTGAAGACAACCGTTTCATTATTGAAAGTATTTTCTAATTTCATAGGATTTTCATTTTAAGATTCATAGATTTAAAGAGAGTGATAACTGGATTTATTATTAAAAAGTTTTCTTAATTGTCACTGATAAAAATATAATTAATATTCATATTACCAGTTCTTCTGTAGGCAATCCTGAAAACAATGCACATCTGATGCATTTGAATCCAAAATATATAAAATATCTTATAACTGATTGCCAAATAAGAAGAATCTTACTATTTCACTTTTTCTGATAAATCTAAAATGGATCTAGAAGTAATTTGCTAAAATCTGTGAAACCATGCTATTTCATTTATGCAATTGGCTGAGA
The DNA here is from genome assembly GCA_028023455.1 of Epiperipatus broadwayi. Taxonomy (NCBI): domain Eukaryota; kingdom Metazoa; phylum Onychophora; class Udeonychophora; order Euonychophora; family Peripatidae; genus Epiperipatus; species Epiperipatus broadwayi. The sequence goes on from JAQFVV010000122.1 coordinate 1,596,996, forward strand.
TTAAACCATAGCAGAATGCTAAAATATATAGAAAGCAGAAAATATCCATATTCTATTTAAAGTAATTATATTTAGAAAAAATGAAGAAACTATTCCAGTGCCAAATGGTCTTTATAGAAGCAAGTTATTTCACCATCATCATCATAGTAAAATAATTGCAATCCCAATCCAGAATAGGACAGTTCCAGTAAACCATACTAATTGGTATATATATATATATACATGTGTCAAATATTGGTGTGTGGCTGTTGTCCAATTTTAACGCATAAACATGCTGACTTTAAATTCATTTGACGTTTTGAAACCATTCCAGTGCCTTGAAAGTAGAAGAAGATCTGGTAATATGAATTTTAATTATATTTTATCAGTGACTATTAACAAATCTTTTAATAATAAATCCAGTAATCTCTCTTTAAATCTTTGAATTTTAGAATGGAAATTAATTATAGAAGATTTTCAGTAATAATAGCTATTGCGTTAGTGATGAATTATGTATTCTTAAATAATTAAATGTAACCATTTATGTGTGTATTTTATTTTTATCAAATGTGTTTATTGTATATTGATTCAAAATTATGAAATGTTAATTTATATTGTATGTCAAAAAGGTTTATTGTTTTTCTATTTATAATAAGAATTAACACATATACACACATGTAGTAATATAACAATGCTTATTCACATGTATATTTGTTGATCCTGAATGTTAAAAATCAGTAGAAAATTAGCATTAGGCAAGATAGATTTTTAAAATATTTAATGACCTAGATCGGTGGACAGTCAGATAGGTAATTTGAAGCTAATTTCTTTAAAAAATCTAATCTCTATAATCTGACTAACCTTACCCTAATCATTTCTTTTTTCAATATTATGTTTAAATTGATAAATGTAAATATATGTTATAAGCAATAGGTGAGTATGTGTGTGCATAGAGTGTTTTTTTTTAATAAAAAGTTTTTTTTTTGTTTTTTAGGATATAAATAATTTACTTATCCACTATAAAAATAAATTTACACACACCACTCTATATAAAATCAACATTGAATTTACCTGTCATTAAAGAAAAGGGGGAAGATCTTTGGTACTACTACTACTACTACTACTACTACTACTACTACTACTACTACTACTACTACTACTACTACTACTACTACTACTACTATTATTATTATTATTATTATTATTATTATTATTATTATTATTATTATTATTTAAATGTAAACAATGTATCATTATCTATAATGTAATTTTTATCTGTATTTATCAAAGATTGGACAGTTATATATGTTAATTTGTTTTTTTTAAGTTGTATATTTTTCTTAAATGTAGATGGGTTGTGATCATCATCACCATTAATGGGTGTCATTTGGTAAAATATATTTTGTCATATTAAATTGGTAATAGATAAGATTTGTTGTTGTGAGTTAATTGTAAAGCTGTGGATGGAAACATCATCATCATCTCATTTCTCAATCATCTAAATAGTATTTAAGGGTCATATGAATAATGTTTTTCACTGTATTTATTATTTGTGCGCCATCATTAGAGATAATGACTTCCACTGTACTTAAACTGAGGTGGTAGCACCTGTGAGAATATTAAGTGTGGATTTATGATATTAAAATCTATAATTTTGTTTGCACAACTAAAGACTGATGATGTCAGTTTTTTTTCCCTTCATACAAGTGCATGTGTTACAAATATGGTATCAATTGGGTTTGAACCATGTACACATATTAAGTATATAATAAAATTTTATCTAGGTTTAGAGAGCCTAGTGGAACTCAGGCAAAACACATACATATAAGTAAATCTGAATAAAAGATAATTAAGAGTTTGATTTTTTTTTCAGCTTGATGATAATTAATATATTGATCTTTTTAATTAGTTACAAATAGCATCAGTGTGTATCTATGAACAGTGTTTTATATATGTGGAAAGAGGAAAAGTTATTTTCCTTTGTTGAAAAAAAATTATTGTTACAGATAAAGTTAATGTCACTATATTGACTTCACTATCATTTTTATTATGTTACAATGGCTAGTATTTTTAATAGTTACAATGGCTTTCCAACTTAGGGCTCAGAGATATTCTATCTACCTGAGATGAGAAGTACTCAGAATTGAGACATGTAGTCAAAAAAAGTTGATTTTAATACAAATATTTTGGACTTATTTTTTTTTATTTTAGACTGTTTGATGATGATGTATATTATTGTTTTATATTTCATTGATGTTGATGAATGAGTACAGCCATGAAACAGCTTAGTTTTTCAATTTATATATATATATATATATATATATATATATATATATATATATATATATATATATATATATATATATATATATATATATATATATATATATATATATATATATATATATATATATATATATATATATATAATAAAATAGTTTGTTTACATAAATGTCAGAGCAAGCATTCACTATCTCTAAATTTAATTTCACTTTTAGATCATGATTTCAAGCTATTTGCTATCATCAGTAAAAGACAGGAATAAGAAACTAGATCTAAACACAAACTCTGAGCATTTATGAAACAGTTTCTAGTCAGCTTGCAAGTGTGAATCTTTTAGACACGTAATGTCTTCAAACTCAGCATAGCAAGTCAGATAGCTGTATGGGTCTGATATCAGTTCAGCATCACCACATAGTAGAAGCCTCTGCAATATATATCATTACAAGAAAGACCTCAAAGGTACATTTATGAAAAACAAAAAAAAAACAAGTTAAAAACTTGCTAACACTTGTATTTATGTCAATAGATGGTGTTTTACCGAAAACACTGTCAAGCGTAAGTTTGTTTACATAAATGTCAGAACAAGCATTCATTATCTCTAACTTTAATTCCACTTTCAGATCATGATTTCAAGCTATTTGAATCTTTTAGACACATAATGTCTTCAAACTCAGCATAGCAAGCCTGATAGCTATATGGGTCTGATATCAGTTCAGCATCACCACATAGTAGCTTGAAATCATGATCTGAAAGTGGAATTAAAGTTAGAAATAGTGAATGCTTGCTCTGACATTTATGTAAACAAACTTATGCTTGATGGTGTTTTTGGTAGAACACCATCTATTGACATAAATACAAGCGTTAGCAAGTTTTTAACTTGTTTTTTTTTTTCATAAATGTACCTTTGAGGTCTTTCTTGCAATGATATATATTGCAGAGGCTTCTACTATGTGGTGATGCTGAACTGATATCAGACCCATATAGCTATATGGCTTGCTATGCTGAGTTTGAAGACATTATGTGTCTAAAAGATTCACGCTTGCAAGCTGAATAGAAACTGTTTCATATATGCTCAGAGTTTGTGTTTAGATCTAGTTTCTTATTCCTGTCTTTCACTGACGATAGTAAATAGCTTGAAATCATGATCTGAAAGTGGAATTAAAGTTAGAGATAGTGAATGCTTGCTCTGATGTTTATATAAACAAACTTATGCTTGACAGTGTTTTTGGTAGAACACCATCTATTGACATAAATACAAGCATTAGCAAGTTTGTAACTTGTTTTTTTTTTTTCATATATATATTGTAACGAGCACAGACGTTCGTTACATTGTTTTTTTTATATATATTATTAAACAAGTTAAAATAAAAAGTTCGCATTTAAAAACTTTCTTTAAAAATTAAAAATTGAAATTAAAATATCGTCTTAAACTCTTATATATTAAGTCGCACAGATAATGAAAAATTATTAAAATAAAATTTTTATTAAAGAAAAAGGTATTTTTAAAACTAAATTTTAAAAAAAAGATTTGGAGATAAAATTATATCTTTAAATTTGTCTTGAAATATATTTTTGATTTGGAAAACAGGGTAATTAATTAGAAATGGAAATGATTGTTAATTAGTTAAATTAAAACCAGCCTTGAGCATTTAAATGTAATAACCTCAGTCAGATAGAAAAAAAACAATAGAAACTGATTAGCCAATGAAAGAAATCCATTTGGGAAATCGGACCTCAGCGAAAGAATCATCACTCCATGACGCAATGTTAATTCAATCCTGGACATTAATATAAAAAGGACAGGTTTTGGAAAGCTTGGTAGTTAGTGAATGAGGAGTGATTGATTATTGATGATGTAACAGCTAGGTGTTAGTGCTGGGGGGATTGAAAAAGACGCACAGCTTCAATCCCTTCAGTTCTGTAAGAAAGGAAGAAAAATGGGCCATCGTTTCTCCATTGAGGACCAATTACACTAAAAAAAAAAAAATCTCCAAAGGATAAATAAATCGATCAACCGGATACAAATCTTCGGACGACGTGGGAATTCACGTGCAAACGGCAAGGAATATACAGAGATGAACTATTTCAATAACCGTAAGACTTTAAAATTTATGAACAGTAAATTAAAAACTTTCCAGACTTAAATGATTTCAATATTATTCTATCTGACCAACATTATTTTATTAATTAGTTATAATTTTATTTAATGTATTTAATTTGTAAAATCATTTCCATTTATTTATTTATTTATTTAATTTTGTTCTTTAAGTTTTATTATGATTTCTGTTTTCCGTTAAATAAATTATAAAAAAATGTTAAACTTAAGTCGGGCGTGAATGGCTATATCGATTTGTAAAGATATATTAAGGGAGGGTAATCTTGGGTTGTTCATTTCGTAGTTGAATTGGTTCAATGGATTGGATATATTTATGTAATTAGTAGGTGTAATATGAGATCCGCTACGGGCAGGATTATAGATATACGCCACACACCCTCTGTTTGCCTATGGATGGGTTTGTAAGTCGGCAGAATACCGCATCCCATTCCTATGGAGTTTTTAGTTTATTGATCTACTTGCCCACAGATGTCACATCCCTGTGGGTGGAGAGTCAATGTCGTTTCTATTTCTACATATTGTTCAGATGTACATTCCTGACAATATAGTTGTGTTGTCGTATCATGCTACATTGAATACATGAATGTATCAGATGGATTGGCGCCAGTTGATTGCGAAATGTGTTGCCTAAGGTTAAGTAGGGATAGAATATTTTATTTTCAAATGCAAATCTATGTAGTCGATTCAGGCTCGATCCTAAATAAAACTATTAAATTTAAGTTGTTTATAGATGCTTGCATAGATTGGTTATCGGTTAGGTATGTTTTGGGTTTTCATATTTGATCAAAATATATAGACATTCGATAAATAATGATACCTTACGGTGAGTGTCTCTAATGTATTTATTCGGATGTCTTTTAAGTTATTGGTGACGATGCAAGTATCTTACGATGAATACTAGAGGGTTTCTTATAATTCCCTATGCAATTGTCAGTAATCAATAATCTTGTATTTTGATCGTCAGACGTGTGCTCTGAAATGTTTTTGACCGTTGAAATCTATGTAACCGATCTATAGCAACATATTAAACAGGTTTATAAGCCCATCTGTGCGAACTTGATTAAAAATGTAAATTTATAATATAATAGTAACTCAATGTAAATTAAAGTAAAATCAAAGTTAAAAATACTGTTAAATGTTTAAATGTAAATCACAAATAATTTTAAACCTTATATATATGTGCATAAATAAATCTGTTTGGATGATAATTACTGGCAGTGGCTTACTTTATTCTTTTATATACTAGTAAATGATATTATTAAATCTCTGCTATTCCACTGAGCTAGTGACAATGGGCTAACGATCTAAATATGTAAATAAAGTGGTATCCTAACAGCGCGTATCTGCCTACTTTATAAATTATTCTAGGCTCAAATGCCTAGATGGCGCCCTTTGGTAGTGCGGTGTGGTGCGTTGCGATCTACCACTTCGTTTGGATCGTTATAATATATATATCACAACTTGTAGTCAACTTAAAGTGTTAACAGCATTTTTGTTATTAATAAAATATTACTGTGAGATATGAACATGAGTATAGGTAGTGATGAGTTATAGAATAATAATTTCATGTATATGTGTGCAGTTAATCTTATAGAAAATCTGATTTTGGAGGTTGGATTGTATATATGATTGTTGGAGTTTAGTTGGTTATATTGCAGTTTTGATGATGGATGGAGAGGTTTGTCATTGCCATGAGGATGTGATGTATCCATGCAACTCATGACTGATAAATCTCATTAATAGCTCCAACTGAGGTTATTAATTGTTCTTATTCATCATGAAGCAATTAACAGTAGTTCTGCCATGAACTCAGCCTCTAAGACTCCAACAAATTGAGCAAAGCAACTTTTTTCTAAATATTTCCAGATGCTAAGACATTAAAAAGGCAGGACATTGCAACAGAGTTTGGATTATTTTATTAAAGGATTGGTAGGGTAAATTGATTAATTAAATTGGGATAGCTTTCTGGATATTCATAGTGCATTATGTGCTTAAAGTGCTGTAACAGAATTATTTTATTTATTTTTGATTGTGCAATGTTAGCTGTCAGATGTCTAGAAGAATGGATGAGTGTATAATTGGGGTATAAACTCTATTATGAATATATACATGCACCATATAGATTATTGTTGGATGGTACATTAAGTAATGAGTATTTTTTTTATAAAAGCACAAGAAATCAAGGTGATAAAAGGTAAATCAGAGAGTGGAGGACTCAGAAAGAAAATGGATGTGCAAGCTGTTGGTGGTCAGGGCACTCAAAGCCAAAATAAATCGGAGTTTGATTAAAAATTATTACTTATTGCTTAAAAATATTAAATAAATAATGAGCACAATTAAAAAAGACACAGCAACATGCATTTTGGCAGGGAGTGTCATGAACCAAATAAATTCTAAATCCAGTTAGACCAATTTAAAGCAATAAAAATAGACAATGGATTGACAATCCTGACAATTTGAGGAAATAAATCAGAAACTTAACAAATTAGAAAATAAATTAGATAATCAATATTTAAAGATAAAAAGGAACTAGATTAGAGGTTTAGGATGTCCCATGATCAATTTGTAAAGTTTCAAGAGAGTCTAGAAAGTAAAATTCAGGAATTTCCTGATAAATGCAAATAAGATACTCAATTTAAAGAATTAGTAGTCAAGGTAGAGAGGACCCAAGAAAGGTGGGATAAAAAATTACAGGCAGCACAGATTAAGTTAGTGGACATATAAAAATAATGTTTATAGGATAAAATAGATAGTCAGAGTAATCAACATAAAGAAGTGAATGAGAAGATGGATGGGCAGACTAAATTATGTTATCTCTCTCTTTAAATCTTTAAATCTTAGAATGAAAATCAATTATAGAAGATTTTAAATAATAATAGCTATTGCATTATTAATTGTGTATTCTTAAATTATTACATGTAACCATTTATGTCTATATTTATTTGTGTCAAATATGTTTTTGTATATTGACTCACAATCATGAAATGTGGATTTATATTGTATGTTAAGAGGGTTTAATAGTTTTTATTCATAATGGGAATTAGCACATATACACACATGTCAAAATATAATTATGCTTATTTACATGTATAATGTCCACTCCATACGTTCTTGTCATTGCAGCTGTTATTACTCCTTTACTTACTATTAACGGTATCTCTATCCCTCTTCCTAATCTTTCTATTGCTCTTTCCATTTCACTCAAATACAACACAAACAAAATAGTTGACATAGGGCATCCTTGCCTTAGTCCCACACCATTTTTAACTTTAATTGATTCTACATTCTCTAATTGATATATATATATATATATATATATATATATTATTAAGAAATTATATGAAAATAATTATATATATATATATATATATATATATAATTATTTTCATATAATTTCTTAATAATATCTATTAAAGCTTCATCCATTCCCAAATTTGCTAAACTTATCCATAATCTATTTATATTTACTCTATCATATACCTTCTCTATATCTATAAAACTCATATATAACTGTTTACCTGCTTTCCTATTCATATCCATAAGTTTTGTAACTACAAATAAACTATCTCCTATACGCCTATCAAATCTAAAATGTCCTAGCATTTCCCTTACTACATTATTCCCTTCCATCCATTTTATTACTTTACTAGCCACCATGTACGAGAAAACTTTATATAAAACTGATGTTACCGCTATCAGTCTATAATTATTCAACTTTCTATGATCCTTACCCTTTCCTTTAAATAATAACCTTACTCTTGTATTACTCCAACTACTTGGAAAAACTCTATTATGTGCCATTTTATTAAAACAGGATAATAACTTTACTTTTGCCCTATATCCTAAATTCATTACCATCTCTGCTGCCCATCCATCTAAACCTCTTGCCTTCCCACTTTTCAATTTCTTCTCTACCTCATTTAGTTCAATTTCTGAAAACCTAATATTCCCATTACTATATTTTTCATATTTTCTAACACTCTATCATTCACATCTAACATCTTTTCTATATTCATTACATAACTATGTAAGATTCTCTCTAAATCTTCTCTAGAACTACACACGGTTTCCTCATCATCTAGTCATACTAACTCTCTCTCCCCTAAATTTCTCCTTTTCATATAATTTCAAATTTTTTTTACTCCCATCTTTTCCACTTTTATTAATATCCTCCAACAATTTACTATTCAATTTCATTCTCTCTATATAACTATCTATTTTAGCCAACTTCTTTTTTTCTAAGTATTTTTTCCATTTAGCATTAATATCTTTTTCATTTTCCTTTTTCTTAATAGCACACTTATATTTTCTACATGCTTCTTTCCTTTCTTTTACACTTTTACTAATTCTCATTTTTATTACTTTTATTCTTTTGAATATTCTCACCTAAAATCCTATTTGCCACTTTTTGTACTTTTTACACCAGTCCTTATACTCATCCCCAACTCACTCTTCCATTAGTTCTTCAACTTGTATTTTATACTCTTCCAACTTATTCTTATCATTCACTCTCCATCCACATCTTTCACTATTATTTCTATTCTCCAATACATTACTAACCCTTTCAATTACAATGAAATTATGATCACTAGTGCATACTTTTTCTTCATTATCAAACACCTTAATATTCCATATTTTATTTATTCCCTCTTTCTCTACCAATACATAATCTATTGTGTGAAATATATTACTTCTTTACCATGTTTATTGTCCCTCATAAATATTTAATAAATTTCCAATACTCAAATTCACTTTCTGACAAAAATTCTTCAAAAGCTGTCCATTTTTATTATCTACATCATCGATTTCTTCAATATGTCCATTCATATCTCCTATAACCATTATTCTCTTCCCCTTTTCTTTAAAACTTTGTATATCCTTAACTAGATATTCGTATATGTTACTATCACACTCCAATATAATTTGACTATTTCCAGTAGCTATATAAACTATAGCCACCATCCATTCTTGTCTACACAACCTTATTTCAAACCACAAGGGTTCTTGACATTTAACAATATTTAAATATTTTTTTGATATCACACCTATACCACCACCCCTTTTTTCTTTTTCTTTTCTATTTATACCCTGCCATACCAACTGTTCCAAAATAGGTTCTTCTTCTTCTTCTCTTAAATGTGTTTCCACTACTGCTAATACCTCAAGCTCTTCATTTTCAATTGTTTTATTTAATTCCATCCACCTTTCTGGTCTCCTATTACCTTGCATATTCAAAAACTCAATTTTAACACTTTCTTTTTTCCTAACTACTCGTTTATAAATTCTTTTAATTCTTTCTTCTTCATTACATTTATAAATTACTTTCTTACCATTAATTTTAGAAACCCATTTCTTCTCCATATCTATATTTATATCAAAATCAAATTCCTTTTGCTTACTTCTTATATTCCATCCATTCTTTTTAATAATATTACAATTTGAATTTGACAGTATGCCACACCTAGCAGACAATAGGCAAAGCTCAAAGGCTGGACTGTGTAACAATAAAAAGCAATAAAAGAAAATATTTTCAAGAAATTAGTGCCAAATCAGTACTAAAATTTTAAATACACGATTTTCTACAAAATAAGCATAAAATGACAATTCTGCAGTTAAAATTGGCTGAATGTTTTGGCATGGATAGTTCTTATGCACATTAAACAGTTGAACGGTCTTAATATAAACTGATACTGGTTATACATATGATGAGTGCTGCTTCAGCATTAAATATGTATACTGGTGCTTATTTATCTTTTCTACATGTGTGTTGCCATGTGCATCAATGGTTTGAGATAGTGCAGATCGTTGTAGGGTGCTTAAAGGTCTGTGTTCAAATCCCCTATAGTTCTATCTAACAAAAAACAAAATCTATTTTTCCTAAACCTAAAGATTGAAGAAGTTACATATCGAAGATAACCAGATGGAAGATGTTATTGCAAGGACTAATTAATAGTTTGTCAATAATTCCAATAATTCTTAACCTTTTAAAACAACCTGTGATTATCTTCAAAACACGTTTTATGAAGAGTAGACTTTTATACAGAACTTTTAAATTTTAACCAGAATGAACTTTCTTTTGTAATCTTATCCTTTCTAGATTATCAATAACATCATCCAAGAAACCCACTGAAAATCAGATTGAAATGAAGTTTGAATTTTAGATTTAAAAAAGAGAAACAAAGATATTATTTTTATTATTAATAATTTTGTTTTGAAGTTTTGCTATGCAATTTTTATAGCTGCCCAAAGAAATGTTGTTTTTTTTGAAAAAAATCAACAACAACAACATCGATAATATTTAAAAATATTTTATTTGCTTTATATTTAGCCGACATGTTTGCAATCATTCCATATATTATTTTTGATGTAAATGATTTGATATAATATAATTCTAATTTAATACATATAAAGTGCTATACATATTAAATATATATTTTTACTGCTTACAAAAAATATTACTGAATATTAAAGGAATCATTTTACTTAAGATTTTTTAAAAGTTTAAAGGAGAAAGGAAAACTACACTAACACCATAAATATATGTATTATTATTAACGATATGAAATCACTTAAATGTCAATAAAATGTATATATTTTTAAAAAAAAAAATGTATTTATTTTATAAGATCAACACTTATCACTGATTTACGATCCAACATATTAGATTTGCTATGGCATGTTGATATTTACCCGAGACATTAAACACACACACTAACGAATATTTTCTTTTACCTTGCCATATTAAATAGTCATTAAATTTTATAAAATTATTATATAAAAAAGGGAAATGAATAATGGTTACATTACAATATTATTTATTCTAAATATATTTTGAAATCAATAAAATGCCCCTTTGATTCTGATGTCTATATATTTGAAATGCACACATGTATAGTAGAAGTCCTAGATATAAATAGATTTTATTTTTTATATATTTAGTTAAAAGTGAGGAATTTATTACTGTTGATCTATTATTTACAGTTGCAGTTTCTGGCTTGATCAGTTAATAGGAATATTAAATAAGAGATGTGGATCTCACTTCCCCATAACCCTAGCATGCATGATTTAGTTTTGCCCCCAAACACCAGGAACATTTAAGGAGCCAACATTCCCCATTATTTACCGTTACAATATAAGCAATTTTATTTTTTAAATATAATATTATTAATCGCTATGGACAGAAAATGTTCTACCGTTTAAAACCGTAAGACAGATCTTGCCTGAAAAAAGAAAAATTGGTATGTGGTCATATATTTATAATTTTTATAGATTAATACACATTTTAACTAAAATATACGTTGTTTACATCATATAACAATGAAAATATTATATATATATATATGATACTGCATCTTAAAAATCTATATGATTTTAAAAATACAAAAGGAAAATATTGCAAAAGTTTAGCAATTTTTTTTTTTAATTTAAAGATGAGACGTGTTGAAATAAATATGTTTAAATAATGAATAAAACATATTTAACTCATAAAACAGTACCGTCATTTTTTAACACACATTAAAGACATCTTATTAACTTATTATAAAATTTAAATTTAAAAAAATAGAGTATGGGTCCAATGTAATAAAAACAAAACCACATTTGCGAATATAATATGAAACTCATTATCAATCTTAAGTACAAATATTAATTCAGTACTGCTTAACGTTTAATATTTATGTAACCTCTTTTAATGATATAACCTTTATTCAGAGTCAGGAAAGTAGATTACATAATTGTCTTCTTTTTTTTAAATTTATACATTGTAGTCAAATAAAATTATATACATAGATTCAAGCTAACTTGGCAAAATTTTATGTCGATTAAATTAGACAGTAGAGGTGGTCAGATTATCTCACATGGATTATTATGTTATGCACTCATGTGAAACAGTCTGACCACTCCTGCAAGTCTGCATAAAATGATCACAGATGTTCTTTAGTTTAAATATTTTCCTAAAAGAAAAAAGTATTTAAATTTTATAAGTTAAAATGTGCTTGCATTTTACAAATTATCCAAATGGAATACAACGATAACTAAAATGTAAAGACTGCATAATATTATTTTGATCTAATGTGCTTGATGCATCATAATGCTGATGGGATATATCATTTAATAGGTAGTCTTAAAGTTGCTTATCCTACTGCTGATTGTATTAAATAATGTTCGTATTTAGTTAGGTAATAAGCTACCATTCATTCTATGGCATTTCACACAATAGTTAGTAAATATGTTTTACCTAGAATAAAAGCATTAAAATAATTTAAACAAATGGATGGTTCTTAATGTTGAGTTTACAATGGAAAAAAAATGCACTAAAGAAATCTTGCACTTTTGAGAAAGTAGATATAAGGCACCATTAAAACATACTTATTACTTTCAAACATAATGGATAAAATTAATCATAGAATTAAACTTGTTTGGAGTGCTTTTGGTAGAAATAACTTGATATTAAAAGGAAATACACTTATGTGTTTGAAAATGAAGGTTTTTAACAAATGTGTTTTACCAGTTCTTACTTATGGATCTGAGAAACTCCAGACCACTCAAAGAAGTATGGAGAGATGCATGTTGGGATTAACAAGAAATTGAAAATGCAATGTATGGGTAAGAGAACCAACACATGTTACTGACCTCACTGAAAAAATAAAAGATTGAAGTGGAGTTGGGCTGGACGTATTGCTAAAAGAGATGATAGTAGTTGGACAATTGAAATCTTAAACTGTATTCCAAGAGATTGTGAAAGACCCAGAAAGAAACCCCATGTGAAATGGATGGATGAAGTAAGAAAGTGTGCAGAGGTGATGATTACTTTCAATGAAGATCAGAAAAGATGGATTTGGTCATCCTACAGTGGATTAATAATGATTGATGAGGTGATGATTACTTTCAATGAAGACTCATACATAAAAAATAATAATAAATAAATAATAAAGTAATTCATTAATTAATACCGACAATTAACTATATTATTTGTGATTAATTAAATAAAATCAGAAGTAAATATTTTATAAAATTTTAGTTTTGTATATATAGTATCATTTCCCAGTAGCTTCCATGCAATAAAAATGTAATAGCTACCCCATAACTTCTCATTTCTTATATCATAAGAATGTGTGTAGTGAAATTTCAAATTATTATTTTTTCCTATGTTATTTTCTCTTTATTTTCAAATTCTATTGGTGGAGAAGTTTTAAAAATATTTTATGTTCCAATATTTTTTTTTTTTTGAAAATATTGTTTTTTTTTTAATTCACACTTTTTATTTATGCCCTTAGGCTGTAGGCAGTCTCTGGTTATATTATTCCATTTTAGCCAGAATATGTGTTTTATTTAAATTGATGACATAGTTAATTAATTTAATGTGTGAATAAACGGCTCATTAATTGTATTTTAACTTCCAGAATTAATGAAATATGTGCAAGCCCTAAAGATAAAATTACTTTGCAGTGTCATGGTGTATATGCAATTCCATATGGAATTTGTTTGCATTTGTAAATTGGCCAGACCCATTTTAGAATAAAGATAAGAAAGGAAGAACACATTTTGGCAATAGGAAAAAATCCAATTTATCAGCCATTTAGTGACACATTAAATTAACTAAGCATGAGATCAATTATAATAAAATGTGTGGTCGAAAAAAAATTGAACAATATGACCAAAACTGCTAATGGAAGTAATAGAGACTTTTTTTAAATTTATAAGAGTATAAATGAAAAGTGTGATTTGAAGAAAATTAATAATATATGGAAAAAACTATTGGAGGGTAAAATATTTGTTAAAACTTCTCAATGAATAAAATTTGAGAATAAAGAGAAAATGAAAGGGACAAAATTAACAATTAATAATATCACTACACACATTCTTGATGGGAAGAAGAAGCTCTGATGAAAATACCTGTTATTGTACTAAACCATTAGCTATTTTGCTATTATCTTTTTAATAACTTGATAGCTCCTGGAAATAATACTATGACTTCATTTATCCCAAAAAAATATTACAAGTAATTTACTCACACAGTGTTACATGTTTCATAATGTTTTTTTTTTTTAAAAAAAAATATTATTAGTTTTAAGATGTTTAAAAATTAAATTTTGCAAAATTAAAAGTACTGCCTCATATTTTTCTTGAGAATAAAACTTCTTGGCAGGAGGTGGGGGGGGGGTAAATAGAATTAGTAAATAGATTTAAAACTTTTTTTCTCTCTCTTTGTAACAAAAACTCATTTTATAATGTATAAACTAAGCAAATGTGAAATTGGATTAAAATTTAGTCTGTAAAAATAAAATATCTGTAAAACTTTGAAAAATGCATGTGATTAGTTTATAAGATTTCAGATTGATAATAATATTAAAATTAATAGTTGAATTAATTAAAACCTGTAAAGTGTCTTATTTAGATTGCTTAGATGAATCTGAGCAAGAGATTAAAATAACCAGAAATTTAAAATTAATTAAAAGTCATTTCAAGTTAAGATCTAAGTTAAAATATAACAATAAGGAATTAAAATAATAAGAGAGAAAAAAAAATATAAAGTTGTTCTCTCTATTATTATTCAGTCTGGTTTGTGATATCCAGTCAGGGCTGCAGTTTTCTAGATTATTCATCAGTGTGATTATTATAATTCAGTTTGTATAGAATGCAGAATACAAATTAAATATTGTTTGGTTTGTTATTTTGTCTATTTTTTCTTTCTCTCTTGTCACTGGATCACGAGTAAATTAATGATTTGGTACAGAACAGCATGTCAGACACCTATCATAGCTGATTGTTTGATTTATTTTAATTATGTAAAAACTATAAACATGATGGAAAGAGAAATACAGGCATTCAATCCGTCATAAAAATATCTTTTAAATGCCATCTTTTTGATTGGAATGAGAAGAAATGTGAAACTTTTTTATTTAAAAAAAAAAAAAAAAACAGGTGGATTTAATTTTTTTTTCTATTTTGATCAATTTTCTAGTTTATATGAAGCAATAAAGTTAGAAAATTGTAAACAGCCTGATTATATAGTGAAAATGGATTAAAAATATGCAATGGGATGTGAAAGTAATCAGAGAATATATATCATAAGTAGATTTTTAAATTTTTTTAAAAATAAATTTTAAATTTATTAATATTATTTATTAATAATTTATTAATTTGCATTTATATTGGTGTGTGTGTGTGTAATTTATAAATAATATAATATTAAAATCATTTATGCTCTTTATTACACAGTATATAAATTATTATTCATATGTACAGTAATTTTGTGTCTTTGATATTAATAATTTATTATGTTTATGTGATGCGTTTGTGTTTACTCTGTGTGTTGTACAACTAGTAATGATTTACATATATAGTACAAAGCAATGTAAATTTTAAAATCTGATAATGAAATGTACATAAATGTATAACAAGTAATGATTTACATATATAGAGTAGTGCAATGTAAATTTTAAAATGAAAGATGACATTTGGTAAAGCATTCACAAATTTACTGGGCATAGTACCATGTGAAAATATAAACACTTAAAACAAATAAGAGAGAGATTCCAAATGATTTTTGTGTAGGACTAGCCACAATGCTTATGCATATACCACATGGAATTGTATGCAGGCAAAGAATCAATCTGATTCTTGCCTTTGCCTTGGTACTCATGCAGTGGAGTTAGTAGTTTTGCCACATCTTACATCACATTATTTTCAAGTCTATAGCTAGCAAATGAGCTATGTGCAAATAAATTATATCTTTGTGGGACAATAAATATAACAAGAAGCATCACTGGTGTGTATAAATAATATAACCATCACTGACATACACACAAAAATATAAAATGAAGAGATGAAACTCATTTTATCAGTGATACAGACAGTAGCATACAATTTCTAGTTTTAGATAGACAAGAAGCCAATTGTTATTATGACAAATGCATATCTATCTTATGGAAATTATTTCTTTTCTATATTTTATTAGGATGAAGCTTTTTTTTTTATAGATACCTTTAAAATTTGGTGATTTTGGGGGTATAAGATAAAAATGAAGAATTCATATGTGACTTGTTTTGGAGATTTTGAAGCTATGGACTATCTCAGGGAAGAAGTATTATAAATTGTTTGAAATATAATTTTTGTGAGGAATACAAAAAAATTATCCTTGAAAATGTAATTTAAACTTATGTAATGATAAATTAGAAATTATCAACAAACAATAAATAATAATTATGTCAGATATTTAAATATCTTTTTTTTCTTATTTTTTAAATGATTATCACTATTTGTCTTAGACGTAATGTTTTTCTTTGTTTTTCTAGTTTTTATTAATGTATTTTTTGCTCTAATTTTATTAAAATTGAAGATACTGTGGAAATTGTGTCTCAGGTTAGTTTTTTTAAAAAAAATCAATATGGCACCTGAAAACGAAACTAGTTAGTATAGAATTATGTTATGTGTTAAGTAAATATGGTGGACTCTGAGACAGAGTATGGGCTAATCATGGGGCATTTCAAGCCCTGGATTATGGGCCTACCATTCTAGCATGTTAATTACTTTTTGTAATTAGTTGGTGCCTGAAGTTTACCTCTAAACAAATAAAATGCTTTGAATACCAGGAGGCAATGGTCTGGAAATGAGATCATATTATGCTTTACATATTCAGTCTGACTGGGATATTAGGGATGGCTTTGCTATTGATGGTCTTCTCCTTTCTGCTTGAAAGGCCAGTCCATTCACCTAATATTAAAAATAAAAAAAATTAAAATTATGATAAATAATGTTTGAACACAATTAAACAACTTTGATTAAATGGACCTAGGTCAATATATGTGTATATAAATGTATGTATATATATATATATATATATATATATATATATATATATATATATATATATATATATATATATATATATATATATATATATATATATATATATATATGATATAATGTAAGTGTAGCTTTACCAAGACCTCCAAACAAGCGTATCTGTTTACATAAACATCAGAGTCAATATTCACTGTCTCTTTCATTTTGCTCCACCCTCAGATCAGCTGATTTCAAGCTGATTTTCTCTCATCAATGAGGGATAGAAGTTAGAAACTAGACCTAAATATTAACTCCAAGCATTTATGCAAAATGTTTCTATCAGTTTGCAAGCATGGATTTTTTAGACACCTAAATGTCTTCAAACTCAGCCTATCAAACTAGATAGCTATATGGGTCTGATATCAGTTCATATTCTCCACATAGTGAAAGCTTCTGCAATCTATATCATTGCAAGAAAACTTTAAAGGTACATTTATAAAAAACAAAAAACAAGTTTTATATATGTAAAAACCTGCTATCGCTTGTATTAATGATCAATAGATGGAGCTTTAACAAGACCTCCAAACAAGTGTATTTGTTTACATAACGTCAGAGTCAATATTCACTGTCTCTTTCATTTTGCTCCACCCTCAGATCAGCTGATTTCAAGCTGATTTGCTCTCATCAGTGAGGGATAGAAGTTAGAAACTAGACCTAAATATTAACTCCAAGCGTTTATGCAAAATGTTTCTATCAGTTTGAAGACATTTAGGTGTCTAAAAAATTCATGCTTGCAAACTGATAGAAACATTTTGCATAAATGCTTGGAGTTAATATTTAGGTCTAGTTTCTAATTTCTATCCCTCACTGATAAGAGCAAATCATCTTGAAATCAGCTGATCTGAGGGTGGAGCAAAATGAAAGATACAGGGAATATTGACTCTGACGTTTATGTAAACAAATATGCTTGTTTGGAGGTCTTGGTAAAGCTCCATCTATTGATCATTAATACAAACGATAGCAGGTTTTTACGTATATAAAACTTATTTTTGTTTTTCATATATATAATTTCTACTGATATTGATTATATATTGATGTGCTATATATACTGTCTTATTGTTGTATAAAGTGGAGTGAAATTGATATGTATTAAAATTTCACTTAATAAATTTAATTATATAATTGCTAATTAATATGTGCACACACATATATATGTAAAATTAAAATTAATATAATAACTAATCAAAGAAACACAGATATGTTTACAGTTGTTGCCTATAGACCTTTATCCCAGGTAGCAAGGACAACTGATCCAACAAAAATCACCATAAATCAAGAAGATTATATAAAAAAAGCAAGGAATTATAATGGTTTTCTATGGGGGAAAATATGTCATTCCTGTGGATAAATATTTTGTCATAAATTGTTAATACTGTATTTGCAAACAATTTAACCTAGTATATATTATATTTGAAGTAAGGCTAATTCATAATATATACATGTACAAGCATATGCATATGTGTATTATTTACATGTACATTTAAATTATTTATGTATTCAAAATAAACAACTTGTTTGTATATAAAAAAGAAAAAAAAAACACTGAAGTTAATGTTGTTCTTTATCATACTCCATGCATATATTTGGTATAACTTGTTTATATTTGGTAATTGTTTTTGATAAATTCAATTTCAGAATTACATCATCAATCTTATATCCAGTTGTAATGTGTACTTCTAAAACTATTTATAAACCTTTGTTCTAACAAAGTCTACTTTGAAACTATTAACCATTTTATTTCAAGTCCATTATTGTTATTACAGTAATGTTACTCCATTCATATTATCACATAAAAACTACTTAATATAATTAAATTTCAAACATTACCATATTTATTTAAGCAGATGTTATTTATATCTTGAACAGTTGATAAAGAAATGCAGAAACCATATATTTTATCAAGATGGTTTTCATGTATATCATTAAAATAAAAACTACCCCAAATCCAAAATTAAACCAGACCAACATAAAAATAATATTAAAACACAACCTAAGGTTTCACTGCTACAAGCAGACTTCTCAAGTGTAAAGAACTACAAAAACTACAAAATATATATAATATTAAAAACTACCCACAAATCCATTCACTTCCCATCCACCCTTAATATTAAAAGAACTCCTAAATAAGTTAATTGCTTCAGAATAATACATTTTCAATAATAAAGATTATTTAATTCTTCTTTTGATTTCATTTCTCTCAAAGAAGACAACCTTAGCTTCATCAAAATCAATAGTGTTGCCTCTATCTTTTTCATGGACATACAAAGCAAAACTAAGATATCTATTTTTAACTCTACTTTTATGAACCTTTATTCTTTCATTTAAACTCAAACTACTCTTTTAATATTAATATTAAGGGTGGATGGGAAGTGAATGGATTTGTGGGTAATTTTTAATATTATATATATTGTGTAGTTTCTGTAGTTCTTTACACTTGAGAAGTCTGCTTGTAGCAGTAAAACCTTAGGTTGTGTTTTAATATTATTTTTATGCTGGTGTGGTTTAATTTTGGATTTGGGTAGTTTTCATTTTATATTGACTAGTTTAGCTTTATGCTTGTAATGTATATTATTAGTACTAAAAAGTATACCTATTTGTTTGATTTATTTTACAATTCAATATAATGTCTATGTTGTGGGACAATCTATGATGTTATCTATTTAACAACAAAAAAAACACATTAAAATGTTTTTATAAAGTAAATAGTAATAATTTTCTTGATAAATTTTCCTTTAGTAATTTCTATATTTTGATATTTTTGAAAAAACAGGACAACATAAGTATTCTTACCATATTATTTGATCAAATTTTTTTTTATTCTTTATTGAATTTTTAGTTATTTTAAATTATTCATTAGAAATATACTTTTTTTAAAAAAAAAAAATATTTTAAGGTTTTATTTTAACTTTGCAAATATATAAAAAAATCTTAAACTAAAATATGTAATAAAACTTATAAAAATTACTTTATTCTTATTGTGAATTTATTTCATTATTAACAAAGTCATTAAATTAAAAAAAAACAGAAGTATTTTCATAATTAATATATTTTATTAGTGCAGTTTTCAGGCTGTAATTATATAAAAGGCAATCATCTCTTTTCACTAAGACCATTCATTAAACAATGATTTTAAAACTACAAGGATACCTTCATCTCAGTCACAACATAGAGAAAATAAGAATTAAATTTATAAAACTAAATAAATTTTGTTCAGATAAACTTGAAGCAAACAAAACTTTATTTAAAATTTAAATTTCTATTTATGATTTACAAAAAAATGTCAAAAATAATTCTGCTGCTGGTTAATATAAAAGTGTTATTTTTTAGTGTTGTTCTGAAGTTGTTTTCTTACAGTAAATACTTTTAAAAAAATATTGGTGGTTGAGAGGTCAGAGTGACTGCCTTGCACTTGCAGGCAGTTGCCCGGGTTGTAGGTTCGCATCCCAGCCAGTGCTTGACACTTAAAAATGATATAATCATATTATACTTTTTAATAAATAAATATTAAAAAAATATATTGTCAAAAATAATTATAAATATGTAAACAAACTAGGGTAATTCATTAAAAGAATGAATATATACAAAAAGTTTTGCATGCACTCTTGTGTGAAAAGATTAAAAACCATTAATCAGATATCCGTGTATTCATTTGTAAAATGTATATATATTATAGTGACATCTTGTCAATTATTTTTTACTTAATAAATCAAAAACATTTTAGTTCTTTCTTTCTATTAATATACAAAATTAACAAAGCATATGCCACACTTGAATGAGAAGCTATAAAGATACACAGAAATTATTACATGCTAAGCGCTTTCGAGGTCTTTTGCCTCATATTCATAGTGGTACTGTGAGCTGCAGAATGAAAAAATAGGGCAAGGAAACAAAACAGTATGCAAAGCATATGCAAATGAACTAGATAGTCCAACATTTGGAGATGTCAAAGCAGGTATCTCATCTATTGATGGAGTTATTATTGCCATTAATAAAATATGCTTCTCTGATTTTCCGCTTGATGTCATTTTTCTCAATACAGACTATTTTAGGGCTGGAAGGTTCAAACAAATGTCCTGTCTTCTTGGAATGCTCTAAAAATGTTGATGAATTATCATTGTTTTTCATGGCTCTATTATATGTATATATGTGTTGTGCTGTCCTGTTGATTATGCCTGCCTTGGTTTTTCCAAAATAAATGGCCCAGCAACCAGGTTGTGGGCAAGCTATGCTGTAAACAACATGGGGAGTCTGAGAAGGTTCAATTTTGTCCTTAGAGTTATTGATTAGACGATTAGTGCATGGGGGTGTATGAAAGCTAATTTTAAATTTATTGGCCAAAACCTTGATTAATTGATAGGAGATTTTAGGTATGTGGGGAAGAGTAATATATGGAAGTTTAATATTGTTTTTATTGTCAGTGATTTTCCTATAAAATTGTTTGATTTTATTGTTAATAGTGTTGAGTTTATAGCCTGCTTGTAGTAGGTCTTTGGTGTAAAGATGTATATTATTCTTTCTATCTGCCTCAAACTTGCACAGCTGCATATTTCTATATAAAAATGCTTGCAGACCTGCCAATTTGTAAGAGCTTGGAGAGTTGGAGTGTGGGTGTATAAAGCCTCTGATTTCAAAGGGCTTTATTATCATTGAATAATTTATACCTCTCTCATAATGTGTTAACCTAAGGTCAAGGTAATTTAGACTTTGGAATGCGTCTTCTGCTGTGGAATTGATAGTTACATTAGTATTATGTGTTAATTCTTGTGTAATACTATTTATAGTGTGCTGGTTGGCTAAAATAAATATATCATCTACGTACCGCATGTATATAGTGTGAGGGCTGTCAGCTTGATATTTGGACACGATTAGTCTTTCGTAGTGATTAAGGAAAATGCTGGTTACAATTCCACTGAGGGGGAGGCCCATAGGCCAACCACTTTTCATATTGTACCAAACGTGCTCAAATGTTGTATATATATGTTTATCCATCCATGTTAAAAATGTAACGATGAAATTAATGCATTCAGCTGACATTGTGTTGGTAAGTTCTTGTTGGATAATTTGAATAGATTGTTTTCTGTCCACCGATCCATATAATTCTTTGACGTCAAGGGTAGTCATATAGAAGTTGTTCTCGATCGTGGCTTTTTTGATTTTTTCCACAACTTGAAAGGACGAATTAACAGAATAATTTCCAAAGCCCAAGCTGTCTATTAATAGTTGATTAACCATTTTTGCGGTTTGAAAATAATGGACTCCCCCAAATTTATCATTAAATGCAGCAGTTCACCAGGCTTATGGAGTTTAATGTTGGCAAATATTCTTGGAGCTTTAGTGGAGGAAGGATAAACTCGGTAGTATTCCACAATTGAAATGCCTTTGTTTTTATGAGGACGGAGAATGGATGAAACAAATTTATCACAGTTAAGCTTATTGTTGAATTGTGCAACAGGAGTGAGTTGTAGATTTGTAATTTGTTCATTTAATAAATGCGAAATTGTCAAAGTAGGTCTAAAGAATGCCCCAAGAGATAAATAAACACTAAAACACAGTGGTGCAATTACATACTTTAAACAGAAACCATGATGGCTATTTGAAAGGTAATTGTAATAATTTGTGACTTTATATATTTTTAAAAATAATTATTTTGAATGTAGCATCAAGTCACTGTGTTAAAAAATTATCATAATAGCCTGTCTTGATCTAGCATTTCCAATTAAATCTTACCATGAACTGTTTTTTTTTTTTTTTGATATTAAATTAAATATTTTCCTCCAATAATAATTTCATTTATTAATAATCACTGTAGTTTAATCCACAACACATGTCCTTTACAGATGTTAATTATAATGAATACTCTCCTTTCTAAATACAAGATAAATATTTTTTAAAAGATAGAATGGATCACTCTATTCTTTTCACCCAAACTATATGTATAAGCAAATCTGAAGCATTTGGAACAGAGAGCATTAAGATTTGATTGATCACTTTAAATTACTTATTTTTGTTGATGAAGCTTGTGGATTTAAATTATATTTATTGTAAATATTATCATTATCATATAAATTATCATCATCAAATGCTTTATTACTATTACTTATAATATTTCAGATAACTGATGTTTCTTTCCATTCATCAGAACATATTTAAAATGTAGCCTCAAGATATGATTATAACATTTTAAAGCTTTTAATATCCCAATTATTTTAGCCGTTTTTAATCACAAAATCAGTATTTGTCTTTACCTTCCTAATATTGCTTAACATAAAACTTTCACTTTATTTGTTTACCATATAAATAAAAAAAGATGTTATAAATTCCTCTCAATCAAGCTGATAATTATATAAATTAAGAATTTAAAAAAAAAAATTCTAGTCGAAACGATTAGAATTCGGGCTTCTCTGTCAGAACATTGTTACTCAGTAACAACTAAATAATTCAGTATCAATTTTAAATGCTATTAAAATTTAAGTAAATTTTGACCATTACGTTTGCTATACAATTTATTTGGCAATTGTTATTTTAATTTTAAAATGCAATATATAAAATCCCCTTTATTAGAAATGTTGTTTTTATCTATATCACACGAATAAGACTACATTCTTTTGATCTTGAGTGCAATAATGTTTCATTATAGTTATTTTTCTGTGTACACATCTTGTTTTACTGTTAATACTCTTGTTATATAAAAAATAAATGCTTCACAAAAATAATATATTTTCAAATAATCTTGTGACATTGCTTTATTGCAGTTAACATTTCATATATCAAAGTATCTTGACATAAATAGTAATATTTTTTTTTTTTAGGAGAAGGTATTTACAAATGGAATTGTTATTTTGATAGATTGAACAAGTAGCGTATGACAATATCGATTCAAGAATCTTTGTTGTTTGCGATTATAAATATTTTTCCTATTAAGCTACACAGTGCGGGTAGGTAGAATAAATGAACTAACAATAACTAACATAGAAATAAAAGATTTTGAAATTATTTCATTAAGAACAGATATACCATTCTTAAATTTTCACAACTGTTAGTTGCAAGTGCTGACAAATTTAGTTGCAAAATGCATTCTGAAAATACAATATGTTAAAAAAAACTACTTAGAGTATTTTTTTTTATTAAGTAATTTAATATATTGATTTAAAACTCCACATGTTGTAGGTAACATTGCTTATAATTTTTACCTATTTTATTTCATACATTTCACTTTTTTAATAGAGAACATGTTGTTCATGTTTTTTATTGAAAATTCACAATTACATCTATAAATATATCACCTCTATCAATGAATAGCTGTAATTCTTCTCAAGTATTTCCTCTATCAAATTTCATTATAATGCTTTCTTTCCTAAAAAAAAAAAAAAAAAAGGAAAAAAAAAACATAATTAGATTAAAAATAAAATGGTCAAATCCAGATAGATATAGTTGAATACATATACAGATATAAATGGTTGTATATATATATATAATTTTAACACCCTCCATCAAAATTAAACAAATTTAAACATTATAAAACATGTAAATAAATAAAACGATTACATGATAAATTTCATTGGAGATTTGCGGTATGCAAGCACCAGAAAATGATATATTAAGCTTTGATCGAGAAATCGTTATTTTTTTAACCTAGCCCTAAATTTCTGATAGTTATATGAATAAATATTACAATTATATATATAATGAAAAAAATACTCTTACAAAGATTAAATGAATTTTAATATTTACTGTACTGGAGGATACTTTTGATGCTTTTATATCATATCCATATGATCAGAAAAAAAAATATTTATTGTACCAGTGTATAATTTCACCACTTGCACATCATATCTATGGTCTGGGTTTCAATACTTTTACACCATAATCATGGTCAGACTGATCATAAATATGATGTGAAAGTGTCAAAAATATGCTCTGGTACAATAAATATTTTTTTAATTTAATTCTAGTATTTTTTTACATTATTATTTAGTATAGAGTATACATATATACAGAGTCATTGCATAAGTAAGAGGCATTTTTGTGCAAGTTAACTTCCAGTGCCCTTAATCCCAATAATAGAGTTGAACTAAGGCAGATATGATAGGATAATAGCTCACAATTGTCAAAGCCCAAATTTTTTGTGGAATTCAAACAATAAAATGCTTTATCATATGCTAAGTTAAACTATTGTTTCAGGTTTTTGCCAAATTTCTGTAATCTATAGACACTACAATGAATGTCACATATCAAGTAATACAATTATAGAAATATTAAAGTTATAATGCATAATTTTTTGGTTACATATAATGTGTAAATCTTTTTTTTTTGAAATATTTTGATCATGTTAATATAAAATGAGCGTAGATTAAGAATTTTTTTGCATTATGATTTTTATTTATTGAATCAAACTGCAAAAAAAATATGATAAAGTTATTAATGAATTTACAATAAAATATTGAAGAAACAAAAATATAATTGCATTTTTTTTTATTATATGACCTATTTATAGTGTTTTTTCTAATACTGATCCTATAACATTACACAAAAACATCTTAATAGTATATAATAAATACCTAAATATATATATATATATATATATATATATATATATATATATATATATATATATATATATATATATATAATGTAATGGGTACATACACCGTTATATTATTTTTTTAAAAAAATAAACATGAAAAATAAAAGTTCGCAAATAAAAACTTTTTTTTAAGAATTAAAAATTTAAAATTAAAAATCACCTAAACTCTAATATATAAAATTGAACAGATGAAAAATTATTAAAAGAAAACTTTATTAAGAAAAAAGAAAATGTTTTAAAAATAAATATTAAGAAAAAGACTTGAAAGATTTAAAGATAAAAAACAATGTATAATAATGCTATTGTAAAATGGAAATGATTATTTTAATTAGTTAAAAGTAAGCTAGCACTTGGGCATTTCAAAATGTATAAGAAAAGGTCAGATAGAAGAAAAAACAATAGAAACTAATAGCCAATAAAAAAAATCCCTCTGGAAACGGACCTCAACAAAATGATCATCATCGTCATGATGTAATGTCCACTGGATCCAAAAGTTTGCAATAAAAGAAAAAGTTTGGAAATAAAAAAAAATAATTAAAAGAAGATAGAGATGTGAAAGCAGAGGTGTGGTAGAGTTGAAAGAGATGAGATTGGAAAGACACACCCTTCATTCCTTTCAGTTTTGCTAAAAAAAAGAAAAGAAAAAAAAATGACCAATCATTTTCTATATTGTGGACCACAGGACATCAAGGGAATTAAAGCTGGATCCCAAATGGCAAGCAATGGATAAAGATGAACTTTGTAAAAACCGTAAGAACTTAATGAACATTTTCAAAACAATAATTCTAAACCTTTCAGTAAATAATACAAATAGAATCCTGTCTTACCAATGTAAATTAATATTAATAATGTTATGTGATGTATTTTTTTTAAAAAAAATCATTTCCATTTTTTTTTGTTCTTTTAAGTTTAATTATGACTTTTTTTTGTTAAACAACTTGTAATAAATGTTAAATTTAAGTCGGGCGTGAATGGCTGCATAGATTCATAATGTTATGTTAGTTAACGGGAGCGTAAATCTTAGGTTTTGTTTTGTAGTTAAATTGGGTCAATGGATTGGATATATTGGTGTAATTAGTAAATGTAGTATGAGATCCACTATATGCAGGATCGCATATTATGCCACACGCCCCCTTTTTGCCTATGGTAGGGGATAGTAAGATGGAAAACACAGTCCCTTCCTATGGAGTTTTTTTATTGTTATTTTTTCTAGACAGATGTAGCATTCTTGTACTGGATGGAGTCAATGTCTTCTTTAACCATGCTGTTCAGGTGTAAATTCCTGACAGTAGGGTATTTGTGCTGTCATATTAGTGCTGCATTGAATACATTGATATATCAGATAGATTGGCGTTGGTTTGACTGCGAACTTTTGGCCTAAGGTTAAATAAGGGATATAATATTTTCTTTTCAAATGCAATCTATGTAGTTGATTCATACTCGACACTCTAATAAATATTAAACTCATTTGTGCGAACCTTTAAAATAAAATAAAAACAATTAAATTGTAAATTAAAATCTAAAGTAAAATAAGTTATAATGTTTTGTAAAAAATAAAAGTTAGACTAAAATAATAATGCAAAATTTTATATATATTAAATAAATGTTTGTGTGTGTTATTACTGGCAGTGGCTTCTTTTATTTTTTTTTAATATTGAAAATATTTTTAGATAAGAAATTATATTTTATAAATCTCTGCATCTCACTGAGCTAGTGGCAATGGGCTTATGATCAGAATAAAAATATATGTAAAATAATATCTTAACAGTGCACATATGCCTACTCTATAAATTTTTTAGGTTCAAGTAGCCTAGTGGCACTCTGTACAGCAGATACGGTAAGACTCCATTCCATCGGACCGTTATAATTTCAACTCTAGCACGTCACTGCTTTCTTTCCTTTTTTTAGCAATATATATATATATATATATATATATATATATTGCTATATTGCTAAAGAATACAAATTGGTATTTCCTTTTTTTAGCAATATATATATATATTATAAGTACCAATTTGTGCAACTTTATTATATTCCTATTTCTAAGTAAGTTAATGTTTATTTTTTAAATATGGTTTTAATCATAGAAAAATGATGACTTCTCCGTACATGAAAACAGTGTATGGGATCATATTTTCTCAGACTGTCTCTGTCCATAAAATAAAATTAGTAAGTAAACTAAATGGATTCTATACATTTTTGTTTACCAAAAACAGGAATAAAATAGTAGAAAATTATAGTTATTTACACTGTATGCATGGCCACAACAAAATAACATGGACATATTGTATATAATAAGTCATAATTAGTTTTAAGTAGTTTGATTCTAAACAACTTGTTAATTAATTAATTAAAAACAACTCTTGTTTGTTATTGTATTTTCTTCTGAACTGTTCATGCATAACTTTGATTACATTTTTTATCAACAAAGAGCTTCTCAATTATTAATTCATAAATAAAATATTTACACTACTTTATAATTTAATTTTTGGTATGATTTTTATCTCAGTATAATAATGTAGATCATTGCAAACAATCTAATATCTAGGGATTAAATATATTTATAATATTTACTTAAGAGAATACATTTTTATAATTTAATCAATAAATTTTAAAAACAATTATTAAACCTTGTATTTTTTTTTTTTGTTTAATGATAGATTTTATGATAAAAATCAATCAATTGGATTTTTCTATTAGAATAAATAAAGAATTTATAGGCTCCAAATAGAGCAGTATCAATTGATGTATCGTTTTTATAATTAAAACAATGTCATTAGATGATAATATACTTTTAAAAAAATGTGAAAAATAATATTTTTATAACAATTCTTCTAATTAATTAAATTTTATCATGAATTTGGATTAGTGGGTAATTGGGTAATGTAGATCAATTTTAAGTTTTTAACATGGTAATTATGTGTTTGTGACAGTTCAAATTGAAGAAAAATCAGATTAATAAGTGTACCAGAGTCTCCTCACAGTAGTTCCATTGAATGGAAACATTTTCAATCAATGGATGCAGGAAGGAGACACTACTGCATGGTTAGTTTGGTACTCTTATTAACAGCATGTGTAAGCATATGAAATGGTGAGTATATAATGCAAAGCAGATTAATAAAACATATAAAATATAATATCAGTATTAAAAAAAATAATATTGATATTAAAAGACAAAATATATTATTGATATTAAAAATATGTAGAAACCTTTCTGGAATCAATCCCTTGTGCCCATATTTCAGGATCTGTTATATCAAACACTCAATGAAAAAAGTTCTGACAAATAAATGATTATCAACTTTTATCCACTGTACTATATTGTAGAATTATCATAATAATTATGAGACAATATTTTAATATAAGTTTATTTTTAAATAAATTATTAGTAGAAAAATGTTATTTTTTAAATAAAAGTGATTCAGAAATCTAAATATTTTCATTTACATAAATTTTATTAATTATTGCAGTGAATTGATACCCATCTAACGAATTTAACAAAAATTTTGACTGTATACTATTTTGTATGTATTTTGAATAATTGTCAAAACATCAAGTAAAAAAAAAATTCTCCTATAGTTAAATAAAAAAAATACTTGCAATTGGAATGTGCTTTAATATTCAGAAATGTAAACATTTTTCTTTACATATAAATGATATTAGTTGCATGATAATATAGTAGCCCTATAGATGAAGAACATTTATGCCCAGAACAATCTATATATTCACATAGTAGCCTCATATATAAATACTTATAAGATAATTGTCCACACAAAAATTTAATAATTAATCTAAAAATCAATTATGTCACCTTACTTGGTATGACACATTATTTGGTTAAACTATAATGTTTTTGCACAAAAAATATTTATTAATAATATGCTTCTTAATATAAATTTAAAATTACTTTCATTTTATGAATTCAAGAATTAAATTGTAAATTTTATTATTATTACTTTTAATATTATAGTCTAGACATTTCGAAGAAATACAAAAATAAACGTTACAATATTACATTTAATTATTCTTATTATGAAAAAATGTAATATCTTTGTTTTGTAGATTATTGTATTTTATGATTGTACTCTTAAACTATTTTTTGCTTTTTTTTCCTTTTTTATTTTCAGTATTTTACATTAATATATTGCACCTTTGACAAGAATATGGTGCACTGAAAATACATTAATATTGTCTTGAATATATTCACTGTTGAAATTTCTAAAATCAATTAATAATAAGAAACATATTTATTAGTACTAATACACACAAAATTAAATTAAATAGATTTTCAGAGAATAATTCATTTTATTATTGATTATATGCTAGAAAAATGCACATCATAACATTTGTTCTAAAGGCTGAATAGAGATTTTTAATCAATATTTAGAATTATTGTTTCAGCTATGAGAAATAATTTTTTAAATTAAAGTTTTACTAAAAATATAAAGGGAAATAAAACAAAGGATTTTACTTTTGTTATAAACATTTTTGTCAAATCTATTTCCAATGTTAAAATAGATTTGAATACAGTTTTGAAATGTTATCTAATGACTGAATCTCCAAGAATAATGGACAAAGAAAAGATAATATATTTTTGAAATTGAAGATTATGTTTTGGGCTAGTGATTAAAATTAAAATTATTTCACAAATACCTGAGCAGGATATAAATCAGGCTGATTATGAATATCAAATAGTTATTGCAGACAACCATGTTGCTACTATACTCAATGCCACTCTGAGATTTAAGATGATGAAGGAGTAGAAAGCCAGTCACCCTTTATGACCATTATGCATCACATCCCCCTATGTCACCATATTGCTGCTGCCCTGAAATGAAGGAAAAGCCTGAAATGAGAAGTCTGGAATGATGAATGGAAGTTTGTTGTCACCAAAAGAACTCACATGGATCCTTTACTGCTGTGCATGAGCTGGAATTTTAAAATAGACTCTTAAAATTGTACAAGGTAATTATTTTCATACCAACACCTGAAATTAAATCTAGCCTAACTAATCTCAAATTCTACCAACAAGATTTTTAAATAAATTATTTAACTTTGTATATTTCTAATACATAAAAATGTAATTTGCTCTTGAATAATTTATATCAATTTAATTATCTCTCATATGCTCTAACCTTCCTTAACTTTGGTGCAGTCATTTATTTATATGCATTCATTATTTAATTTTGTATCTCTGTTTTGTTTTATTATTCAAATGCCAAACAAAAGCAACCTGGTAAATTTAATTTCTAAAATCTTTTTTCTTTTTTTTTAATTAGATATCTGTGTATTGAGGTTATTAACTTCTCCTCCTATGCTTGCCAGATTGTTTTCAATAGTTAACATTTTATTTTGGATTTTAGTATAAAATTGTTATTTGTTTAACTCTGAACAAAATTAAGTAATTCAACCTAGGGGTAACTCAGTCACTGAGGCTAATTAACACTGTGAAATATTTTCAAATGTTATTTAATAAATGTCTGCAAGGATGATCTATTATTTGTTTTTTCTATATAACCACTAGTTTTTTTTTAAGTGTCATAGCATTGGCCAGGATACGAACCCGCAACCTGGGCAACTGCCTGCAAGTCCAAGGCAGTCATGCTGACCTCTCAACCACCAATGCAAGACCACTAGTTTTACTTTATTTTACATACTCTTAAAATATCAACTTAAAATCCATGAAAGTGGGATTGAATCATTTCAAATAGCAGAGAAAGGAAAGGAGTAACTTTTGATGTCTTTTTACTGAATGAAATCTTCTATGCATATATTATTGCAGCATAGTGTATTATTTGTATAAATTATAGCATTAAAATGAGAGTCATTTACTTTAAAGCAGTAAATACTATTTCATGTCATTAGAGACATTTCTCCATAGTACATTACTGACATTTGACTGACTTTTGTGAAGAAATGTATGTGCTTCTAATCTGTGAGTTGCAAGAATATCAAACCCACTGATTATTCTTTATGTTCTGTCCCATAGATAGTTGAGATTCCACAGACTTTCTCCATATAAAATGAACTCTGTGTATCATGAATCCAGTATGTCTGGATCATGCCATGCTCAACCATATTTCTCTTAGAACTGTCCTAAAAAGGGATCTTAGTCTTCATTTCATAAAGAAGCATGAACTTTTGTTATTTCTCTGCCATCATGTCAGTACTGCCACTTTTTAGATTATTGTTACTGTTTTGCTTCATGATCTAATTTTAATGTTGTAATATTAAAATTTTACTCTGCTCAAATATATATATATATATATATATATATATATATATATATATATATATATATATATATATTGTACCCTCACTTCTCGATATATGATATAATTTAAAATATGACTAGCTCAATCAAATCATTATGCTCGGCTAAAATATGTACAACTATCTTTAATATATTTTTATAATATTATAACTTATCAGATTTATTCCAAACTTATCAAAAATTAATTTAGTTCAATATTATATACTAATTAAATAAATATTTAATTAAAATCATGAGACTGTGAAGTGAAGTTACAATTGGTAATCAGATTTACATTGAGTCAATGTCTTTCCAAGACACTGTCTCAATGGCATAAGAATACTATTACTTCTTCATTATCTCATTACTAACTCTACAGCATTCTTATGGCTTTTATAAATGAACTATCTTTAATAATAATAGATAAATAAATCTCAATCTTTTGTTAAGGAAATATAATTAAAATGATCTCAGGTTCTTCTAATTATCTTAAAGTAATAATAATTCATGTAGATAGGAATGATAAGGGATTTAATATCAAACCTAAATACACCTAACTTATTCTAATAATAATCACTAACAATAATAATCTTTAGGGTATATCTTAATCTTATCTATTGGATTATACTTTTAATCATTAAGAAAATAAGTAAATCATATACATGTCTTTCCTTTCCATATAATATCTTAATTTTAAAATATACCAAAATATTATAATTTAACAATTTGTGGCAATAAATAGTCTTATACTTTTATATTGTGCATTATAATTATTCTATGACCATTGTAATATCATATGTTAATGTCAATCAATTTCTATAAATTATATTAAGAAAATATTGTGTTTCTTTCTCAAATAATAAAATAATAAATTCATATTGTGCAAATATTATGTTTATTCAAATTATCTGTTGTCAAATGCTGTGGTGTAAAATAATGAATTCAACACATCTTTTAAACAACTTAACAAATTTATTTACATTAACTTTAACAAATAATTTATTTACACTATTTACATTTAAATGGAACTAAAGAAAATAAAAAAAATAAGAAAAATAATAATACAAGATTTTTACACTGTTATTATTTCCATAACTATAAGTAGATAATTTATACATTTCAGAGAATGTTTTATTAATAAAATTCAATTAAGTTTATGACTTTAATTTACATAAACATTACTTATTATCAATTAATATAAGAAAAGATTTTATGTAAGATATCATTCATGTAGCATGTATGTAAATAAACAAACTTTAATAATTTAAATGCTATTTCACTTAAGTCCTACTGTTATTTATATTATAATGTATAAGGCTGTATTACATTTATTATCAGTATGACTCAAATATTAATTAATGTATCAACTGATATAACTTTGTAGTATAATAACAATTATTGACTATCACTGTTTATTTCATTCCGATATAATGTCATACTACATGTTTTATTAAAATATGCAATACGTATATGTATCTTTTAAAAATAATATTTTAAAATTATTCAATAATTTCAACTTTTATAAAGTATAATGTTAAATAAAATTCTATGATTCTTTTCCATTTTAAATCATTACTTTTCTTTACTTATTATTCCTATTCCTTTATAAAACTACTACCTACAAAAGTCATTTTAACCCTATTTAATTTCAGTAAAACAAATGACCAATTTTAAAACAAAAAATAATAACGATCCAAACTCTCCTATACCTCATCATCTATTTACAATAAGCCTTCAATCAAAAATATAAATTTCTATGTAAAATTAACGTAACTCATCTAATAAAAATAAAATAAAATATAGACCTTATATACTTCTTACTAACTTTAAAAGAAAAAAATAAATAACTTACACTAGTATAATAAATCTGATTTCTAATATTGGAACAGAAACATTGAAATTCATTCACGAAAGAATCATATAATTATTTCTAGGGTATCATATTACGTTGTACTAAATTTATATCATCAATTTAAAATATGCATATTAAAATAAAACTGCTAATATAATTAATCTTGTGCGTGTATATTATTTAAACATTAATACATTCATTCAATAATCATATAACATTTGGTTGATCTAAAGAAAACATAGTAAATACATCAAATTATTATTATTATTACACAATTTTTACCATAAATAATACTTCAATGTACAGTCCGTCACGATGTCCTCCAGGATTCCAGTTTTACAAAATAATTTCACATTCACACTCAACAATTATTCTTTAAAATATTACGTGTTGTATAATTATAAAATAAACTTTATGCAATAAAAAGTTATATTAGTATTTAGTTATTATTTTTAAAAAAAAAATGTAAATGTACCTTTCCTATCTTTAATAAATCAATAATTAATGAAATATTTATGTTAGTTAATAAATAAGACATATTACATCACATCCAACGGTGGCTTCATCCAGTTGTCATTGTTCTTTTTCCTAGGCACAAGTTTTCACTAAACATTACTTCCTTTTCCGGTACATCACGTGTTCTTTAAAAGTTTTTATGACAAAAATGAAAACGTTCTTTTTTTCAAAAAATAAAGAAAAGTCAGTTCCATCATAAACAAAAATAAAATTAAAATAGTTTATAGGATCCATATTCATTTCTTCTTAAGGAAAAAATATTATTATTAAAAGTTATTATTTTTAAAATTAGTCTATAATTTACAAAAGTTCTTGTTTAATTATTTAATTGATTTGATTTGGGATATCCACGTAGATTTGCGCATTCCGTAACAGATATTTAGGTAAGATTACTTTTAAAGTCTTTTGTACGACCAGCGTTTAGACTTTAATAATACAATAATTTTTACTTATAAGTGTTTCTTTACTTATTTAATCTCCAATTGATTTGCCTTTTAAAATTATCAGAATTTAGTCTTTTAAACCATAAAGACTTAACAAGGCAAATATTTATACAATTACTGTTATATATTATATCTTTACCAAGATATATATTTAAATTTAGAATTTACAAATACTTGCTTCATAAAGAAGTATTTCTCATTTTTTTAAATATTTGTTTTATAAAAATTAATTATGATCAGCTTTTAAATTTATACCAGGTCCAACGTATTATTTTTAAGCATCTAATAACTCTGCTAGTCAATCCAGCGTTTGTTAAATTTTCAGTATAAAGTCTCCAATACATTTTATCCTTACACGATGTCCTCATGATTATTTGATAGTAAATTGAGCATTAATAGGAAACGATCAATAGGGAACTATAATAAATTAACACTGCATATTCATCGGTAACTTTTATAAATTATTTTTAAAACTACTCTCTTATAATTTTAAAACGATTTTAAGAGCGTCTATAATCACTTAGCTATTTTTAATAGCACTCTTTACTTTAAGAATTTCAATCACAAGTCCCCTCCTAACAATTGAACCTTGGTTTTATACCGGAAGAAAACTCCCACTTGATTGGTGAATTAAACAATTGACTTGCTAGCTTATTTACATATTTCACCAACAAGACAGAATTAAAAATAAATAATGACTTATTTAATATTTATTATTTATCACATTATTAAATTCTTAAATCAATCTTTATCATTTATTTAAATCCATTAAACATTTTTTTAAAATATACTTTCTTACTTTATTTTACGTTTAACTTTTATAAGATTATTTTTATAAACAAACTAAGTCTATTTTTATTCGTTATGTTTTTAAGCAGTATTTTAAAAATCAGATTTAATATTTCACATTAATTATCTTTATTTTTATTTCATGATAGCCAAAATAATATTTATAAATTTTATAACAGAATTTTTAAAATAGCTTTGCAACTTTACTAAAATACTCCCAAGCATGTGTGTACGTATTTTAATTAACATCTGTTTTTTACAACAAAGCTACAAACGCTTGTAATAATCTAAAAATAAACTAACAATACATTTTTTAAAAATAAATATTTTTAAAAATAAATAATATCTTATAACAACTTTTAAAATAATAATTCGATATTATTAAAATCCAACATTAATTCTTCTATTATGTATTACTAATAATTAAAATATTTATATTCATTTATTAAATATTAATTTTTATCAACAATAAATATATGCATTTAATTTTAACTTGTCTTTTAAAACTTTAACTTTAAACATTTATTTATTAAATTTATTAATGCAGTATTGCTTATGGCAGTTTTCCCAACCATATACTATTATCATTCCCATTGAAATGTCTCTCTCAAACATCAGCACAATTTTCACATATCAAATACTCATGAATTACTTTAATTACACTTTTTAAAAGATTGTTATAAACAAAATTAAAATCATATAACTAAATATATCTTAAATTTAAAATTTTTTAGATAGATTGATACAACAATTTATGGAGACCCATACAAAAGGGCACAATATATATATATATATATATATATATATATATATATATATATATATATATATATATATATATATATATATATATATATATATATATATATATATGAAAAGAAAGTTACTGTTAACACTAACTGAAATAATTATAGAAAATATACAAACCATTATACAATTACAAATATCCAGTAATGCCCTCTGTTTAAGGTTTGCTATTATTGAGGTATAGATCTTTAAACAGCGGGCGTTACTGGATATTTGTAATTGTATAATATATATATATATATATATATATATATATATGTAATATTAAAATTTTATTCTGCTCAAATATATATAAATTCTCAATATTACTAGCTTCATTAAATAATAATGTAATATTAGTTTTGTTATACAATCCCACTGTTGTAATCTATTATTTCTGTATTTAAGAGTATATGCCTTGGGGGGAAATAAAGCTTTCTTACTTACAAATGTCAACTAAAAGACTACTTTGTAAACAATCTAATATATAATAAAATGTAATTTGCAAATGAATTTTTATTTATTTTCATGACTACAAAGTCAAGAAAATAGTTTTATTATATATATAATAAATCCAAGAATTCTCCTTGAAATTATATGTTGGTCACTTATATTTCAGAACAATAGATAAGAGTGTTAATAGCAATGTTATATAATGTTTATAATAAATGACTAGCATCTTGATACTGTACCCACTAAAATGTGTGTTAATAACCTTTTCAGTGTATCAGTTGGATGAGTGAGTTAAAACTCTAAACTTTTGATTGATCAATTGCCAAATCAGCTGTAAAATATACTCATCTTTTAATATTATATTCATTTTAGTTTTGTTTGTAAAAAAGTATAGTAATAATTTGTCAGATTATGAAAGTGTATGAAAGATTTTTTTCCAAAAATAACTTTCTATTTGTAATTATACAAATATTCGATAGTGAAAGACCTAAAAAGAAAGTTTGTAAGAAATTAGAAAGTATTGCAGATATCAATGATTTCTCTCTCAATTTACATTGTGTAAAGGTAAATATTTTTTACTAAAATCTTAACTATTTTTCAAAAATAATTTTATTTTCTGCATATTTTATCACAATAATTTATAATATGTCTAAAAATACTTTAAAAATCTTCTGAAACTTTTATTTTCATTTTCAAAATCAAAACTAAGAAATTAGAGCAAAGAAAATCATTGACAAGTACTCTCTTTTGTCAAATATGAGTGAAAACCAATCAGCTTCTAGGAAAGGCTGCCTTCTCCCTTTTTTAAAACTTACAGTTTAATATTATTTATTTTTTACTTGTAAAATATATCTAGAGAGGGCAGCTTCATACGGTACATTTTTAAGCTTTAAAATAAGGGTAATTTCACTATGGTAACATAAAAATTTCCTGTTTTCAAGCGACTTGAAGTCATGTCCAGATCTGGCCCATAAATTCAGTTATGAGGTTAATGTATATATTTTATTTAGTCAATAAAAGAGCAAATGAGAACCATTAGCATTAATTATAATATGTAATTATCTACTGCTTGGTAGACCATACATCCATGCACATACTAATGTATATAATTAATTTGTCATATTATTAAACTATTTTTATTGTGTAACTTATTTGAGTTGTTCGAATTAACTTTTTCTCCACTTCCACACATCCAACCATGCATTTGCCTTTCTATCAAATTCATGAATGGTGTTCAAACCCTCACTTAATAATTTAAATTTATACCATGATTCCTGATTTATCTAATACCTATTTGAATTAAGTCTTCACGTAAATAGTATGCAAGTCTAATTGTCTTCTCCCCTCTGCTAGTGGGTCAGATTTAAGAATAAATTCTTGTGTGCCATCATTGTATGTTATTATTAGGTGTTTAATATGGGGCTTAGAGAATGGGTTTGAACTGAGGTTGGTCCCTGAATTAAATATCAAGCTTGACTGGGTTTGAAGTACATTTTATGAGTTCCAGCTCTTGTTAGATGGATCAACATGTTTTAACCAGTACACTACTATCAAAATGATTTCTTCACACTTCATTTAATTTTATAAATCACTGTACTTTTTATCTGAAGTATATAAGTCTGAAATTCATTGAAAAGAATCGGTAAAACATAAATATTAAAAACATTTTTTGTTTTTAAATCCACAACAAAGACACTGCATTTTACAGGTATTTAAACTTCTTGCAGTTTCTAATATCATTCCTATAAAGTATATATTTTTATATAAATATCATTTCACATTTGATTTTTTTGGGATAAACATTATTTACATATGTATAAAAATGTTCATATACAAAAAAAAGTATATGCATAGAATACCAAAAAATGAGGAAAAAAATACTTTTGTTTAAGTGGATTTATAATCAATTATTATGCTGAAATAAATGTACTTTTTTATTGCTGTCTTTAGTTACAAAACGTTTTATAATATTTATTTTAGAAAGTAGCAATAAATGTAATAATTTAAAAAAAAAAAAAAACAGAACTGAAGTCATTCACACTACAATCAATAATGCATTTCTGGAAAGGAGCATACATTTTAAATTACACAAGCTAAATAAAAATGTTATTTTCTAAATAGTGATTTAGTTATGTAGCCATTGAGAAAAATACCAATGTAAAAATAAAATGAAATTACTGGCATTTTAATATTAATTGTTGTATAATAGTCCACTTCCTGCTTTTACAGGTTTTAAATGTATGAACATATTTTCTTTACATACTAAGTTTTCATTAATAACCATTCCATTCTAGTTTAATTATATGACTAACTTAATCCCTTATGTTCCATTTGTATTTACAATCTGAACAAGTTAACATCTTCTAATCCATGATTATCAATTCATATTTTTACTGACAAAATCCATTTAACATTGCAACAGTCTTCTAAGCATTCATATTTTGTCTTAATTTTTCACTTTCATTTGAAATTTTTTGCAATATTTCCTAAAAATCTGAAGAATTTGTCTTGCATTGGTGGTCGAGAGATCAGCGCGACTGCTTTGCACTTGCGGGCAGTTGCCCGGGTTGCGGGTTCGCATCCTGGCCGATGCTATGACACTTAAAAAAAAAAATCTGAAGCATTCGTTTCAAAATCATTATATCATTTTAAAAAATTAAATGATTTATATAATCTCCATTTATTTTTACTTCCTTAGCTTTCCATTTTAATCCATAAAATACTTCTTATAAAATTCCTGAAAAAATGCTGAAGAAATGGATTCGTTCTTTAAGTTGTCTTTCAGCATTATGATATAAATTGTTCAAAATGTGACAATATTTTCTTATTTATGATATAAGCTTTCCTCACTATAGAAATGTTTATGGAATAAACCATTTCATTATCTGTTAATCCAATGCATAATGACAATTCACATGCTTTAGCATGGTCTATAATTTATCCAATACATTGATGTGAATCATTGTATAAATACTTTTTGATTGGTTAGAAATCCAATAATAGCTATAAACAAATTATAATTTTTTATGATAGGCATTTTTAACTCGTACAAAACCGATAGCTAATTTTTATCTGATATCATTTTTATCATTTTTTTTAAATATCGATATTATTATCCAATTATTAATGTTTTTATTATTTAAACATTTCTAATAAATTGGACATTATTTTCATTTCTTTATCTGCTGATTTAAAAATATCAATTATAATTTATTTTTTGAACTTTTTTTCTAGTTCATATATCTATTAGTACATCTCATATCTACATTTAAAATACTTAACAATTTAAAAGATATAATAAGTATAGGGAAAACTTTGCTTTCTCGATTTATTACCATGTAATTTGTTTTAGATGTCTTATTCTAAATTTATAAATTCGTTTCCCGTTATAGTAATATTTCAACTTTTTTTCTTTCTATTGCTGAAACAACTTTTCATTCAATATCCAAGTATTTTTTTAAATGTTTACAGTTTTCTTCTTTTTATAGCATTCTTTTTTGTTTCACATTTATAATTTTAATATAATTATTAACACTTTTCCCTACCATTTAAAAAATGGCTATACCCCCTTCCCCAATATTGACTTGTATGTATAAAAAATACTAGCAAATTACTACTTTATATGTTCTTAATCCATTATGTATTTATCTTTTTGTGCATTTCAATAATGTCTGAACCATATTCAAAATATGTCCATATTTTTAAAAAAAACTGTAAAGTTTATTTTATATTCATTAGGTTGTTACTAAAAATTATGACTGCCTTTTTTAATAATTTCTACCTACTCTCTAATTTTGTATTAACATTCTATTGTAGCTTTCACTAATTGATTATAAATCTATGTCAAATCTTTTAAAAACATTACAATCCTAAAATAAATAGTTTGTGTTAGCCAAATTGTAATCAAATTAAGATGTATCACCATTGAATGTTTCTAACACCATTGCCATTAACATAATTTTCAAAGCAATAATTTATAATATGCATTTTTTTCTAAAAACTCTATAACTGTTATTCCTTTCTCATGTCAGTCATTCTAACTGTAACTTACACACACATATATATTTCAATCATTTTAAATAAAGTCTTTGATGATTATTTTAAAATATTGTCTAATCTGATCAAAAACATTTTATCAATTTGTATAAATATCCTCTACATCTTAATCACAAAGTGAATTTTTTGGTATAATAAACTTGAGTTACTATAATGAGTATTTTCTTATAATATGAATAATAAATTTCATCTTTTTATCTAATAGACCATCAATTTCCAAATTATAATATTTATTTTCAACTTTTTTTTTACATCAAATCTCATTCACTTGTTCTTCTATTTTGTCTTAAATTACATATCCACCATTTAAATCATCTCTTCATCTTTTTTTTCCAACTTTGTAAATTCTAACAACAGTAAGTTTACTATTAGACAGTTCATTATGCAATCATCCTTCACATGAAAGTGATCTACAGTTGTAGATTGTGATAAAATAGCAGCCTAGGAATATAATCACAAAACCTTTAGTTCCTGCTTCTTTTAAATGACATTCACTTATATTATCTGTTTTTAGTTTCCAAATGCTACCTTTACTGATGATTTTGCAGCCTCTTATAAATAAAGGTCACATTTGAGTTTTATTTGTGATAATTATAAATATTACACACTAATTTTATCCTATTTTAAGAAACTCAACTAATATTTCAGTTCAAAATTATCAGATAACAGTAAATAATGACTATGGTAAATGTTTTTAGTCTCATAGCTAAAATACTAATAAGACCACCCCACTTCTGGTGCACAAAAGAAGAGCAGGTGGACGAACAATAGAAAGATGCTGAAGAGAGGGTGGATAATGACCCACTTAATCTCAATAGTCCAGAAGTCACAATGAAAAACCAAGTGAAGTTGATGTCTGAGATGATGTCCATAATGATTGAAAACTCAAAGATGATGATGAACAGTATTATGGCAAGAATGAAGTATGAAATCGAGAGAATGATGCAAAAGCACCAAGAAGCCGTAAATCAAAGAACAGTCATCACAGAAACAGAGGCCAATGAGAAGACCACCATAAATAAAGTTCAAACCCCTTCAAGAAGCTCACAGGGATCATCACTGATATTCCAACTGATCCATGTCAAAGAGTTCCAAGGCGAGCCTGGAGGGAATCCAATAGACCACATAGAAAGCATGAGGGAACTGTTCCACATTCAAGCAATGGATGAGGCTGAGAAAGTGGCTGTTGTGAGCCATTATTTGAAAAACACTGTGAAGCATTGGTGGAGATCATTAGCACAGAAACCCAAAAACTTCAAAGAATATGAACAAGCCATGATAGGGCAATTTTAGAGTGATGAGCGCCAAGAAGATATGGTTCAGATGTTGACTGCTGAAAAATATCAAGGTAGCTGGCAAGGAACCCTCACCCAATTGAAAAATCACATAGAGTTGTAGCAGATACACAAAATCATATGAAGAAGGCCATGGGAATTTGTCATGTTTGGTTTCTTTATGGTCTTAAAGCAAAATAAAAAAAAATCTTTTATTTAATAAAAAAACTTTTGCAGCCTTAATAAAATTTAAATATTGAAAATATATAAAATTATTAAAAAAGTAATTACAAATTAATTACAATTAGCGCTTGAATATTTTCCTAAAATGTGATGTCTTTTCTCTCATATGGTTTTATTATTGTTATGGATTTGTGATGTCTTTTTTGTGTAACTATAATAATTATAGCAATCAAATATAGATTATGTAGTTACATAACAAACATACATTTAAAGACTACTCCTTGTGACTAACATGCATACTTATGGTGGTAGAATAATATTCTAATAATGTTTGACAAAAAAATGAAATAAAAAAAATTATCTTAGAGCCGGATTAATGCAATGGTAGTTTTAGAATATATATAAATTTGTCTATATATACTTTTAGATCAGCGGTCGCTAATTGGTGGTCCGCCATAAAATTTTGATGGTTCTCAAAAAAACCTAAACATTATTTGTATTTTGTATTTTTTGTATTGTTAAAAATGGTTATATTCTGAATGACAATTTCGACTTTATATTGCATTAAATTCACGATATCTACTAGAGTGGGAAAACAAGAGAAGCGCAATAATATTG
This sequence comes from Epiperipatus broadwayi, assembly GCA_028023455.1. Lineage (NCBI taxonomy): Eukaryota > Metazoa > Onychophora > Udeonychophora > Euonychophora > Peripatidae > Epiperipatus > Epiperipatus broadwayi. The sequence continues at coordinate 1,640,027 of JAQFVV010000122.1, forward strand.
AAGCCGAATTTATAATTTTGTTATAATAAATACATGCATTTCATATTAATAAAATGAACATTCTTTGATCATTATTTTACAAATGTATTTATTTATTTTTTTAAAAATCATACTGATGGTCCACAGAATTTAAAATTATGAATTTAATGGCCCATGAGGTCAGAAAGGTTGGCGACTGCTGTATTAAACTATCTCCCTAAAAGCAGTTCTTTTTAATTAAGTATTGGAGTCATGCGGTTCAAACGATAAAATTTAGTAAATATGTTACACGGTGCAATTCCGTTGATATCTATTAATACAATAATTTCAACATTATAATATTTATAACGTCATCAAATTAAAAAAAAAACGATTAATAACTGTTAAAAATGATTAATATATATTATAGTATATTTATCATTTACTAATTTGCCAGACAAAAACCACATGCATAGATACATTATTATATATTCTCAGTACTTGAAATTTTAACTGGTATCAAAACAAAATAATTGTTTGTATGTCCGCGTTTATATAAATTCAGACATTTTACAAATATTCAAAAGAAACATTTGTATTTTCAAATGTAAACAACTTTTTCTTTTTATAGTTAATACTTATTAGTTTTAGTCAATTTAATTTAAAGTTTTAATCTCCAGACAAGACATTAGCAAAGTCAAATTTAATTAAATCTGTTTCCTTTGTACTTTGTCATTCAATAACAGTAGAAAAAAGCAGACGTATACTTATGCAATGCTCATAAATTATTAAAAAAAAAAATTAAGACTTTCAAATGAATATCAGTTACAACAATAAAGACATAAAAGTTAATAATTGACTAAATTTAAAAACTCCGTATTTTTAAAATGTCATGTAAAGAATGAATGTTCATATCTATTGAAATAGTAAGTTCGTTTAGCCAAATGACTATATTGCTAAGTAAATTAAATATATACTATTTCTTTAAAACAAAATTTCTTTATACTCGTAGTTTTAAAATAGCTATATTTAATAATTACTACATTTAAAATAAAAGGCAATTTTAAATTTGAAATTAATAAAGAAAAAGCTGCATTACTAAAATTCTTTTAAAAAGTGACAATATTTAATCAAGTGTTTAATAGAGTATTGTGTCTGTATATACTCAATTATACGTTTACATGTACATGTTTTCATTAGGGTATTTATTTTAAAGTTATACATTTATATTCAATTTTTATATAAAGTATGTTTTATCACGGTATTATATGCCAAATATCACTTGAAATAAAAAATAATTGGTTTTGAAGAACCACAACTCTAGACAATATTAGTATTTTAGCAGAAAAGATAAAAGTTAGTAAAAAAAGTTTTGATCTCCCATTTTCATAAATATAACAGAACAAAAATAAATATCAATTTATGCAACTTGACAAATTAAGCATCACATTAATTGCATGGTTGCCCTTCGTTTGTAATACCAATTATTCGATTTTTCCCGCCATCTTTTGATTTTTATTGTAATTAAAATATTAGTACATAAATATAAGTGAATTTTAAAGTCTTGAAATTTTTTTTTTTTCACCAGGGTAAAAAAGACTGAAATTTAATTGTTAGAAATAACAAAGTTTGACTGTGTGAATAAAAGATAAGGTTAATTTAAAAAAAAAAAAATCTGAATATATCATGATAATGGTGAAACAGAAAATTTCAAAGTATGGTAAGCTACAGAATGATGAGAACTTACTATATTCCTGGCAGTCTTGAGTTATACAATAACTTTGCGTTATTACTTTGGTAAATATTAATGATGAAAAACTTGATTTTTTGGAAAGTTTATAGTTGTTTATGCATAATTTTTTTGTGCTAATTATTAGAATTATATATATTATTACACATTTATTTTCTCCAGAAAAGTTTCATTTTTAAATATAAAATATTATATTTTTCTGAGTAGTCTTGCCCTAAAAATTATGGTAGCCTATAAATTTGAGCTGTAAAAATTGTGTCACTAAGGCAGTCTGTTAGAATATATAGCCAATGTCATAAAAAAATTACTAAAAATGTAAACATTTAAAGAATAAATTATTAGATGTACTATATATTAATTATTATTCATTGAGATTTTAAATCCAAACATCAAACAAAGATTTTATTTATTTTTACAAATTAACTCTGCTTTGCCTGATAGTTGATGATGAAACAGTGCTCTGTTTTGATTAAAATCTAAGTTTTTAAATAATTCTGAAAATCAGGTATGATTTTCTAAAATTTATTTAACCTTTTAACCGCTAATTTTATCATTGGTTGTATCAGATAAAAATCAAATCTTTTAATTGGCCAACTCACAAATTGAAGACAAAGCCTATTGTTAAAACATATTCGCCTATAATATTAAATTCAACTCAGATACGTTTATAAAAAGTATATAATTAATTTTTCAGGTTATGAAAAGAAACGAAAGTTCTTTCAAAAATAAATTGCTGTTTATTTATTCTAAAATATTCGTTATCGGCAACATAAAAGTTATAATGTAAACAAAAAGATCGACTTTTACGTTATAGAAAAGTAAATATTTCTTTTTACTACATCTTCAATATTTTTACTTAAATCTTCGATATTTTTCGAAAATAATTTTGTTTTTTTATTATTCTCTCTGAAAATAATTTTTAATTTCTCAAAATATTCTTTTATAATAATTAAAATCATATTCGAAATGAAAATCTCAGCGTTTTTCTTTATTTTCTTTGATCAGGCAGTTTCTTTGTTCTTTCCAGCCAATCAGAATGTCTTTTTCGGCTGAGAGCATGCTAAGAACCAATCACAAATAATGTTCTTTCTTTGTTTAGGTTTAAATGCGTTTTTTTTCTATTTTTTACTTGTAAAATAAATCGGAAGATGTCACCATCGTACAGAGCTTTTAAAAACGAATTCAATACGTCTTTAACGAAAATTTTCGTATGAAAACGAGCTGAGTTAGAGTGATTTCAGATGTCGACGAGGAGCCTCGTCGGATGCGGGAAAAGGGTTAATTTCTAAATGAACCATGAATATATATATATGCACACATATTTCAAATGGTACATTTTTTTAATATTTTTTATATTTTGTGATTACTATAATAAATTGTAGATCTCCAATGGATTCTATTCTCTTTCACATCTTCCCAATGAAAAGTATTAATATTTTTCTTTGTTAAAATGTCTTTCTAATAATAATGGTTTAATACTAAAATGAAAAACTGAGAGTTCATAGCAAATGAAAAGAAATTAATCTGAAAGGATATGACAGGGTTAATTCAAATGACTACTAAGAACTTTCAAAGCATACACAACTTTAATAAAGCTAATATAATAATAACATATTAGTTTTTTTTTTTCAAAATTATTTTAGATGGGTATTTAAGAAAAATAAATAAATTTTAACAAGTTAAATATATTCAATATTATAAAAATGTAATATCCAATATTTTTTTTTAGTTAATTTATTAAAAAGTGATAGTTTTATAAAATATAAAAGATGTGTTACTAAAACATAAAACAATATAAAACTTTTTTTTCATATTTGAAGAACATTTGTTATATATATATATAATTTTGTAGTTTTTATTCTAGTGAATTGTTTTGATATATATATATATATATATATATATATATATATATATATATATATATATATATATATATATATATAATCAATAGATGGCGTTTTACCAAAACACTGAATAAGTGTATAATTTGTTTACATAAACAAAAGAGTCAGAATTTCACTATCTTTTACATTTGCCCACTTTCAAATCAGCTGATTTCTAGCTAATTTTGCTATCATCAGTGAAATATAGAGCTAGAAACTAGATCTAAACAACTGACTCCAAGTGTTTATGCAAAACGTTTCTATCAGTTTGCAAGCATGATTTTTTCAGACCGGTCAAAGTCTTCAAACTCAGCCTAACAAGCTAGATAGCTATATGGGTCTGATCTCAGTTCAGTTTCACCACATAGTCAAAGTCTCAACAATATCATTGTAAAAACCTTTAAAGGTACATTTATGAAAAACAAAAAACAAGTTAGAATCACGTAACTTGTCATCTATTGATCATAAATACAAGTGATATAGCAAGTTACATGATTCTAACTTGTTTTTCATTTTTTCATAAATGTACCTTTAAAGGTTTTTGCAATGATATATATTGTTGAGACTTTGACTATGTGGTGAAACTGAACTGAGATCAGACCCATGTAGCTATCTAGCTTGTTATGCTGAGTTTGAATACTTTGACCGGTCTGAAAAATTCATGCTTGCAAACTGATAGAAACGTTTTGCATAAACACTTGGAGTCAGTTTTTTAGATCTAGTTTCTAGCTCTATATTTCACTGATGATAGCAAAATTAGCTTGAAATCAACTGATTTGAAAGTGGGTAAATGAAAGAGATAGTGAAATTCTGACTCTTTTGTTTATATAAACAAAACATACACTTGTTCGGTGTTTTGATAAAACGCCATCTATTGACCATAACTACAAGTGATATAGCAAGTTATGTGATTCTAACTTGTTTTTTGTTTTTCATATATATATATCTGGCATGCTATGCTGAGTTTGAAGACATTACGTGTCTAAAAGATTCACGCTTGCAAGCTGAATAGAAACTGTTTCTTAAACGCTCAGAGTTTGTGTTTTAGATATAGTTTCTTAATCCTGTCTTTCACTGACGATAGAAAATAGCTTGAAATCATGATCTGAAGGTGGAAATTAAGTTAGAGATAGTGAAATACTCACTCTGACGTTTATGTAAACAAACACTTGAAGGTGTTTTTGGTATAATGCCATCTATTGTCATATATATATATATATATATATATATATATATATATATATATATATATATATATATATATATATATATATATATATTGTGACCTTTTGTATGGGTCTTCATAAACTGTTCTGTTAGTTTTATTAAAAATTTTAAATTCAAAATATATTTCAGTTGTGTGATGTTGATTTTTATTAATAATTTAATTAAAGTAAACTATGAATATTTGATATGTAAAGTTGTGATATTTGAGAGAGACGGTTCAGTGAGGAAAAATGATAATATTATATGGTTGGGAAAACTGGCCATGATCAATACTGCATTAATAAGTTTTGTAGATGAATGTTTAAAGCTAAAGTTTAAAAAATGACAACTTAAAATTAAATAAGTGATATATTTATTGATGATAAAAAAATTAATATTTAGTAAGTGAATGTAGAATATTTTTTGTTATTAGTAGTATATAATAGAAGATGAATAATTGATTTTATAATATCGAATTATTATTTTAAACGTTGTTATAGTATGTTATTTATTTAAAAAAACATATTTTATTTTACAAAAATTGGATAGTTAATTTATTTTTAGCTGATTATAAGCGTTTCTATAGGTATTGTAAGTCACGTGACAGATAGACATTTGTACACATATGCTTGTGAGTTTTTTCGTAAAGTTACGAAGCTATTTTAAAAAAATATATATTATAAGGTTTAAAATATTAGTTGAACTACTACGAGATAAAAATTAATTAGTGTGAAATATTAAATCTTATTTTTTTAATACTATTTTAAAAAAAAAAGAATAAAAGTAGATTTTAGTTTGCTTAGGAAAAATAAACTTATAAAAGTTAAAAGTGAGATAAAGTAAAATATATATTTAAAAAAAAATGTTTAATGGATTTAAATAAAAGATACAAATTAATTTGGGAATTAAATAATGTAATAAATAATAAATATTAGATGTGTTATTATTTATTTTAGTTTAGATTTTGTATTGTTAACCAAATATGTAAATAAGTTAGCAAGATGATTGTTTAAATTCATCAATCATGTGGGTGATATATTCTAATATAAAAGTTAGGGTTTAATTGTTTAAGGGTGCTTCTGCTTTTTCTTCTGTTGTTAAGTGTGCTATTAAATATAGCCAAGTAAAATATTATAACCACTCTCGTAATACCATGGCATCCATTGATTACTCTGTTTAGCACAGGTGGCACTACTATATGGAGTTTTGCTTTGCTTTGTTTATCACTCTCGTAATAGTTATTAGTTTATAAAGAGAGTAGTTCAAATAATTTAGAAAAGTTTACCGTTAAATATGCAGTGCTAATTGTTCATAATCCCTATCGATCGTTTCTATCAAAGCTTAATTTTACTATCAAGTAGTCATGGAAATATCACAATGATATAATGTGTTGGAAACTTTATATAAAAAATATAGTGGACACTGTGTTAATTAGAAGAATTAGTAGATGGATAAAGTTAATATATTGGACATTACGTGGAAGGACAATATTTTTTTTTATAAGACCGGTAAAATAATAGGTAAAAGTAGTGAATTTAAAAGTTTATTAATATTTTTTTTATTTTTTATAAATAAATATTTTGAAGAAAGATGCAGAGAATACTTCTTTATGAAGAAAGTATTTCAAATAATATATATTTTAATATATCTTTTGGTAAAGATACGGAAATTACTAATAATTGCTGGAATACTTGCCTTGTTAAGTCTTTGTTATTTAAAAGACCAGATGTCGATAATTTTAAAAGGCTGATAAATCGAAAATTTAATTGGTAAATAAATACCTGTAAATAAAAATGCTATGGTATTAAATTCTGGATGCTGGTCATACAGAAGAATTTTGAGGTTGATTTTGCTTAAATATTTTTTTAAGAAATGTGCAAATAAGTGTAAGCAGATGCTCAAGTCAATTTGGAATACTTAGATGAAAACAATAAAAAACTATTGACTAATGCTAGGAGAATAATAACTTTTAAAGAAATTTTCTTAAAAAATAGATCCAGATCCTTAAAACTGATTTAATTATTTATTTTGTTTCTTTATGGTGGAACTTGTTTTATCTTTTTTTTTAAAAAAAAAACAAAAAAAAAACGTCTTTCATTTATTTCATGAGAAACTATTTAAACATGTGATTTACGGAAAAGAAAGCGCTGTTGGAAAATTTTCGTACCTGGGAAAAAAAGAACAGTTATGCGGTAAAAAAAAACACCATTGGAGTCTATTTGATATAATTTTATTTACTTAACTAACATAGATATTTAATTATTTATTGATCTATTAGGGATAAGAGAGGTACATTTTAAAAGTAATTACATATTCATATAACGCTTAGTTTCATAAAGTATTTTTTTATATAATTTTAAAACACTTAATATTTTAAGAATGATTGTCAAGTATGAATGTGATATTATTTTGTTAATCTATAATCCAAGAGGACATCGTTTAGCTGATTTATATGTTGGAATATCGCTTATGGTAACAATTGTATAATATTAATAATTTAATGTATTTTGCTTTGTTTTCTTTAGATGAACCAAATATTATTTGGTTGTTGGGTGAATGTATGAATATTTGAAGAAGATACACACATAAGACTATTAAATAATAGTTTTATTTTAAAATATGCATACTTTATTTTATAACATAAATTTATCACAACGTAATGAGGGAAGTAATTATATGATTCTTTCGTGAATGAACTTTAATGTTTCTGTTACAATGTTAGGATATTGATTTATTATATTAATACGAGTCATTTATATTTATTTTCAAGTTAATAAGAAGTAAAGTAATTTTTTCTTCTGTCTTATTAGACAAGTTAAATTAATTTTATTTGCAAATTCATATGTGCGTTTAAGATTTATCATAAATAGATGATGAGATATAGGGGTGAATTTGGATAGCCATTTATTTTTTTAAAAAGAATTATGAATTGATACTAGAGTCAAATGTGATTAGAATGATATTTAAAGAAAGGATTTTATTAAGATGGAATAGGAATAAAATATGATATAGTAAATATGTGATTATGATCAGTTTAAGTAAAGTATAGAAAAATGGTATTTAAAACAAAAAAAAAAAAAGAATCATAGAATTTTTATTTTAATCTAATAATGGTATGAAGATGGGTAATTTATAAATAAAAAAATTGTATCTACAAAATTGTTGGATAACTTTAATATATAATGTTAATAAAAGAACCTACATATATTGCATATTTTAGTAAGACATATATTATTATGAAATTACATCAGAATGAAATAAACGATTATGTAATTGATAAATGTCACATAATATTACAAAGTTATATCAACCTATACATTAGTTGATATTAAGATAATACTAATTATGAAGGTAATATATAATGGTTACATTATAATGGAAATATCTATAATACTTGGCTGAAATAAACATTTTAAAGAGTTAAATTTAAATTTTATTTTACATGTGCTACATAAATGATATTTCACATAAAAGCCTTCTATTGTACTAATTGATTGTAAGTGATATATAATAAAATATAAGTTCGTAAATATTATTAAATGTTACTGATAAAGAATTTAAGAAATGTATCGGATTATTTATTTTGGATAATGGAAATAGTAACGATGTAATAATTTTGTATTATTTTTTATTATTTTTAATTGATTTTCATTTGGAATGTACATATTGTATATAAGGTGTTTATTAAAGTTTTAATGTAAATAAATTTGTTTAAATTGTTTTAAAAGTGTGTCGAGTTCATTATCTTGCACCACAGCATGTGACAACAGATAATTTGAATACAACATAATATTTGCACAGTATGAATCAAATTATTGTTTAAGAAGTAAAGTATTTTCTTAATATGATTTTTCAGAAATTCATTGACATTAACATATTATTGTTATGATGGTCATAAAATAATTACAGTGCACTATATAAGAGTATAATATTATTCATTGCCACATATTATTAAATTATTAAGATTTTATCATATTGTTAATTAAGATACTATATGAAGATGAAAGACATGAAGATTATTTACTTATTTCTTAATGATTAGTAGCATAATAAAAATAGATAAGGTTAACTTATACACTGGAGATTGTTATTATTAATTATTATTGTAAATTAGGTGTAGTTAGGTTTGATATTAAATCCCTTATCATGACTATCTGCAGGAATTATAATTACTTTAAGTTAATTAAAAGAACCTGATATTATTTTAGTTATATTCCTTTGATAAAAGATTAAAATCTATTTATTACTATTATTTTATTTAGTTATTTTTTATAAAAGCCATAGGAGTGCTATAGATGTATTAGTTGAGGTAATAAAGAGGTTATAGTATTCTTATGTCATTGAGGTAGTGTCTTGTGGGACACGGGCTCAATGTAAATTCATATTACCACTTGTAACTTCACTTCATAGTCTCATGATTTAATAAATACTTATTTACTTAGTGCATAATATTGAACCATATTAATTTTTCTGTTATTTAGAATAAATCTGATAAGATATAGTATTGTAAAATATTTTAATAATAGTTATACACATTTTAGCCGAGCAAAGCCATTTATCTGATCTAGTCACATTTTATTATAATATATATATATTTCTGTAGTGAGGGTACTATATATATATATATATATATATATATATATATATATATATATATATATATATATATATATATATATATATATATATATATATATATATATATATATTGTAATGGTATAAAATGTGCATGTTATGCCCAAGAGCATTTTTGTAAGGGGGTAAATTACACTAGCTTTAATTAGTATTTTATCAAAATCAAATTTTCCAATTCTAATAACTATATTTAATAATCAAACTATCACACTAGGTATTTTTCCATGGAAAATGTATCATTATGCCAGGGGTCGCCATTAAATAATAAACTATCATAAAATATTAATAATATTTACTAAAGCCTAATTTGTTCAAGCCATATGTAAAACACAATAACAATGAAATTAACTCCTCCAGACATCAATAAATCCTCACAATTACAAAGTAAACTGCAATAAGCAGTGAAATCATACACCTTTGTCTTAAACAATAACATGATTAAGCTGTCTATGTGATTAGGAATTTTGCTGAAAGTCAATTCAAATTAATAACCAAATTAGCTTCTGACCCATTTTTTTAATCTTCTGTTATTATAATAATTCAATTCTACTTTAATATTTAATTATACTGTATTTTATTTAAATTAACTAGTTTCTATATCCTTTTGGAAAACATTTTGAAAACTTATACACTCATTTAAATGTTTAGATAAATAATCTTCTACTCAAATTTATATCTAGTTTAATAAAATGCTAAATATAATGTATAAACATTTCATTCATATCTTCCAATAAAGTGATATGTAATTATTGCTTCGTTTATATTTTAAAAAGAAATACCCCATGAGAATTAGGTAATTTCTAACTCTACAATGCCCAATCACATTAAATAAAAGATATGTTTCCATTGGACATTTATTAACTTATACGCATTAATATTATTCATTTGAATCTTCGCTCAATCGAATATGAAATTGATTCTGGTAACAATCAATCCATATAACAATAATTGACAATTATTCAAATTAAAGATGATATTAAATTAAGCTAGTCAACAAAATTTGTTATCTTCACTTTAGACGAATTAAAAAAAAAAAAAAACCATATTTAAAGATAAGTCATACTAAATAATGACAAAATACAATCCATTAATATTTTTAGGACAGGACTAGATAAGCAAAGAAATAATCAACTCTAAGCTAATGATATTGACTTACTTTTAATATTAACTAAAATATATATAAACAAATATTCGGATGCAGAAATAAATATAAAGTTTATATGTAAATAAGATTAAAAAATGATGATGTACAAAACATACCATATTTTATATTCTAATTCACTTACCAAATTGAGTTGAATTTTGGAGCGAATATTAAATAACAAAATGATCTCATGCAATCCAAAGAAATATTTGAACCGATACATAGTTTTTAAATCAATTCAATTTATTGGATTATAAAAAAAATGGTAACATTAATAACAAAATACAACAGATAGTTAATCAATATTTGTAACTGATTGAAATTAATAAAAGTGATAAGATTTATGTGTGTAACTCTAAAATGTGCTGTGAAACAATTTTGACACATAAAAAAAAAAAAAAAAACAGAAAAAGAGATTTTGAATATTTTAATGAAAAATTTTAAATAACAGATACCAATGTAAATATGTAATCCAATAAAAAAAAGAACTTTACGTGTACATTAATATAGTAATAATAAAACAAACATAAAATAAACCACTAATATTTAAACCTCTTTTTTGTCCGATATTTCAAGCTAAATTATGACCATACAAAAATCAAATAGAATATTTAAAATCATCGAGTTGCATTGATATATACTATCAGAAAAGCGTTTAAATAATCAATAAAGGAATCTATCCAAGCCTTTCATTGCTTAAATCCTGTTATACTTAAATATACGCTATTTATGATTTAAAATAAAATATAAACTCTTCTTTTAAATATATATATATATATATATATATATATATATATATATATATATATATATATATATATATATATATATATATATATATATATATATATATATATATGCTTAAGAAATCATACCCTAAGTAAAAGTCTGACCATTTTCACCCTCCACTGATCCATCATAGATTCTTAATCTCAATCCTAAGATGTCGAGATGAGTTTATTTGCTTGAGTAGATAAATTATAAATTGAACTTTCAATGTTTCCTTCAATTAGTGGTAATATTCAGACAGAATTTATCTAAGACATAATGATGTGAAATCAAGTGAAGAATTTAATACTAGCATTTTTTCTTCTTTTTGCTTATTAATCCAAATTATTCTGCATATTTTCTTGGCTTGAAACAGAGTATCCATCGAATACTATGGCAGTTACATTCAAATTTTAAAACCTGGAATTTTTTTTAAAAAAAATAGTTGATTTGCCATGCAACACCTTCTTTTTAAACATTACTTAGAAACATCCATGGCATGATGGGTCAGGGCGATGGGTCAGGGTTTGAAGTCACTCTAAAATGGCCAATTATTGAGCTACAATAAATTTTTACTCTTATTTTAAAGCTTAAAATGTACCATAAGATGTTGTCGTCTCTTGAATTATTTTACAAGTAAAAAATCAATAATATATGCATTTAAAGCTACAATAAAGAGAGAAGCCAGACCTTTCTAGATGCTGATTGGTTGGTTTAGATTTCTAAAAATGAAAAACTGTCTGTCAATAATTTTCACTGCTCAAACTTTTGTTTAGACTTTGAAAATGAAAATTAATGTCTTACAATGATTTTTTTATTATTTTTCTTACATATTATAACTTATTTTTATAAAATGTAGTTATTTTAGAAAAATAGTAAAATTCCAGTAAAAATTGTATACTTTCACATGAAGGTAAATTGAAAAAGAAACCAGCCCTAACAACAATTGTGACACCTGTCAACAGTTTACATTGCTCCGAGCTTTTTATTTGATTTTCAAACAAAAATTAATAATTTAGCTTATTTCTGTGGCATTTATTTATATAATGTAATGTATTTTGGTAAAATATGCAGAAAATATAGATATTTTAAAAAAAAATAATAAGATTTTAGCAAAAAAAAAAAAAATATTTACTTTTTCACGAATGTAAATTGAAAAAGAAAGTCAATGATGTATGCAATATCTTTTAATAGGTTAGAATGATATTTTTATGTTCTCCATTATGGAATATTTTTATAATTATAAATAGAAATTTATTTTTGAAAAAACTTTTGTTCACTTTCATAATCTGACAAATTATTAATATACTTTTTTACAAATGAAACTATAATGAATATAATATTAAAAGATGAATATATTTTTCTGCTGATTCTGTAATTGACCAATCAAAAGTTGTAAAACATTGATTCACTTTGCCAATAAAAATAAAAATAAAAAAATTTTTTTTTAAGAAAAAGATTAACAGGTTTTCCTTCTTTCACATTTTGCTGCTTTTTTTTTTTTGGAACTTCTTCAGCAAGCTGCCTCTGAAATGAATGGGCAGACACGTTCCTTTCTATTCTTTCATATTTTATAGGTTAACGATTTAAAAATAAAGTTTTAAAGAATTTTTTAAAGTTCAGAGTAACATGTCTGTTCTCTTCTGGGCAAGAATAAAAATATGAGAACTCCTGTTGCAGTTTTTTCTGTCTACTTATACTACAGCCTTTCTGACACTCTCTGTCATAACAACTGTTGAAATTTACTCAAGTAAAACTCAATGAAGAATATGTTCCAGCAAAATTCCCACCCCATTTTGCAAGTGCAATCAAAGTTTGAAGAGAAATGGAAACATTGAAATGAAATATTTGTTCTATACAATTTTTTGTTTTTTTTATTTTTAACCAATATAAAGAATTTATATTGAAATTCTGATACATTCTATAAATATAAATAATTTACATATGTTTTTTAATAATATATATTTTTTAAATTAATTTATAAACAAAATATGTGACACATAAAACATTTAATTTTGTGTAATGGATGTTGCTATGGTGATTACAATGACAAAAATAAGTGACAATAATAGTGATCCTATTCAATTAAACTTTTATTTCCAAAATTTATTTATTCATTTACCTGTTTATATATATATTGTTACGGGCACCTATGTACGTTACATTGTTTTTTATTATTAAACATGAAAAAAAATAAAAGTTCGCAAATAAAACTTCATTTTTTTTTGTTAAGAATTAAAAAATTGAAAGTAAATGTCTTAAACTCGTATATATATATATATATATATATATAGTATAACGACATATGTGTGATATATATATATATATATATATATATATAATCACACAGTTGAAAAAAATTATTAAAATAAAACTTTATTAAAAATAGAAAAAGGTATTTTAATTCTGTTTTTGGTTTTCATATTTGATCAAAATGGATAGACATTCGGTAAATACTGATACCTTACGGTGAGTATCTAAGATGTATTTATGTCGGATGCCTTTTAAGTTATTGGTGTCTTGCAGCATCTTATGATGAATGCCATTGGGTTTCTTATAACTTCCCTCTGCATTTCCATCAATGACTTTATATTTTGATCGTTTATGTTTATTTTGAAATGTCTTGACCGTGTAATCTATGTAACCGATCTATACTCAACATTAAAAACACATTTTTATAAATCAATCTGTGCGAACTTATAAAATTTAAAATGTAAACTTATAAAAATTAAAATGTAAAATCAAATTCTAAAATCAAGTTATAATTATAAAGTAAAAATAATGTTAAATGTTAAAGTAAACATGCTAAAATAATAATGTTAAATTATATATATTTGTATGTTAATAACTGGCAGTGACTTATTTTATTCTTCTTTATATATTCTTAGATAAGAATTATTATAAAATGTAAATCCTGCTATTCCACTGAGCCAGTGACAATGGGCTAACTACCGAAATCAAAATGAATAAAGAAAAAAAATTGACTTACGTATCTGTCTACTTTATAAATTTTCTAGGTTCAAATGCCTAGTGGCGCCCTGTAGTGTAGATTATGTTAAGTCACAGTTTCTCCAGATCATTATAATATATTTATATATATCATCAACCATTATCAATCCACTGCAGGATGAAGGTCTCTCCAAGTTCAATGCATCTTTTCCTATCTTTAGCTTCTCTTCTCCACATCACCCCTGCACACTTTCTTATTTCATCCACCCATCTAACATGTGATAACTGTCTCAGTCTTTTACAAGCTCTTGGAATGCAGTTTAAAATTTCAATTGTCCACCTGTTATCATCTCTTCTAACAATATATCCGGCCCAACTCCACTTTAGTCTTTTAATTTATTCAATGATGTCAGTAACACCTGTTTGTTCTCTTACCCATACATTGCATTTCCGTTCCTTTGTTATACCCAACATGCATCTTTCCATGCTTCTTTGAGTGGTTTGAAGTCTCTTTATTGCTCTTCTATTAAGTGTCCAAGTCTCAGATCCATAAGTAAGAACTGGCAAAACACATTTATTAAAAACCTTCCCTTTTAATCACATAGACATATTTCCTTTTAGTATCAAGTTATTTCTGGCAACAGCACTCCAACCAAGTTTAATTCTATGATTAATTTCATCCATTATATTTCCATCTGCATTAATAATCTGTCCAAGGTATTTGTAACAGTTAACTTCTTCTAACTCATCATAATCAATATTTATTTTCATATTTTGAGAAAATCTATTAAACATTACTTTAGTCTTTTTATCATTTATCTTTAGTCCTATTTTCCTGCTTTCATATGATAACTCCTGCAACATTTCCTGTAGCTCTAAAGCATTATTTGCAAAAACAACTACATCATCTGCAAAATGTAAATGACTTAAAGAATCTCCATTTACATTCTCTTCTTTAGCTTCCTATTTTAATCCACAAAATACTTCTTGTAGCACTGCTGTAAAAAGATTTGGAGATATAGAGTCACCCTGTCTTACACCCTTTTCAATGTTGATTTTCCTACTATCATTATGTAATCTAATTGTTGCTGTTGCATTTTTATAAATATTCTTCAAAATATGACAACATCCTATATCTACACTAGATGATCCAATGCTTTAATCACTGAAGAAATGTTTATAGAATAAAATGCCTTTCCATAGTCTACAAATCCTAAGCATAATGGCAACTCATATTCATTTGTCCTTTCTATGACTTCTCTCAATACCTGGATATGAGCTACTATACTAAAACGACTTTTAAATCCAGCTTGTTCTCTTGGTTGGTGGAAATCTAATGTTCTCTGTAGACGAGTTGTAATTATCTTGGTAAAAAAAATGTATAAAACTGATAAAAGACCAATATGTCTGTAATTTCTAATGTCTTCTTTATCACCTTTTTTAAATATTAATATTAATATGTCATTTTTCCAATCACCTGGTACATTTTTTCTTATTTAGACATTTGGTATATAACTTTGCTAAAAAATTTTCTATTTCTTCACCTGCCTCTTTTAATATATCAATTACAATTCCATCATTACCTGGAGCCTTCCCTTTCTTCATAAATTTAATTGCATGTCTCACTTCCTCATTCAAAATTCTGGGCAATTTGTAAGATATAATATGTATAGGAGGCCCTTGTTCTTTATTACTATATAATTCTTGATAGAAGTCTTCTACACATTTTATGATGTCATCTCTCTTTTTAGTAATAATGCTATTTTTTTTTTTCTTATTGCAAATATAAATGTCCTACCAATAACAAAATGTTGTTTTATACACTTTAGACTTTTATTCTCTTCTACAGCTTTCCTTGCTTGTTCACAATTATACTTTCTTATTACAATTTCAACTCTTTTCCATACCATTTTACAAAATTCGAGATATTCAATATTTTTTAATGCATCATTCTTGTATATCCTCATATTCCTTCTTTTCTTCATAAATTCTCTAGTCTCAGTAGAAATTTTATTGGTCAATTGCTGCTTTTTTACCAGCTATCTTTGTTGCAGTTTTTAAAAGTGTATCGCTTATTTTCCTATTAATGTCATTCAAATCTGAATCATGTTCAAAATCTACTAATACTTGAAACCGATTAGTAAGTCTTAATTTAAATTCATTAGAATGTTTCTGAAGATTAGGAATATCAACTGTAAATATTGTTTTTCTTAATAATTTTTGTCTCTCTAATGTTGCATTAACATGTATCTTACATCTTACTAATCGAAGATCACTTCCTGTGTTAAATTTATTAAGAACATTACAATCTTGAAATATGTATTTTCAGTTAGTCAAAATATAATCCAATTCTGCTGTACCTTCATTTGGATGCTTCCATGTCCATTTCCTTCTAACATTTCTCTCAAAAAAGAATTCATAATATAAAGTTTTTCTTTTTCTGCAAACTCCACAAGTCTATGTCCTTTTTCATTTTTATTACCATAACCAAAATTACCTACATCTTTCATTTGTTTACCAATTCTAGGATTAAAGTCTCCCATAACAATTTTAAAATGTTGTTTACTCTGATCAAATGCCTTTTGTACATCCATATAAAACTCTTCTATAACTTCATCACTATGAGAACTTGTTGGGGAATAAACCTGAATTATCTGCCTTTGGTATCTGCTATTAAGTTGTAAAACTAATCTTGCCACTCTGTCTGATACACGATCAATCTCCACAATGTTATTCTTCCATTTTTTATTTATAATGAATCTTACTCCACTTGATTTCCAATATTTGTGCCTCTATAGTAGAGTATATGTCCACTTTGTAAACCAATTGTTTCTTCATCTTTTCTTCTAACTTCTCAAAGTCCAATAATGTCTTATTTAATATAAGACAGTTCTTCTTATAACTCTTGCAATCTTCCTTCACTTGAAAGTGATCTGCAATTGTAAGTACTTAAATAAAAAGTCATCGTAAAATGGCAGCCTAAGTCTGCAATCAGGGGATTCTTAGCACCCTCTGCCTTCGACCACCAACCGCTGCCTTGGTTGGTGACTTTACTGCCTCCTGGGAATAAGGGCCATGATTTATTTTTGTCTGTCATGATTGTATATATTGAAAAAATATTCTTAAAATCAGAGATAAAAATCCAATAAACTCACCACATTGGCTAATGTGTGTTGGTGAGCAGCCCATCCATGTTTGTATACTATATGAATAATCACATAGTAATAACAGCTGCAATGACAAGAATATATGTGGTGGACATTAGGAATTCACCCTGCTCGGTTCCTTTAAGGCCTTCAAGAGGGATCAAAGGGTCTCCTTTCAGTTAATAGCAAACTTCTTTCTGCAGCTATATATATATATATATATATATATATATATATATATATATATTATATATTATATATAAAATTAAGAGTGTGCTAATAACATATTTGTAAGTGCAAGCTATATATAAGTCATGTGACATCTGACTTGTTATTATATATATATATATTAGATTAATTACAATGGATTTATGATTTTTAAGTTTGAATTAGCAGTAAACATTATTATTTAAAAAGCTTTAGGTTGCCATAGTTATCAAGTTAAATTTATAATTTCAAGATCTCCCATTATCAAGTTAAAAGAAAAAACAACCAAGATCAATAAAAATAATGAATGATAATCAGCTTCATTAAAGGCTTTTTTTAAAAAATTAAAATGTATTGAATAAAGAATGAAAATTGGTACAATGCATTTAAAATCATTTTGACTGATTATAAAGATTTTCAAATTTACCCTCATAATTTATGATATTTTTTTAAAAAAAAAATTATTTGTTTCAAATATGTTTACTAATGGAAATCATTCTTAACAATTTTATTTGATGTAACAAACAGTAGAAAAAAAGAAATACTTATTAAGATTTATAACAAAAAACAATAATATTTTTTATTGGATTATTATGTCAGTGCTTGTAAAAATAAAAAAAATCTGAAATTTTGAAATTTATTTTGTCAAGCCAGAACAAATTATAGTTCAAAACAAAATTATATTTGAAAATTTAAAGTACAATTAATATTTAAAAAAAACAAATAAAAATCAATCAGCTGTAATCAATATTAAAATATTATTTTATAATCAATTACAACATGTTTCCTTATGATATTGATTTTTTAAATTTATTTTTCTAAAAAAATACATATTTTTAAAAAATATCTGAATATAATCACATTCTTCTTCTTAAAAATAATTCTTACACAAGTATTTTGCAAAATTCATAATAAGTACATAAAGAAAGTTTGAAAAATATAATTTTATTTATAAATGTTTGTATTAATAAACACACACAATGATAAAATTCTGTTTGTAAAAATAATTGAATCAATTTCACTTTAATTTTAAAAAAAAAAAATCGAAGACTGATTTATTTTAAATAATTATAATTCAAATTAATCTTTCTTAAAATTTATATTAAAAAAACAATGATTAATTAAGTACAAATCCATAAAATTTTGTATCAATTAGCTTGTATTGTTGTTAATTAAAATTTATGGGAAACAAATTATTTTTAAAGCTTAGTTCCAAATTTTTAAAATGTGAAATTTCATTTAAATATTTTAGGGATAATATGTTTAAGTCTTATCTGTAATCATGTTTGTTTGTTTAATTAAAGACTGGTATAAACATGAGAGTTGATTTAATTAGAAAACAAATATAAACAAAAAGAAATAAAAACAGTATGGCTTGTTTAATTAAAGAATATTGCAAATATCTGTTC
>JAQFVV010000122.1:1664081-1736581 GCA_028023455.1 Epiperipatus broadwayi
CTTTTATTCCTTATGAAAACTATCCTGCATGTAGTGGATGTAATAAATTTACTCTTATTACAAGGCGAAACATATTCATCCAATGACCAAACCACCCAATTATTTCTCTTTAACTATTTTGAAATATTTCCAATACTCCAGTGAATTACATGTACCTTTATTTTAAAATTACAAAATAAATATTTATAACTGAATTACGCAATTCACTGGTTCATTTAATAATAGCAATATTAATAAAATAACGAATTACTAGTAATAAGACACAAAAAGAGATATAAAAACATAAAAAAATACTTCCCGAAGGCTTCGTTTATCACCAGGCTAGGATTTTGAGGGTGATATATATCTGCTGTGCAGGTGATTACTTAACAAGGTCTCAATGGAGGTTGGAAAATTGTCCATAGCAGCTACACTTTAAGAAATAGAAAGTCACATCACTGGATGGCTAGATAGGTCTTCGAGTGGTGCGAATGTACCAAACTTGGTCTCGTACTCCATAATTTGTTGTATCACTAATAAATCTTGATTCCATTCTGTATTGCTTCCTTTCTTCTTTATTTAATTGGGCAGTATTCTTTCTCCCTTCAGGTTAAATTTTTTAAAAATACGTTCAGCTATTAATGACTCTTCCACTTGTTAAGCATTTTGAAAAAAATAGGTTTTAAACTCATAATTTTGCTTTTCCATCAGTATACTCCAAAAACTATGCTGCTAACTAAAAGTGAATGGGTAAGAGTGCCCGTGAGTATCAACGAATATAACCCAGCTAACTAATTAAATTTCACCTGACCAGCCTTTATATATCCCCCCATTACAGGGTGTGTTCTCTCATCCCTCCACAAGTTATTGCTTTTACATTTCTGTTTTTAATTAAATTATTAATCCCTGTTTTTAATTATTAAGTCCAAACAATGGATTTAATTTTAGCTATCTGCTTGGAAAAAAATTGTCTTATGATAACATTATATTTTAATTAATTTCAGAATTTCACAGACCATTTAAATTCCAATCCCTTGATTTCTTTAAACAATAAAATAAAATCACATTTATTTAATTAAATAATTTTGAGCAGGTGTCAAGCCGAATGATCACTGATACAATTTCTACATGTTTTCCCCAAAAACATTATACAATAAAAGAAAGAGGTCATTGGCTTGCCTACGGTCATGAATATTAAGTTTTAATATATATATATATATATATATATATATATATATATATATATATATATATATATATATATATATATATATATATATATATATATATATATATATATATATATATATATAACTGTATACTTGTTGTCACATAAAAAATGTTTTTAAGTTTTGAAAAAGAATATTCAACAAGCATGGTATTTATGCAGGAATACTATATATTGGATTGAAGAGGAGAGTATTCATTTATTTAACACTCTCAAAGGCGCGTGCTCAATTAGCTTGAAAGGCTGATATTGGAATGAAATATAATTGCAAGCACGGCGCTAGATAAAATATTTGCTTATTTAATAAGGTCATTTTATTGTGACAGTAATTTTAATGTATTATCCCTGTAAACCTTTATTTTCTCAATATTAATATTTGATAATTTATGCTTCGTGATCCTTTAGATTTTTTATTATCTTGGTTTAGTAATTTATTTTGTTGATGTAAATTTGATATGCTATTATAAAAGTGGATTAGTATTGTCATAATTTTTATGCTTATTTTTTGGGACAATTGCTAATTACTGATATGTTTGATGATTGATTTCGAGTTCTTTTAATTACACTTATTTTTTAATAAATTATATTTTTTAAAATTTGCAAAATATTGCTTTTTAAATAAGACATATTTAAACTGTAAAATACTTTAATATTGTTTTTATTTTTTTTATACTGTTTTTTATTATTTGTTATTAACTAGTACGGATTAAATGTTTTTTTTTTAATATTTTTTTTTTTTAGGCCATGTGAATAATTTGTTGTTTACTTGTCATTTCTTTTCATATTTGATTCTGAGAGCCAGTTAGATTTTTTGGTAATTGAGATTTTGGTCACATGTTTATACTTATTTAATTGATAGTAATGTTATATATAGGACAGTCTAATCGTGAAATACACAAATATGACTGTGTTCTTTCTGATGAATAAAAAAGGTGTCTCTTTATTGTCTAATTCCATGCATACCTTCCTACATTAAACTCATACCTAAAAGTGATGAAAGTAAGAATTAAATAACTATGATTCTCTCCTTAACTTATCACTTACATATTGTAGTTTATTCCAGCTATTTCAGATTTTGAACTCAGAAAGATGTTGCATTGTATTCAGGACCATGGAATATTTGCCAGTTTGTACTATTTTTTTAATTTTATTGTTGAAATAATATATGGCTAATTATTAAAATAAACAATTTGTTGAACAAACTCATAAGAAAAAATAAAATAAACTAATTGTTATGTACTTTAATATAATATACATTTTTTTTTATTAAGTTCATTCATCCCTGATATCCATTTGACCCATTAGTTTTAATTTTCATGTAGTGATTATTGATATTTGGCTTTAAATTTTAGATTGTGTTAACTAGTTTGTTAGTTTATGTGTCCTAATGTTACCTAATCCTATCACTTAATAAGTAACATTAATATCATGTGCTTGAATTGGGATTGGGTCATAATGAGTGCATACTGGTTATTAGGAGGGGTGTTGGAGGCATCCATCTCATATATATATATATATATATATATATATATATATATATATATATATATATATATATATATATATATATATATATATATATATATATATATATATATATATATATATATATATATAACAAGTCATAAATTTTGTACCTCACTTTTAAGCTCATATTTAAATATTCACTAGAGGGAGCTTACCAATAGCTCTAATCAAGCTTTATTTTATAAGTGCCAAAGTGAAAAAAATTCAAAATCTCTACCAGAAAGGTCATATCTCCAGTCTAATTGGTTACAAGCTTATGGCTCACCTCAGTGAAGCACTGGGACTCTAGAAACTAGATCTAAAATACCCAACTCAAAAGTCAACATTTATGAAACACATTACTATCAATTTGAAAGCCTGAACATTTCAGACATGTAAATGTCTTCAAATCCAGTCTGACAAAACAGATAGCTGTATGGGTCTGAATTCAGCTAAGTTTCACCATATAGTACAACCTCTGCAATATAGCTGCTCAATAGCCTTCAAAGGTACAGTTATAATAATTAATAAAACAAATCATAAATTTTGAAACTTGCTTTTAAGCTTGTATTTCAATGTTCACTAGAAATATTTTACCAATAGCTCTAATCAACCTTTATTTTATAAAGCAATAGTGGAAGAATTCAAAATATCTATGGAAAAGTCACTATCTCCAGACCAATTTGTTTCATAATTATGGTCTCACTGCAGTGGAGTCTGGGAATCTAGTAACCAGATCAAAAGTATCAAAATCAAAAGTCAGCACTTTATAAAACATGCTAGTCTCAATATGAAAGTGAGATTTTCAGGACACACATATGTCGTCATCCAATCGACAAACCAGATAGCGAGATGGGTCTGAATTCAGTTCAGTTTTCACCATATAGCAAAAGCCTCTGCAATATAAAACAAAGCACTTATAAAATAAAGCTTGATTAGAGCTATTGGTAAGCTCCCTCTAGTGAAAATTTAAACACAAGCTTAAAAGCAGTTATAAAATTTATGACTTGTTTTATTAATTATAATAAGTGTACTTTTGGATGCTTTTATGATGCTATATTGCAAAGGCTTTTACTATATTGTGAAACTGAGATGAATTCAGAACCATATAGCTATATGGTTTGTCAGAATGGATTTGAAGACATTTGCATGTTTGAGAAGGCCAGGATTTCAAATGGATAGTAAGATGTTTTATAAGCACTGACTTTTGGTTAATAATTGGATCTAGTTACTAGAGTTCCAGAACTCCCCGATGCGGAGCCACAAGCTCAAAACCAATTCATCTGGAGATAACGACTCTTCCATTAAAGATTTTGATTTTTTTTTCTTTTGGCACATATAAAATGAAGCTTGATTAGAGCTATTGGTAAACCCCCTCTGAGTGATATATATATATATATATATATATATATATATATATATATATATATATATATATATATATATATATATATATATATATATATATATATATATATATATATATATATATATAATTTGTATCATAAATTATCTGTGGTTTCATCTATTAAACAAATATATTTTCATGTAAAACCTATATTGTACCAGTCACTTCTTTACTTCTTTTGATCACTGAGGGTGACACTGGCCACAAGTGACCCAGAAATTTTAATTTAGAGTGATCCAAGAGTTGATAATGATGAATTCCACAGCTAGATCCAGAGAAAGTAAGAGATCCTTTATCATTATTTAGACAATTGAGAAAAGAACCAAGACACATGTTAGCCAAGAAAATTGATTACATTAAAAAAAAAAAATCCCAGACAAACAAAACATGAAAGATTGATCAAGCATTCTCTACTGAATTTAGATCAGAGAGTGTATAGGGGCTTGTAACATTAAACACCCTGACAGATAAGGTCATTTTCTCACCTAAAGATTCAAAAAAAGATTAATATTTTCTTCCTGCCAGTGATTCATAAAAACTAATTCCTGTGTCCTTACTTAGATATTTCAAAACAAAGTGGTCTTGCATGGAATACAACCAAACAGCACAGCCAAGATTTCATTAGCACAGAAAAGAAATATCAGGATTAAGAATGCCACCAGGATTAAGAATGTCACATGTTTGCAGAAGACCCCATAAATGATCATATTCAAGATCATCAAGGACAATTCCAATACAAGAAAACAAATGATTATAATATTATGTAAATTTTAAAAAACCTAGTAAAACCAAAATCACCAATAAGAAAAACTGAATGTTATACATAATAAACCACGAGCCAAAAGATTTATGGTCTGCAGGAAATTCAATCCAAGCTTAACTAGACTAATTATAAGAAAAGGCCAGTGATTTAAAAGTAAATTACTAGTATTTGCCCAAGCATTTATTATTATGGGTTTATATATATATAGGTGTGTGTGTAAATTTATAAATAAATATTTTTAAAATACAGTAACTAAAACTTTATGAGAACCATATGTATAACCATAACCTAGAAGCGCTTTCAACTTCCTTGTAGCTTTGTCAACTATCACTTTTAAAATGTCAGCTTTCTCATAATTCCATGTTTTTTTATGACCATAATAAATCATGTATATATGGTTTTGATTATGAATATCGTAAAAATATTGGAAACTGAAAGAAATAATAATAAAAGAAAAATTAAAGAGGCAATGTTAATATATGAAACATAAGAAGAATTAGTTCATAGGTAATCAGCAAACAATAAGATCACAAAATTATGGGAAAGATGACATGGAATTATGGGAAAGATGACATTTTAAAAGTGATAGTTGACAAAGCTACAAGGTACTTGAAAGAGCTTCTAAGTTATGGTTATACATATAATTTATAAAACTTAATTACTGTATTTTCAAATATTTATTTATAAATTTACGTATATTATTTTGAAGAAATACAGACATCGATTTGTAATATATATATATATATATATATATATATATATATATATATATATATATATATATATATATATATATATATATATATATAAGTATATATATATATATATATATATATATATATATATATGAGAGAAAAAACTAAGAATAGCAAATATAACTCACATTACACCCTTAGATAAATAAATTAAAAATACAAAATGTTATAACTAAGATTCGAATACACACTCTAAATAAAATACATAAAAAATAAAGATATTTGAATGAATATGCAAAACTTATTATAAAGACAAGTTTGTTTTAAGTTTAAGCTGAGACTTTAGCAGAGATTTAACTAGAGATTCAAGTGCTGGTTATAATATGAAAATGTAGGATTGTTTCGAGACATAATGTTAGGTTCTGGCTGTTTCTTTCCAGAAAGCTATGTAAAGTTTAATTCATTTACAGTTTCATATGAAGGCTTCGATTTACTTTTATATATTCAGGAGTATGGAAGCAATTTAAATGACTTCTGCTTTAGGTTTTTGGGACATGATCTTAAAGTTACAATTAAAAATATGGAGCTCATCTTTGGTTTGATTTAGCACTGCATATTGATAAAATTTTTTCTTGATGTATATTTGAGGAATGGTGACTGCACAATGACTACTATCTCAGCAAATAATAATATTATCAGCTGTTAACAGAAATCCAACTTCAGCAATTCATGTTGACCAACTAGAAATTAAGAAGAATCATAACAAGCCGATTAATAATAATCAGCAGAATAATCAGAAGCTGAAGAATACTTATACTAAGCAGAATATTAATAATAATAATAATAATAATAATAATAATAATAATAATAATAATAATAATAATAATAATAATAATTATAATAATAATAATAATAATAGTAGTAGTAGTAGTAGTAGTAGTAGTAGTAGTAATAGTAGTAGTAGTAGTAGTAGTAGTAGTAGTAGTAGAGGTAGAAGAAATAATAATAATAATAATAATAATAATAATAATAATAATAATAATAATAATAATAATAATAATAATAATAATAATAATAATAATAATAATAATAATAATAATAATAATAATAATAATAATAATAATAATAATAATAATAATAATAATAATAATAATAATAATAATAATAATAATTTTTCAATTAAATTCAATTCAATTCATTTATTTACCTACAAACTACAGCATAAAGCCAATTACAGTATTGCACCATAACAAATATATAAATACATAAATGAGTTTAACTGACAAATTATTAATATAATTATGTGCCATATTTCAATAAAAGATAATTAACACATTTAAAAATCTAAAGTAAAATTAAATATCAGCATATAAACAATTTTTATTAAAACATTAATAATAGCAAATAAATAAAAGGGATAAATATAAAGCACGTAACAAAATAATAATAATAATAAAACAATTTAACATATATATATATATATATATATAAACAAAATCAAAGTTAAACCAATCAAATATGACATTTAAATTTAATAACATTACAAAAATAACATTATCAAAACTGATTATAATCTAAATTGAAGTAATTATTATTACTACAAATCTGATTATCTTAATATGGCTGTCTAAATAAAGGAGAAAATCTAAGAACATTGAAATGACAAGTTTTAATGTAACAAACAGAAGCAGACCGAGTATCATGCACATGAGATCTAATTACAACAGTAGAAATTGTGTCAGATAAAAGAACTATTTTATTAACAAGTTTATAAAGATAATTAAGATCTCTATATTGTCTTCTAGAATAATAATAATAATAATAATAATAATAATAATAATAATAATAATAATAATAATAATAATAATAATAATAATAATAATAATAATAATAATAATAATAATAATAATAATAATAATAATAATAATAATAATAATAATAATAATAATAATAATAACAACAACAATAATAATAATAATAATAATAATAATAATAATAATAATAATAATAATAAAAATATGGTTTTAATTTCTCCTTATATGTAAAAACAAAAAATACTTAATTGTAATTATTAATTAGAGAAAATTTAACTTACTATTAAAAATTTTCGACTGAACATTTTCGAGGAACCATACCTCATACTCATAGCCTTCATGAAAAGTGTAATAATAATAATAAGCAGAATTAAAATCAAGTCAAAATCCTGGGCTATTTATGTTAACTGTTATATCTTGCTTAATCTTTAATTAGAAGTTTGGACCAGGGTAAATCTCTCCCCACTTAATCTTAATTTTAAAATAACAAAGTCTGACCAGAGCATTCATCTTATTTAAAATTAATTAAAAAAATAAAAGCAAAAATAAGTCTCAGCTTTTTAAAAATAGATTAAAATCAACAATAAAAGAAAACTTGATTGCAATTAAAACTATTTAAAGTGAAAATGCTTTTTCAAATAGATTAAAACATTGCTTGATTTTAAGTACTGTGAGATAAAATAAGACAAGTGAGTCTGCTTCCAGGTTGCCTTTCTGGATGGTTTACTCGTTCTAAGCCTCGAATGATCAGATTTGTTTTATAGTGCGATGTTATAATAATTGTAAATCTTAGATAAGTGTCCTCCTTCTTTTTTTTTAATCGTTTAAAGTGACTCTTAATAAAGAACTATTAACTTTTTACCTCTATGTTTGAATATAATTTTATTCATTTTTTTATCATTATCAATCTTGAATGGTGACTATCGTAAAAGACCTTATTAGTATGAGTAATGGAAGAAAAAAATCCAGTCAACACTAAATCCCAACAAAAGATTCAAAATTGAATCAAAAACATCCCATGGTTTATCCAAATCCTGTCAGACCAAAGAAAACAGCTCAATTTAAAAATCCCAATATGCAAAACATGCCAGTAGTGCCTGAAAGAGAAAGATTTATATGTACATCTTTGCCAGAAGCCTCAATAAAACTGGCTAAAAGTAATGTGGAAGTAGATCCAAAGAATAATAAATTTCCACATGGGCCTGGAGGTCCAATCCACCCTTGTTTGGAAGATCTTGTTCTCCCCTGCAAAACAATACCAGGCTCACCAAAATAGCTAACTTCCAAGGTAAGTTACATAAATAAATCCACTGAAAATCTGCTTTTTCTAAGCAAGCACTCAATTCCAGAAGTTGAGAAATGCGGCAAAACTTTGCAGTAGAAAAAATACAATTTCCTGTGGATTTGAACTCAGTTTGTTTTGGGAACAATATGTATTCCAACATACCCTACATAACAAAAAAAGAACTGGATTTTTCCGGGATAGGGAACGAAAGTTATGAGGGAAAAAACGATGCAGAGATGGTGCCATCAAAAAAAATTGTCAGGAATCACTCAAAAATCACAATGAAGTCAATAGAAATGTCCATACACATACCACAGCTTCAAAAAAAGGCTCATTCGATGGGGTGACCCCATCTCCAGCCATATATCACCCTGGCCCCAATATAAATACCGAACACAAAAATTTTCCTAACCTTTTTTCGAATAATGTCATACCACCTAACATCCCCATATTATCTAACACACCTACATCAGTTGGATCTTCCTTGAGGAGTGCAATCTACACACTTCCATCTAGTTTATCAAATAAGAACAAGCAATTGATGTATAATGGTGTTGATCAATTTCCAACTCTTTCCCCATTGAAAATACCCAACCTTGGAAAACACAGTCAGTACCCAGAGGAAAGCATACCAAGGCCCACTCCAGCATCCTACACCAACATTGCTGCCTGAAGTATCTCAGGACCTCGATCTATATCTGCTGGCTTCCCTGCTGTTGATAACACCCAAGTTGGCGAACCTTCTGGAATCTTTGGCAGAGCTCTACAAATAATGGGCAAAACTTATACAACCCCCAAAGAAGTAAGGGAAGACATACCTCCTTATGATAACCTCAGCAACTACAAGTGTGATCTATCTCAACACACACTGATCAATGACAAGTTTAATCAATCAATTACACCTTTCCTTAAGAAATCTTTTAACATTTATAAGGATGATGAGACTCTGATTCTGGCTGTCACAGATGACAACATCCACCTATTTAAATTCCCTGTTCAATCACTTTTCTAATTATTCACTATGCATGGCATCTGGGGCTCGGTATACAAGGTATTGTTTCACCCTAATGACAGGTATGTGGTGATTCAGTTCAACAACATTATGGCCAAGGAGTCATTCTGTAATGGCCATAAGAATCTATTTGGCCAATATCTGATAACCATAGGCCCAGATAGGCCAAGCACCATTGATGGCTATATCAGGATTTTTGGCATAAACTTCAGCAAGGCTGATCTCCAGAGAGCCTTAGCTCCTTTGGGAACATCATAGCATTTAAATATCAGACAATCCGGTATGGTGGGGCTGAGTCACTCTCCAATATAACAGAATTTCACATTGCATTGAATAAAGGGATTTCTCCACTCAATTTACATGGGCTTATTGAGTTCATTGATGTTCCACTTTCCATCATCCTCCAGGGTGTTCCCCCAATGCCACCATTGCAGGGTTAGGGAACACCTCATGAAGGACTGCAGAGATCGAAGCTACATACAATGTGGACTTATTAGCAAGGGACAACATCAATGTCACTCTAAATATAGTATATCACCAGTGCAGCCCACCTTGGGCCCCACCCTCAGTGCTTTTCTGTGGATAAGCCCCTGGGCTTCCTGACTGTCAATCTGACAGGACTTACCATTCTCCTGACCCCATATATGCTGCAGGAAGTTTGGGGGAGGGCTCTTCATGCAATTTGGTTGTAGAATCAATGGAGAGCCAATCTACTAACCTGCCTGTAAATGTATCAATGGTAGATTCCCGACTACCGATGACCATCTCACCAGAGGAGGAAGGATTCATTAAAGCAGTCTTAAAGAAAATGAAGAGAAGAAAACCAAAAAACACCATTAGACTCTCCTGACCGGTCATCATTGGATTCGGAATCCCTAATGGTAGATGACCTTCTGGGCCTTTTTGATCCTTGTAATCCAGGTAGCAACTCAACTTTGCTCAAGAAAAAAGGTATGGTGCTCCTCCCCACTGATGGCTGGGCCTCCACTGGGGGACCCCCCTAAAACAATTAGTGAGACTGAGGTACCTATTTTTCTCACCCTGAAAATGTGCAATGAGTTTCCCCTCCGGGTTGAGGGTTTTTACCCTCCTCATCTACCAACAGTGATTATGATGACAGCCCTGGTCTAGACTATGACTCAATACAGTTAGAAACTATACCAGTGCTTGACAATCCTTTACAGAATCCAATGGAATTCCCTGTGTCCCCAAGTCTGACTGATCCACTGGAACCACTTGATCGACCAACCAAATAACCATGCTCAAGATACTCTCTGTCAATGTAAGGGGCCTGAACTCACAGGATAGGGCATATGGCTTGTCACATTGGTTCCATAGACAGGCCCCAGATATTCTGTGCTTATAAGAAACAAAGTTACATCTCCAAACAGACCTTCGTGTGATTCAACTAATCGAAGAATTCAGCTTCTTCCACTTCTCATTTTCGTCTGCCGCATCAGGAAGCATGGCTCTCATAATTAATAAAAAGTCACCAATAGCCCTATTCAAAATGTTATACATAGACTCTCACTGCCTGATAGTGATCTTCCAATTTCATGGGTGGTCCTTCAATCTAATAAATGTATACCTACCCAAAAAGGACATCATAATCAAAGTTATCCTCTCCATTAATGCCACTCTCAGAACAAGCCCACTTCCCACATTAATTACAGGTGATTTCAATCAATCCTACCTTTTCTTCAGTAACAAGTACATAACATTCCTTAATCTGTCCATGATAAGTGGAGAAAGCCTTTTTCTTGAAGGGGCATTCTCATTTTATACAAGGCATACACATTCCCTAATAGACCTGATTTTTTTTCTCCTGTGATGGTGGGATCGACTGAAGCCCATCTCTGTTCCAATGTCTTCTCCAGCCATTTGGCAATGGAAATCCGACTCAGTTATCAAAATACCATAATTCCAACAATCAATTATTCCCACACTATGAGGATGCTGACTAGATCTAACATTACGACCCAACTGGTCTCTGAGGCCTATATTGCATTTTCACCATCTGGAGATCATGCCTCTTCCTCCTGTGGAGGCATAGATTGCTTTTGTTAAAATGCTAGGCTATCTAATAAATCATTGCACCCGTAAAACCAAGGGTCCCATCTGACTTTTGGCTGAGCTGGACAGGATTGCCAGAGGTCTGCACAACCTTTCTCTTGGGGAGCAGAATATCCCATACATAACTAGCTTGAAGGCAAAATATAAATCAGCACAGGCTTCCCTTGCTGAGTACCTTGCTATTAAGAGGGCTTGTCAATACCTACAACATCAGCATTGCTGGACCTGAGGGTACCTTCACTGGGCCCTTGGCTCAGGCAAAAGATCCCGAGCCCCCACATCGATTGAGGTAAAAGGAAACTGCTACTCTGGCTTTTCCATATTGGCCAGAATCAGGGAGTTTTATTCCCTAAAATTTCAGTCATTGGGGATAACTAGTGCCCAAAAAAAATTTGCTTCGGTCGATGCTGCTCCCCACAAGATTACGGAAGGACAAATTCTACAGAGACTAAGGTCCCTCCTGGACAAGGTTCATCCTGGCCTACATGGAATTCCAAAATTTCTTTTATTCCATCTGCACACATTTACATTACCAATTTATACTAAACATCATAAATTTCCTTGCTAATGACAGTCAGGAAGCATTGGATATATGTCCAATCACTATGGTTCCCCTCATCAAGAACTCTGAGGGTCCACTGATTCTCAAGAACCTTCGACCTATTTCCATCGTGCCACTTATGATAAAGGTTAATGAGGGCCTTATAAAATAAGACATCCAAGATAACATCATAGAATACATTTCTCCTTATCACTTCAGAAAAAAAGGTTGCTCGACGGCTGATGCTGTCAGCTGATTTTGCCTCATCATTGACCATGTTCACAAGAGAAGAAAATCGCAGCCCATCATGGTTCAGCTTGACTTTGCTGGAGCCTTTGACTGCATCAGAATTAACATATTGCTTGGTATACTGAAGAGGCTCAAAGTGCCCAAGGTATACCTTCAGATTATAGAGCACCTTCTACAAAATAGGGAGATTTTTCTCTCATTGGATGGCATATTATCTCCAGGATTTAGGCCCTGTGTTTCCATCTCACAGGGCTCACCACTGAGCATTCTTCTCTTCACAGCCTATGTGAACTCCCTGCTTCAAAAGGGATAGCCATTCATGTGCTTGGAGAGTGCATACACCATATTACCTATATGGACCATGTGGTGGTGTTTCTCTCCTCTTGCAAGGAGCTTGCAAGACTTGAAGAGCTCATAGACCAGTTTGCTCGCATATTTGGTCTTGAGATCAAACGAACACATATCAGCAATGTGGTCCATCCTGATGGGGAAGCAAATCCAAGGCAGATTCAAAGCAGCCCCCAGAGATTCCTAGGATTCCATCTCACTTCCCCCTCAGTCATGAGAAGAGACATGGAGAGGAGGCTATTCACCAAAATCGAGAAAACAGTTAACTCACTATCAAAAATTTACCTATCCCTTTTGGGCAAGGTCGCCCTGCTGAATTTGGTAGTACTTCTCAAAACCACATACTACCTGGCCGGCTTTTCACCCACCAGCAACTTCATTAAAAGGATTGAGATGCTTTGTAGGAAACTATGCTGAGGAAAGGGGGCCCTGGTCATCAGCTTAAACATTTTACAGAAGCCTAAACTCCTGAATGGACTGGCCTTACATGCCATTAAAGTCTTCCAAATTCAAAGGACATACAATATTCTTGTTAGGCTATTGAATTCTCATTCTGACATCGAGTGCCAAGTTCCCATAGAAAGAGTCGAACCTACCGATAGACCCCCCAACCAGATTGAGGAGACTTTGGATCCAACAGCAGGTTATGGATGTCCTATCATGGGTCAAGACCTCCAGCTCCCTATTCCAGTCAAAACTTACTTACTGGGACACATACGGACTATTCTTCGAGGAGAAAACATGTACCCCTATCTTGCTCTCAATTTCTATCTCCAGACTTGCCAAATGGACACAATTCCTAAGACTTGAGCCCAAGTATGTAGACTTCCTGCTCAAGGTCAACCTTAAGGCCCTTGCAACAGGGTCCTTTTTATTCCATCATAGAGGCTATAACATCGATACCTTATGTCCAATGTGCAGGAAGAGCCCATGGACCACATTCTGTTCATTGTGAATAGTGGTCTCATCTCCGAGGCATGATTCTGAGGAAAATGTCTGCATCTGACCTGACTTATGTAATGATTCCTCTGGCCTTTGAAAAGGGCTTTTGCCAGAATTCGGCTGGTTTCATTGGTCAACTTCGGGATTTGGACTATACATTGCAAACTATTGTTTGAAAGTGGGATTGACCATAAACCCAAGGAGCTCCTTATAAATTTCATACGGAAGGCTAGGGGATTGACAAGAGGACTTTTTCAGAACAGTTGGTGATTCAGACCTGGGATCAACTAAAAATTTAAGTTTCAAGACATTCCGTTTCATTCTATGGACGATGCCTCTTACCTTGTCAGGACAGATTCTCCCCTATTGATCTGATGACAGGGATGGGATGACCTACCTCTTAACCATCCTATTTGAACTGTATTCCTGTGAACCCATTGCAGAGAATGCTCATTAACAGCAGCTCTAACTATTACCTGTATACACAATTATGTACCTTGCTCTATAATTGAATAAAATATATTTTTTGAAAATAAAATAAGACAAGTCTCAAAAGAAAACTATTTCAAACTACAATCTATTGAAGAGCAAAATTATAGGATTTTAAAAATATAAATGAGTATGTGTGTTATTGCATGTACTTTTAATACATAAAAAACCATAAAACTTTTAAATACAATTTTTTTTCAAAAACTTTATAAATATAAAAAGTTAGTTTTAATTCCACGATGGAATTTTTGAAGTGGATAGACATTTGGTTCAATATATATATATATATATATATATATATATATATATATATATATATATATATATATATATATATATAGTGAGAGAGAGAGAGAGAGAGAGAGAGAAGTTTCAATGATTCTTAACATTAGAAACCTCATAAAGTTTGGCAATCTCATATTATACAAACAAGATGAGTTTTTTTTTAACTTTCTTGCCATATATATATATATATCTGAAAATAAATTGAATCTTTCTAAAAATTAAAATAAAATTAAAAATAGACATGATTTTAATAACAACATATACATCAACAATGTAAAACTTGTGTTTTATGGAGTAATGATATATAAAAAAGAATAAAGTATCTCATTATTAAATTAAATGTCTGATGTGGCAAATTATATAAATATTTCTATAGCCTTAAACTTAACTATCAATTTATTTGTATTGTGCTTAAGTTCATATATATATATATGATTACTAGATGGAGCTTACCAATAGCTCTAATCAAGCTTTATTTTTATAAGTGCTGAAAGAAAAAGAATTCAAAATCTCTTTTGAGTTAGTATTTTAGATCTAGTTTCTAGAGTCCCAGCACTCCACTGAGGGGACCCTCAAGCTTGAAACCAATTGGTCTGGAGATGGGGACTTAAGAATAGAGATTATTATTTTTAAGCAACTTATAAAAATAAAGCTTGATTAGAGCTATTGGTAAGCACCATCTAGTGATCCTAAAATGCAAGCTTAAAAGCAAGTTATGAAATTTATGACTGTTTTAATATATATATATATATATATATATATATATATATATATATATATATATATATATATATATATATATATATATATATATATATATATATGTAATTTGAGTGGATTTAATCTCAAATTTTCAAACTCCCTTACACATCACCAAATACATATGAAAAAGTTAACTGGTCTCCAATATACATATTTTATGCTGAATCAGCATTCATCAGATAGTCTGGATTAAACTGAGTCATATATATATATATATATATATATATATATATATATATATATATATATATATATATATATATATATATATATATATATATATATATATATATATATATATATATATATATAATCATTCCTCAGTTAATTTTAAGATAGCAAATCAACAGATTTTAATGAACATGGTTTATTCCTTCAATCTCTCCAACTCTTCAAACATTCATATAGGTAAAAATCTGACAATGATTAAAGTTTGAACGTATTCTATCTTAATAAAAACCAAGCAATTATTATATATTTGTGTGAAAAATGATGATCTGGACCAACTGATGAATGTGGTTGCAACACAAATTATTTATATTGGAGGTAATTTATCTTTTTCACATGTATGTAATCACATATATAAATTTGTAAGATGGAGTGAATGACTACAAGGAGCTGAAAAATCTGTTTTCAAATCCCCCTCTAATTAAACATAAATGTACATATATATGTGTGTGCAGAAAAATTTTATAAACTTTAATTAATCTAGTATTGACTTTTCTATTTAATTCTAATTTTTGATTGGTTTTACTAGTATCACATTGATATATATATATATATATGGTAAGAAAGTAATTATATTGGAAATAATTTAATCGTAACTAGATCATTAACAATTTATAAGAATTCAAACTTCATTTTAAATAATTAATAAACATAACTGAAATGACTTTAATTTACAAAGACAGATTTTTATTTACAGATTTGTAATGAAATATTTAAAAGAATTCCCATATAATCAGTAGATTAAAAAATTAAAAGTATCATGACAAATTAAAAAAAAATAGCGAAAAGTTTACAACAAATATTAAATAAAGAAGGAAAAGATAAAGTGAAAAAATATGAATTTTAAAATTTTAATATTAGTAAAAATGGGTTTTATATTTACAGAAAATTATTTTAAATTTAAATGAACCTACCAATACAAGCATAAAATTGATTCAGATTAATACTATGTAGAAATAAACATATAAATTATGCTTATACAAAGAAATAATTAAATGTATGAATGGTTATTGGTATTAATTTATAGGCAAATCTGTATGACTGGATTTAAAGCAACATAATATAACAATTTATGCTAATTGTCATTTAACCAATACGATGTTTGGGGCATATCATAAAAACAATCATCAATAATTCATCTGTATGCACATATATCAATGTTAAAAATTATTATAATAACAATGATATATCAAAAATCTTTGGACAATGTTCTGGGCCATATATACCTGACTGTACTGGTCATTAATAAAATGAATAAAATCAGTGGATATTAAAGTTGATCTTAATTATCATAACATCATTCAAATAATTAAAAAGAAAATATTATGTATGTGCAAACATGCACATAGATACTGCTGCTGTTAAGCTCAAACTATTATTGAGATTGCAAGGGTACTCATGACTATAAAGAAAAAAAAATATAAAATATACATTCATATTATTCTACTATTATAATATTTTCTTGGAATAATTTGTAATAAAGATTAATACATATATTAATATGTATATCTAAGCCTGTGTGTTTCATCTATTATATAAGTATTAAAATGAAATTAAAGGTGTAACAAGTATTCTATAATATAAATTTTGAACTTGAATTTTTATAAATAGTAATTAATAATTTATGTAAATTAACAATATCTAACTATCAAATTTATAAAGTTATTAAACATATTACATGATATAATTTCACTACTCAACCAGACTAGCTAAACAATTCTCAGCTATTTATTTTACTGATACAGCAGCAAATACCTACAACATATATATATATATTAAACATTACCCATATATATATATATATATATATATATATATATATATATATATATATATATATATATATATATATATATATATATATATATATATATATATATATATATTAAACATTACCCAAAATTCAACTTACTTTCCAAAAACCATTAATATAAAAAGAATTTTTGAATAAGTTAATTGCTTCAGAATCATAAATTTTAACAATAAAGATTTTTATTGATAACAGCTTATATATTAATTATATTTATTTTATTTATATTTATTAAAATTGCCTCCTTAATTTTTATTTTATTATGGTTTCTTTGTGAAGAATCTTAACACTTTCAAAATAAACTTATGTTTATATTTATATATTCTTTCATGCTCCAAGAAAAGTGAAATGATTATTAAATCAGAATTATTTCTACATTTCACATGCTTGTATAGTACATCCTTGCCTTTTAATATTTTATGAATACTGCCCTTCTATTCACCTATATGTGATAACATACATCAACAAAAAAATTGATACACAACATTACTTTTTTGCTTGACAGGTATGACAATTTTAGAATTATTCACTAACTTATTAACATTTTTTGTAAAACAAAATGCAACATTAAACACATCCTTATATATATATATATATATAAATATATAATATATAAATAAAATATATATATATATATATATATATATATATATATATATATATAATATATATATATAATTCCACATGAGCATTTAAAATCTATGGAATAAATATCCATTTTTTATTATTCTCCAGCTCTTTTAAATAATCATACCTCTTTTTCAATTGACATAAATTATTGTCAATCCTTTTAATGTTATGACTAACTTCAAACAATGCCTTCACAAATATCTCAATTTTTTTTTCATTTATCATAATAATGTCATAATTTTTTTATATAAAACATTCTCAAAATTGCTATCTTATGCATAATTGATACTTTTGATTTATAAATTATATATAACCTTTTCGTCAATCCTTTGATTATTAATTTTTAACTTAGCATTTTTTTATAACTTTTTAATAAATAAAGCCAAATACTTAATACTTGTATCCTGTTTTTTTTCAATAGTTTATTTCTAGCCATTCAAATTATTTAATTGCTCTACAAGAAAATTTATTATATCGGTATTTCCACAAACAAAATCATTCACATAACTTTTATAAATTTTAATATTTTTAAAAGTACTTAAATCAAAAATATTACCCACATATTTAGGTGGAAAATACAAACTTGTGCAACAACATACAGATCCATAAACCATTCTTTAGACATTATATAATATCCACTTTTAAAGCAAGCAACAGTATTATCATAAAAAACTTTTTAAAGATTCAACAACAAATTTTATAACCTATTAAAAACATCTTTACATTTTAATGCCTGTTTCTTATTTTTAAGAAATCTATTATATTATATTAATAGAACCATATGTTTCTGTTACAGTTACTGATACAATGAAATCATGCTAATCACACATTATATTTTTAATTCTATTTACAAATTTAACCGATACAGCAATATCATTTTTCCCAAATCCTAAAATCTTGTGTAACAGTTTGACAATATATTTAGAAGTTTGAGATATAAATGACCAACCAAAATTAATCAAAATTAATGAAGGATTGCTTTCTTTATGTAATTTTATATTTGCAAAAGTAGGAGAACATATTGCACACGAATGATTTTTCTTATAGAACACATTATTATTTATGACTTTATTTTAAGCTTTTTTAAAATTGTTGTTACTAATTTTTATTCTTTGACCATTCATATTATATTCATCAATCAGAAAGAACTCAAGTTTATCTATATGTACTTCAACTTTCTCAATTTACTGAAATTTTATCATTTCAAACAAATCATATTATCAGTTTTAGCTTCTGTGTAAATTCTGAAATATACAATTCCCCTGGATTTTCATATGGAATCACATTAAATTTATAACAATTATTTTTTTTAATAATTTAATCAGCAATATGACTAACAGGAGTAATCCTTTCAAAGGAATTTTCAATTAACTCCAAATTATAATCATTCAAAATAAAGCAGATATAAATAACATTAAAAAGTATTTCTGAATCAAATCTATCTTTTTATCTGACAAATTAACACAATTTATGTCATTATAAGTTTGTGGATACTGCTTATGAAATAAATAAAAAAAATTTCTCAAATTTATTATATAATTTAATTTGAAATAATTTAAGTCCAATTTCATAAAGAATTTTGCATTCATTCCAAACAGATCACTGATTTAAAATTATTTAGTGTTCTATTGCTTTCAAATATCTTCAAACATTACAAAAATGTCTTTTTTTTTTACATTTCTTAAGTATATCCTTTAAAATTTTGAATTTAACTGGATATACATTTAGTTACTAAATGTATATAATTGTTCATTTTTACATTGCAACAATTTGAGAATATATGATAAATTTTACAATTCTTAAAAATAAATGAAGTTTATATTTAAGCTTAATAACGTTTTTACATTCATTCCACCTCTCCTTAAAGATCCATTGTTTTTTAATGCCACCTAAATCCATTATATTAAAACCAAATAAATAAATGAAATAAAAATAAAATGTCTGTCAACATTCCTTAATGAACCATTGTTTCGTAACGTCACTTAAACCCATTATATTAAAAATAAATGTAATACAAATAAAATGTCCACTAAGTGATGTAAAGAAATGATAGATCGTTTGACCTGTAATTTGTACTATATTTATTTTTAGTATAATGATTTAAGTGACATTAAGAAATTATGGATCGCTAAGGAGTTACTTATATATAAAAATATATATATATATATAAAAAAATATATATATATATATATATATATAAAAAAAAAAAAAAAAAAAAAAAAAAAAAAAAAATAAATTATATATATATATAATGGATTCAAGTAAAGAAAAAAGATAAATCATTAAGTTGTGTCGGAAGTAATGTAAAAAAAAAATATTAAGCTTAAAAACAAACTTCATTTTTTAAAGTATTTTAAACATTATCATGTATTCTCGAATTGTTGCAACATAAAATTGAACAGTTGTATAAATGTAGTAACAAAATATATGAATAAGGTAAAATCAATTATTTTAATTGATGTAGTTAAGAAATGTAAATTAAAATGCTTTTTTAATATTTGGAGATATGTGAAAGCAATTGAACATTCAATTATTCTAAATTAATGGTGTGCTTGTGA
Source organism: Epiperipatus broadwayi (assembly GCA_028023455.1). Classification (NCBI taxonomy): domain Eukaryota; kingdom Metazoa; phylum Onychophora; class Udeonychophora; order Euonychophora; family Peripatidae; genus Epiperipatus; species Epiperipatus broadwayi. The sequence goes on from JAQFVV010000122.1 coordinate 1,684,687, forward strand.
TGAAAAAACAATTGTTTATTTAAATGAATTTAAATTATTTGAAATTAAATTACATAATAAATTTGAGAAGAAAAATGATTTTTTATTAATAAGCACTATCCACAAATTACATTTGTCAGATACAATGATTCATTTGATTCAGAAATACATGTTAAGTAATGGAACCAAATATGTCAGTGATATTTGGAATGATTTTAATTTGAAATTAATAGCATCTGTTCAGAATTTGTTTGAAATTATTCCTGGTGATAGTAATGTTATTGAAAGAAATTATAAAATAAATTAATTGCCATAAATTTAATAAAATTCCATAAGAAATTTCATGGAAACTGGTGATTTTGGAATTTGAACAGAAGCTTAAAACTGATAATATGATTTGTTTAAAAGAAGATAAAGTGTTGCTGATGTGTTTAATGATGAAATGTCAGATATAATGAGAAAGTTTAAATGCAAATGGATAATCTTGGTTTCCTTTGAATTGAAAAATATAATATGGGTAATCAGAGAATAAAATGTATTAACTATATATATATATATATATATATATATATATATATATATATATATATATATATATATATATATATATATATATATATATATATATATATATATATATATATATATATATATATATATATATATATAAAGCCATAAGTAATAATGTGTATTATAAGACATATCCTTCTTGGACAATCTGTTATCATATTTTTGCAAATATAAAATTACATAAAGAAGGTAATCCTTTGCAAATTACTGATTGACTTTGGTAGTTCATTTATACACCAGATTTCTAAATATATTGTTAAGCTGTTACAATATATTTTAGGATTTGGGGAAAATAATATTGCTTCCTCTTTTGATTTTGTATATAAAATTTAAAATGTAGTGATTGATGAGAGTGATTTCACTGCTTCATTAGATATGAAAAAAAAAAGCATGGTTCTATTGATAAAATAGATTTCATAAAAAATAATTGAAGGTGAATATTGTAATATGACTAAAAATAACCTATCAGTCAGCCTACTGTTGCACAAATATGCACTGTTGTTTTGTCTACATAAGAGAGTAGTATTTTAGAATTGTGTACTTTTAAGTATGATAAAATTTACAAATGTATGTGAATATTTTGTTTCTAAAAATACTGATACTATAAATTTGTGTAAGAAGAATTTAAATAATTTGAATGACTTGAAATGGACTATTCACAAAGAACAGGAGAAATGTGTTGAGTATATGGATTTAGTTATTACATGGGATAATAATATGTTAAGTGATAAATTAATAATCAGTGTATTTCAGTAAAAGGGGATACATAAATTATAAATCAAAAGTACCAATTTACATAAAATGACTAATTTGATATCTTTTTATTTTATTTTGTAATGAAAATTAAATATATTAAGATATTAGCTAAGAAATAGCTTGAACTTATTTATAAGATTAAACAGATTAACAATATTTTATGTCAATTTAAAAAGTAGTATAATGATTTAAAGGAGTTGAAATTTGTTAATAAAAAATGAATATCTATTTCATATTGTACTGGTTAAAATCATGTGTTCCTTCAACAAGACCTAGCATCCAAGCAAAAGAACAGCAATATTGCAGGTGTGAGATACACAGGTCTGGAACAATACAAAATTCTAATCTATTTACATGTTCTGCAAGGTCTATGACTATATGAGCAATGCTTTTGAGGATAGTAACAAATTTTCCATTACTCCAGTCCCGGCAATGAGAACAGGAAAAGCAAAAAGATTTAAAATCAATCATGCTCAAATGATTAACTATAATCTCAACATGAAATAAATAGTTTAATTGATAATAATTTGGAAAGTCTGTTAATTAAAAGGGAATAAGATAATTAAATAAATAAATTAACGCTAGAGATTTGGACACTGAATAGTAGCATACAATTTCAGACAAATGATATAACATACATTTATTAAACAATTAATAGGATAGTTGATTATTATAAGTGAAACACACAAACACACACTTTTATAATATATATATATATACATATATATATATATATATATATATATATATATATATATATATATATATATATATATATATATATATATATATATATATATATATAATCATTGTGATAAGTTACATAACTGAATATAAATACTGTGTATGATACATAAATGACTGGATACTACATGACGTTTTATTGGTGTGGTTAACACAACAAGGTTAGAATAATTTAATCAAATAAACAATAATAAATTACAGTGAAAACTTATCAAAATATCATGAATTTACATATAACAGATTTTATTACAACATTATACATCTAAGCAATAATTGATGATGTGTGGTTTTAAGAGTGTGTGTGATCACATTTCCACTAGATTTGTGAGGACACTCCAAATGGGCAGAAGTCAGATGATTAATTACATAATTGGACCTAATACTTAATAGACTAGTTGGTGATATGCTTTCAACTACATCTTACAAATATCATTGCAGGTTTATCAATAAAATAATAAAGCAATAATAATCAAGGTGATAATATGTTATAATTTACAATTGCATACATGAATGAGGTCACTTAAAACACTCTGTTGACTTTGTCATATTTACACAAGAGCGATAATATATATGTGTAGTGGATAAAATATATCTCAGAAGAATAGTGGCACATGTTGCATGTTACGGCAGTTTATCTATATTCCCATCACACTTATTTATTAAGAGTGCCTAAAATGGATTTCCAGTAGGAAAATCATCTACTTTGTGAGGGATAATGAGGAGTGGGACTAGACATTCTGAAGATTCCAAGGTACATGGCAAAGTAAGGAAATCAATGAATTAAACAATTGTAAAGATACCTTTATAACACCTATAGCATGAGAATATTTCATGTTACTAATGACTATGAAAAACTAATAAATGTCTGCTTAAAATAATCTATCAGATAGAATGTAATGCATAAACACAAATCTTCTGGGAAGGTAACCATTGCTGAGTAATTATAAAATTGGTAAGAATCTAAAACTAAGGGGATATATTGCTCTCTCTCATGTTCCTAAAATATCTCCCTACAATTCAATAATGATTAATGTATGTATAATAATTGACATATGAATTATATAAATAAAATTACAAATCACATACATGCTGATAATACCTGGAATATTACACTCATATCTGATAGATTTTAGTTAATAACTTGGCCAATCACATTTCAATAATAATGTAAAGATTTAAATTATAGTTAGTGATGGTAACTAAGTACATACATTAATGTTCACCTCTCATTTAAATAGTAAACAGTATTACAGGAAAAATTGGTATAAAATGAAGTGAGTTTAGGAAAATTGACTTGCAAGTAACATTAATGTCTTCAACAATTTAAAATGAGAAAACTATTAAAGGTAGAGATAAGCTACTCACTGGGTTGGATACCAACTTGGCATATTAAAAATAGATCAAATATCAAACTAAATCAAAAATATATTTCAATCTAAATTGTCCCACCAAATGTAAAATCAAATTAAAACAGATTTAATCATATTGTGTAGACATTAGTGAATTTTTACAAAATAACTTTGAGGAAATAAGAACAGAAAGCTTACAAGTATAGTTTTAAATTAAGATGTTAAATTAATAAAGGTTCACTGGTTGGCAGCAGTGCAGATTTTTACTTTTGCAAACTTGTTGTAAAGAAGATCAATGGATCATGTTCATGTATGGGTTTTGATGAAAACAGGCATTAGTTGATAATTAACCCTTAAACCACAAATTGTATTATTGGTTGTATGAGGTAAAAATCAAATCTTTTAATTGGCCAACTCACAAACTGAAGACAAAGCCTATTGTTAAAACATATTCGCCTATAATATTAAATTCAACTCAGATACGTTTATAAAAAGTATATTACTAATTTTTCAGGTTATGAAAGAGAACGAAAGTTCTTTCAAAAATAAATTGCTATTTATTTATTATAAAATATATTCAATTTCAGCAAATATAAAGTGAATGTCTAAACAAAAAAGTGCTGACGCAAACGCTTTTTTTCAATGTTATGTTAAGGAAAAGTAAAGATTTCTTTTTGCTAAATCTTAAATATTTTTACTAAAATCTTCAATATTTTTCGAAAAAAATTTTGTTTTTTTAGTTTATTTTTTAAAAATTATTTTAATTTCTCAAATTATACTTTTTTAAATACTTAAATCACATTCGAAATGAAAATCTCAGCGTTTTTCTTTATTTTCTTTGATCAGGCGGTTTCTTTGTTCTTTCCAGCCAATCAGAATGTCTTTTTCGGTTGAGACCCGGCTGACAGCCAATCACTGACAAAGTTCTTTCTTTGTTTAGTTTAAAATGCATTTTTTTTATTTTTTACTTGTAAAATAATTCGGAAGAGGGCACCATCTTACAGAACTTTTAAAACCTAATCAATAACTGTCAAACGAATATTCTAGCGTTAGAACTAGCAGAGTTAGAGTGACATCAGATGTCGATGAGAGGCCTCGTAAGAGGCGGGAAAAGGGTTAAAGTTCAAATTGAGGTGATCATTCTTTTTAAATAATTCACTTAGGTGAGCCCAGTTGTAAGTATAATAAAAAATATTTATAAAATTAATATTTTGTTAGTATTTGCTCCCATCATATATATATATATATATATATATATATATATATGAGCTGCACCTAATATACTTTAATTTTAATAAAAAAAATATTAATAATAAATAAAAAAATTATAAAGTTAAAGTTTATAAATTTTAGACATGCATCCAGAATATATATATATATATATATATATATATATATATATATATATATATATATATATATATATATATATATATATATATATATATATATATATATAAAGTTAAATGAGCAGGAAGGGATATGAGGTTTGAACATGCATTAGTAATTGTTAAGTGGATAAAACCATGAACCTCAATCTTAAACTAAGATTGACTGCTTCAATTGAAATAATAAATTTAACGGTTTACAAACCATTATACACAATCCTTAAATCAGCAGAAGTTCTTTCAGTTAATTTCTTAAACCTGCCTCAACTGCCATTATTTTTTTTGGAATTTAATGGCAGTTGAAGCAGGTTTAAAAAATTAACCAAAAGTACTTCTGTGGATTTAAGGATTGTGCATAATAGTTGGTAAACCATTAAATTTAATATTTTATTTATAATTACAATTTTGGTTTTAATTAAAAGACATTAAAGGCTCCAGTTAATGATAGAATTATAATTGATATATTAAAAAAAGCAGGTGAAGAAATAGAAAAAAATTGCAAATTCTATACCAAATGTCTAAATCATATAGATGTATCAGATGATTGGAAGTATGCAATAATGATATTAATATTTAAAAATGGTGATAAAGAATATACTAGAAATTACAGACCTATCAGCCTTTTATCAGTTTTATATATTTTTTTTATCAAGATAATTACAACTCGTCTACAGAGAACATTGAAATTCCATTAACCAAGAGAACAAGTTGGATTTAAAAGTGGTTTTAATAGAGTAGATCATATCCAGGTATTGAGAGAAGTTATAGAAAGGACTGAGTTGTCATTATGTGTTGAATTTGTAGATTATGAAAAGGCATTTGATTCTATAAACATTTTTTTAGTGATTAAAGCATTGAATCATTAAGGTATAGATCCAGAATATTGTCATATGTTAACAAATATTTATAAAAATGCTACAGCAACAATTAGATTACATAATGATACTGGTAAAGTCAACATTGAAAAAAAATGTAGGACAAGGTGACTCCATATCTCCAAAACTTCTTACAGCAATACTGCAAAAAGTATTTTGTTGTTTAAAATGGGAAACTAAAGGAGTGAAAGTAAATGGAGATTATTTATGTCATTTTAATTTTGCAGATGATGTAGTCGTTTTTGAAAATAATGCTTCAGAGCTGCAGGAATTGTTGCAGGAGTTATCAGAGACAAGTAGGAAAGTAGCACTAAAGATAAATGTTAAAAAGACTAAAGTAATGTTTAATCGATATGCTCAAAATATGAAAATAAAGATTGGTTATGATGAATTAAAAGAAGTTAACAGTTACAATACCTTGGTCAGATTATTAATACAGATGGAAATTTAATGGAGGAAATTAATCATAGAATTAAACTTGGTTGGATTGCTTTTGGTAGAAATAACTTGATACTAAAAAGACATATGTCTATGTGTTTGAAAAGGAAGTTTTTTAACAAATGTGTTTTACCAGTCCTTACTTATGGATATGACACTTGGACACTTAATTGAAGAGCAATACAGAGACTTCATACCACTCAAAGAAGTATGGAGAGATGTATGTTGGGAGTAACAAGAAGAGATCGTAAACACAATGTATGGGTAGGAGAACAAACAGGTGTTACTGACCTTATTGAAAAAATTAAAGGATTGAAATGGAGTTGGGCTGGACATATTTCTAGAAGAGATGATAATAGATAAACAATTAAAATTTTAAACTGGATTCCAAGAGATTGTATAAGACCCAGAAAAAGACCTCATGTGAGATGGATAAATGAAATAAGAAAGCGTGCAGGGGTGTTGTGAAGAAGAGAAGCTAAACATCGGAGATGGATTAAGCTTGGAGAGACCTTCATCCTGTACTGGATTGATAATGGTTGATGATATATATATATATATATATATATATATATATATATATATATATATATATATATATATATATATATATATATATATATATATATATATACAGTAAACTTCACCTAAATTATATAAGTTATAAGGATATTTTCGAATATAAAATTACATAAAGAAAATTATCCATTAAGTCTGATGGTTGATTTTGGTGGTGCATACATATTTTTTTATTTTAGGTAACATACTTTATTAACAGAAAACTTCTGTACATATTTACATGAGGGTTTAAATTAGTTTATATGCTCTACAAAAAAAAAAACACAACACCAGAAAACAGAAGGATCTTATTAATTATAAACTGTTCTTGGGCAAACTTAGCTTGGTCTTCTGACATTTCTACTTAGGATTTTATGGTGAGAAAAATAAGTGACACCCTGTTTTTACGCAAAACTATGACCAGGAAGGTGTGAATTATTTAGGACCATATTTCACATCTAGTATGGGTTAGCCTTCCCAAATTATTGTCATTTGTTTGCTCAGTAAGAATTTTAAACACTGTGAAAAATTTTGTTCCAACTTTTATCTAGCTTAATTATCCAGTTGTACTTTTTATTGTCAAAAACATAGTCACATCAAGCTTGCCAAATAGTTTTCACTGCATGAAATATAACCATAGCATTGCATGGGTTGAAATTCTTTATGTGGGTATATCATTGGTTAAAGGTTGATAATTGGCACTTTAAAAATTGTGCCTTAATCGACTAGAAGTTTTACATTCTTCCATAAGGTGCAAAAATGATTCTTCATTTTTTTACCAGAAGGTGCATTGTGGATCAAGTTTCATTCTCTATTTGTTATTAACAGTAGAATGTATCCATGTGTGATTGAGGGACATAGATAAATTGGAATTTTTTAAAACACTCATAATAAATAAATCTAGCCATTGATCATCCTGTCTATCTCTGTGTTGATTTATATTCTTATATTTTATGTTTTTGGGGGTCAATATGTTTAATTTGTCCTGTATGACTTTGTAGTTATGCTATAGTAATTCAGCCAAAAAGAAGTCTTTTTTTTTTCATTTTTTATGTTGATTAGTTTCAAGTTTTTATTCTTTATTTTAAAAGAACCACTCTTAACTATGCCTGTGAAGATTTTTGCCTTATCAAACATGTAGATATATTCAATCATTACTTCATGATATTTTAGGTTTTGGAGAATATACCGTTTCATCATCATTTGATTGTATGGATACAATTAAGAATGTAAATATAGGGCTACATGAGACAAATTGTACTTTTGATGTAAACAACATGTATGGATTAATAAATCAAATTAAGTCAATTAATATTATGTATAATGCTCTTGTTTCAAAAAAAATATAACGTCTGATATTATAAATTTTATTACAAAAGTATTACATTTTATTGAGAAAATATTTATGTTCATTTTAATAATAAATATTATAAAATGAATTGTGATTGGCCAATAGGTCTTCCTGATGTGGCTCAAATTTGTAATTTTGTTGCATCAACGTATGAAAGTATAATCTTAAAGCAATTGTAATATCAAGAAATTAAAATATATCATACATGTGTTGGTGATGTTTTTATTTGTGAAAAACATGATACAATAATCAATTTATTTAATGAAATAAATCAGATTAAGGAAATAAAGTGACTTTTAATTCAAGAACAATAGAATTTCATAAAATTTTGTAATATTAAATTTATACCTAATGAATACAATTTGGATTATTTTATGTCAATTAAACCAATTGAAATTAGAGATAAGTTGTCTGGATTAAATTTATTATTTCAAAATGAAAATTATGCAAATATTTTTGTGATAAAATAAAAAATAAATTTATTTGTTACTGATTTGCTGAAAATTGGTGATAACTAAAATGCCATTACTATTATTATTAAAAACTATAAAAGGAATCAACAATATAATAAAACTAAAAAAAAATAATATCAAAATGAAATCGATTGCAATTCCATTTATATTGGATGAGCAGATCAAGTTTATTAGGAGAATTTATAATGGTTTGTGTCATATTGCTTTTTTCTCAACAAAAAAATACAAGTAATAAGTCTAAAATTCAAAATTCAAATTTTAATCAAAATTATATTATATGTATAAATTGATATGTAAATGTAGCCTATAATATATTTGGTGAATATAAATTAACATTGGAGAAGAGAATAAAAGAGCATATGCTTTTATATAATAGAATTTAAAAAAAGAAACACTGGGGAAAAAGTTTTAAATAATAAACCTTCATAATCTGTTTTATTTGATCATAATAAATCTTGTCAAAATAGATTTCAATTTATTATAAAAATTTAAAATAGTATGAATGTAAAAAAGAGGCTATGTTGATTTCAAGAAATCGTTAAATGTTAATGAATCGGGAATCATCAAATGTTAAAATAATAGAATTGTGGGAGAACTAAACTAAATTTAATTATGGGTAATGTGATAGGAATTCTTGTTTTGACTATCCAATGTTATATTTGAATGTTGCATATCAAACTTCAAACCTTATTTATATATATATACAATACCGTTTTTCCCTGAAAAATATAACAATTCTTAACAAACATTATCAAGAATAGTGTGTTAATAATATTAAAGAAAACATTATTATAATAAAATACCCAGGTATCTTGTTTTGCTACAATTAGAATGTAAGACAGTATTTAATGACTATTAAAGTTATATGCAGCAGAAAATTATTTAATGTGAACATATTGAAATTTTGTTTGATATATAAAATAATTCAAAAATTGTAACATAATTGTATAGTATACAGAAATTAATGACAAGAAATCCTAATCAAAAACATATAAATACTGGGAAATACATTAGTAATCATTTGAATGTTATGTGAGAGACTAAACAATTATAAGAATAAGATTGTAGAATTCTGAAAATATATTGTTACTGTCTTATACTGTATAAATATTAAATATACCTCCCGCCCAAAAAAAAAAAAAAATGTGTAGTCTCATCTTTTTATCTAAACTTTAATTGTCAACTTTGTGACAAAGTATAATCATTTTTTTACACTTTTTGAATCGTCAGATATTTTTTTATAAGACAGTATTAAATAAAGAAGATGAGATAAGATCATTACAGATTTCTGATATTTGCACTATATCTATGGTTTTATCTTAAAAAAAAAAGAAAAACGAAGTAATCAGTGGAGAAAGCTCATACTATGAATCTGAGATTATAGATCTTGAATTAAAAGTAGTATTGCAAACACTAATGTGGTAATTATTAATATTTAATACCACTTATGAAAAAATATGTATTTGAATGCCACAATTCGGTTGTGTCTTTAAAAACAATATATATATATATATAATGCTTATAAATAAACAAATGAATAGTTTACTATTCGGGAATGTATAAATAGTTCGAATATTTGGAAGTAATAACCCTAGTCCGCTGTCTATGGGTCTTGAGAAGCAGAGGACATTTTTCTACCGTTGCACTAAACCAACTTGACATTACTATTTATTAGGGTGTTTATATTATATTATATATATATAGTTTTATTAAAAAATGATGTAGTCCTAGAAACTTCTAAAAATTAGCACATAATATATCACAGTGAAAAATAACTGTGTTTTCATTTCTTGAAATATATATTTTTTTCATTTTGTAAAAATATTGATTTTTTTTTTCACCAGTGACAATAACAGATGTGAGCAAACAACACCGATGGTATTTAGTCTACCGGTAGTTAAGTATATATCTAAACTTTATCTAAGTACAGAAATATATTTTACCTAGTGAGGAAAAAAAAAAAAACTTTTGATTTTACTTTTTTAAAAACAAATTTAAAATTATATAGAAACTTCGATTCTTTTATATTATTTCTACAGTCATCAGCATAATTCGTTACATTATATTCACTTTATTACTATATACATATGTACTGTAACATCAAAATGAAAGAATCAATGTAGAGAACATATTTTTTTTAATCGCAAACGAATACCTATGGGTGCGTATGTATAATAACACCCATTTCTGTTAGCTGGATTTTTGGAAGATAATTTCCTTTATGTTAAAAAGGAATTGCAAATTTTTATTATTTTTATATATTCATTTTATTATATTTGTAGTTTTTTTCTTTATGATATATTGGTAATCCGAATAAGCCAATGAAAGAACGACGACAGAAAATAGTGTTGTCATAAATCATAAGCCATAAATAATGGTGTTATCTAAGGTCAAAGGATGTATACAATATAAATGTCATATGCCACAATAAGAAGAAATATAGAGGTAAGCAATTACAATAAAACGTCTTCAAAATATAAATGCATTATTATTAATAACATAGTACAGATAGAAGACTCGATGTTGCAATCATATGCCATTGAGGTGATATTAAAATCCTTCTCTTACAAATATCTGTTATCATTGCCATATTTTTATCCATTTCTTTAGTATATCATTGATATTGAAACAGACAGATCGAAGAATCGATCTTAGTTTCATGGTTGTCATTTAAGAACGGTAATTCTAAACCACTATTTACCCGCAATGAGACTTTTTCTATTCCAAGCCACATAAATTTTAAGTTATTTATTTTGTGTTTGTTTAAAAAGAATTTAATGTAAAGAGTATGAGTATAAATGTCACAAATCATGATGAATAATATTCGTGTGTGTGTGGTTTGTGGATTTATATTAGCTCAATTTAAAAGTTTCAATTGCGTGTATATTTTCTTTAAATTTTAATTTTGCAAATTATACAAAGTCATTTAAAAATGCTGATCAAAAGTCACATTCCTTTGATCAGTATTTTAATCAAAATCTTACTTGTACAAATGTATAGAATAATTAATTTGTACTTCGATAAATTAAGATAATGAATTTATATTTTTGTATTCACGAATTCCGATGTAATTGTTTTGTCAATTTAGAGTCATGTATTAAATTTAAAAATAAATGAAAACCGAACAATGGAAATGAGAAATGTAGAAATCTTATCAAGAAAGGCAAATGCTATTGTATAGTCAAATTAGATATTGCTGGAGGCCGAAAATCAAAGGAGGCGGAGTTATGAACAAAACTAGGCAGAAAGGTCAACCGTAGCCATCTTAAATATAATATAGACACTCTAACTTTTGACTTGGCTGTGCTTAGATCGTCTCAAGACAGCAAAGTAGTTGTTCCAGAGAAATCGCTTCAACCATTATTAAGAAGTTGCCTGGTAAACTGCAATAATGATGGGCTAAAGTCCAAGAAGCTGATTCCTTTTCTGCCAATTTAAATCTTTCATACCGCTGATCTGTAATGTTTTCCGTGCTTCCAGTCTTCCAAATTCCAACATTTAAATTAACCATGCCTTTCTAAGAAATTCAAAATGCACGCCTACATTCTTCATACATATCACCGCAAGAAGAAAAGCCGGACGAAGAAAGAATGGTAACTTTTGTTGCATGAACTTTTTAACTTTCCTCTCAGTAATAATTTTAAATTTAATCTGTTAACCTAATTAATTGCATGTAAATTTCTTGTTTTCCATTTGAAAATGTTACACAAAAACCTGTCAGTAAATTTCTCTCGAATATTTCTGTGCTCTAGTCTTTAGATGATAATTCTTAATATTTGTGCCTACTAATAACCCATTTGTGAATACATTTATATTTTACTATTACTTATTTTACAAACAAAACGATGCCAATAATAATATTTCTCAACTCTAATTAAAGTCAGTAAAGTTTATCTCATAATATTTATTATATTCATTTTAAAAGTAATTTTCTTTTATCGAACTAAAAATTGTTTCATTTATGTTGAGTTGAGAAATATTCAAATATTTTGTTGTTTCTTTTACTTCGTTATAATATTTTAATCTATACTCCAAATCTCAATACTTAAAATAGTCTAAAATTTTATTATAACTTTTTTATATATTATTACGGAGTAAGAATAATAAGTGAATATTTTTGCTATTATTACCTTCCGAACAATCTGGGGAGTTATGGGTTTCAGAGTGAAATTAATTAATTATTACTTTTGCGATCGTTTGATTTCGCCAGTTTTATTGAATAGTTATATCGGACTGTTGCGTAGAAAATGTTACGGAGAGAAAAGGTTTTATATAATTTCGTTTTAAAATCCACTTCCAACCACTCTTCCTCGATGTTACTGTGGCAATGCCTTTACCTTCGCCTAAGTTGGCGTCTCGTTTTACTACCACATGGAGAGAAAGAAATTCTTCTCCAGGTAATCTCTTGGATTACCGGGGTTCGAAAATGATCCCGGCTGGTTGTAGTGTCCCGGATCTACTTGGGGGCATTAAGACTTGTCAAAGTACAAGCCGCCCGGTATTCCGTCAATGCACCGCAAGTTATTATTTGTAGTATACCTTAATCCCTGCAACCATCAGTACATCAGTATTATATATTATATTTTTATATAAAACCGCCTCCCATTTATCCGTATACGCAATGGTTTGAATCTATTAAAATAAAACAACTTAATATGAACTAGTAGTTAAATATTTTAAGTGCTCCAATTACTCTGATCTTCATATCAACCTGTACAACCATTTAAACATATAAATATTGGCATGAGTTTGTTAATTAGTACAAACCGATTATTGATGACTAGCAGCAATTTATTATAAAATACATATGGAAGTTTTACCGTACCTGTAAATAATATTATTCAATGCTTTCAATAATTTATTAAAAATTTATCTAACCTAATTTTGTCTCTCTTGCATCATTACTCTCGAAATCTAGTCAATCACCTGCTGTCTGTATCGACAACTTAAATATATACATTAAATTATCAGCCGTACCAATATCCCAACTATAAGATATCTATGAAATAACTGATTGTAGATAATTTAGTCTGAGTTTTTCGATGAGCTAGTAAAGGGAAAACCCTGTACCGTTGTAATGTTGTCATCGGTGGGTCATGCCAGGGTTTTGGGTTTGAATTTAATTTGCATATTGGAATTTATTCCTAGACGTGGACTGGGTTTGAATTCGGATTACTGTGTGTGATTAAGCATGGTGATTTTTACCGGTACAATATGACCAGCTAAAACATTACATTGAATTTTATAAAATTTGAAAGTGTTCAAATCTTTGATCAAATATTATCGTCTTTGAAAATACCTTCGTCTTTAGCATAATAATTTAAATAATATGGTTTGTATTATAAATTAGGGTATCTCACAGTAATATGAGTGGTGTTAATCATAAAATAAATTCTCTCTAATTCTTAAGATATACTCAACATAGAATGAAATCATAATAAACATGCAAGACATACACTTACCCCTAAGTTAATGTCTTATCACAATATTATTATTATTATTATTATTATTATTATTATTATTATTATTATTATTATTATTATTATTATTATTATTATTATTATTATTATTATTATTATTATTATTATTATTATCATCATCATCATCATTATCATGTTTGAAAAGGCCTTTATTGTATCAAAAGAATACAGCATTAGTGGTTACATAGTAAATTGACTGCTACATGTTGATTACAAATTTTAACATTTACATTGTCATTTTTGTTAGAATTCTTTCTGGATTTACATGAGCTTAAATTATAGTTCTTGTCTACATATAATATCCTGGATTGTCCATTTTGCCTAGGTCAACAGTCCAAATGTTATAACACAATTTTCATTTTATTTTATGTCCCAAATGGGTCAAATATAATTTATCATTTGAACCCCATTAGCAAATCAAACACTTATAACAGAAGGGGAAAATTGTTGCCAAATTATCATTGTTGCTAATTTGACATGCATATCCTTCTAAGTTTCTTTATAATATTTAATTTTTCCAACTTACAATGTTCAAACTGGTGTTACAAAGATCTTACTAGATCTAACTCCCAAGTTTTGGTCCTAGGTTTCTTTTAAATGTGTCCTATTCCCAAAATTCACTGATGTTGCAAGATTTCAGATCCCCCCCCCCCCAAAAAAAAAAGAAAAAAAACCCACTATACCGGTTTCTACTAGGTTTATCATTTTTGTCACTATAACATTGATTTAATCTTAAGTACTGACCAGGTGGCTGCATAAATATCAGGTATGGCCAGTATCTTATCCCTTTTCTGTATCATTGCATGTTTATTTGAAAAGTAGTTGGATGTCACCAATTAGAAAAGTGTATGTAGTACACCAGTATGCATAGAGCACAAAGGTTGCTGCCCTGACACTTGGTGTTAATCCTTCTCTAAATGCAGAAATTAATTGATGCATTGTTACATTAGGCTACCTGTAATTGCTAGTTATCAGATTTTTATCTGCCTAAAATCCTTGACAGTGATATATCAGATGTGATAGGGTTTTCTCAGCTCGAAGGCATAGCCCACAAAAGGGATCAATTGATGTATACAATCTTTTATGGCAAAAAAATATGTGGTAGGTAATGCAGATAAGTTAAGTTTTATCAGAAAATTGAAAAACTTTGGTTCTAAGGCCCATCGTTTATATATTTTAACCAGTTGTTTATTATTAATTCCCAGTATTGGTTCCAAAGCAATTGTGTTATCTTCATTTATTAGTTCATAAATTACCCACTATTTGTACTTATTAATTATTATTATTATTATTATTATTATTATTATTATTATTATTATTATTATTATTATTATTATTATTATTATTATTATTATTATTATTATTATTATTATTATTATTATTATTATTATTATTATTATTATTATTATTATTATTATTATTATTATTAATTATATGTCAAAATAAAACACAACATGATTTTTTACTTTAAAATAAGATAAATAATAAATTCCAAGGAAGCCATTCCGGTATTAATGGTTGGTAAGGAATTTTATAGCCATTCTAAATACCATAGAAAAGTCTACTTAAATATTTTTAAAATTTGAACTAAGTCCTCTTATAATTTACATTTCCTATGAAATAACAAATATGATGCAATAATTATGGAAAATATTTTAAAAATAAATAAACAATAATCTTTTTATAAGCAAAACGATTTAGCAGAAGTGATTTCGAATAATAATATGCAATTATAACTTTTTATTAAGCAAAATACATTTTCTTAGATACAATTCTAATACTTAAATATAATTCAATAGAGTGACTCTTGTATTAATTTCCAATTTCATGTACTCTTACACAATCTCTTAAAATAAATTATCACATTTTTATTACTATTTAAATTTCTGGTTAATGAGTGGATGATGTGGAAAATGATAATAAAAATTTACTTTATAAAAAAACAAATAATAACATGTCCCAAATATAACATATCCTTTAAGTCCATACTATAATGCCAATGGCTTTCACAAACATTACTTTCTTTCAAAATACCTCAAAATATTAAAATTACCAAACACATTATAAAAAAAATTGACCATGTAAAAATTATCTAAGAGTCCAAAATAAATTTTTTCTTGATCTAAATTTTTCAAAAGTTGTCACACTAAAGCATTTATGCAGTGATTGTTTCCTTTTCATGATAAGTGCCTCTTTTATGAATATTTAACATTACTTAAAAATACAAGCTTACCAATGCTGCAATGAAAGTGTGATAAGAGAAATGTATATTGTCTATTTATTCCTAAGATATAATTTAGAATTTTGAAGTTAATTATTTATTGTATTAATTATATTCTAACTCAACATAGCTTAAATACAGAATCTACATATCAACAATATGTAATTTATATCTAAATAAGGTACTAATACTACAAAAGTTAAGGGTGTTATTCCTCAATTCCTTGATAAAACAATTTAACTGCCAGAATATATCCATGGTAAAACATTATATGTGGTTTGCCAAATACACTAACAACAAAAAACTAGATTATATTGATATAACTGAGTATGGCAAAATAAATGTTCACTGGTGTAGCTCATAAATAAGTGCATCCACCTTTGTTAACAAAATTAAAATATTCTACGGTTCTCTCCCTAGTCAATTATGATGAGAATTCCCATTGGGGACAAAATAGTAAATTCAATTGTCTTAAAAAGCACTATATGCTTTGGATACAATAAGATCAATAATATTAATTCAAAATACCTTAATAAACTGGTAACAGACTCTACACTACAATCTCAAATAATACTGGCAAAGTACACATTCCTAAATAAGGAGAGAGTCTAATGTCACAATTTCTAAGAAAAATAACTAATGGATGTGAAAAATGATAATTATCAATTAATGTCAAACATACCTTATTTAAATTTACATAATAAACAAGCAATAAAATAAAATAATAGACATACATCTACTTATATTGCATTCCACATATTAATATACCTTTTATAAATAAATAATTCATATGAAAAAATGTGTATACTATTTTAAAATATGCAAATATCAATTACACTGATACTGAGAGAACTTTAATCCAAAAAATATTTTTAAAAAAAAATTGCATAGGAACAGATAAAATAACATGCATCTGAATTTAAAAAAAGATTGTATGCAAAATCATAAACATAAATAAAAAAATAACCCATTAAAATTCAAAATAAATAATACAAAATAAAGTTCTTCAGCTTCCTTTGTTTTTTTTGTTTTTTTTTTACCATTTAACCATTAAATGGGAACAGGAACAGTCTATTAGACAATAAAGTTCTGTAAAAAGTAAATATATCCAACTCACAAATATAATGTAATTAAAAGATAAATATGCTAATAAACACAAAAAAGTCATATGGATCCAGAACGTTTTCCAGAAAATATTGTTAACAGCACCAAAAAATGTTCTCTGACTAAAGAACATTTAAGAAACTTTTCATTCAGGAAATTCATCTCACTGACCTATCTGGAACAACCCAAGTGATGATCAAACTAGACAGGAGGAAATTTAACTGGCTAGCCAGGGACACCTGGAAACTGCCAATGGACTATTCACAGGATTCATGCCAGCATATAAGAACTTTGCTTAAATGTAGAAAGTAATCACAGATTGATAAATGTGAACTGTTACTGGGTGAACTTTAATTCCACTTTGTGTAATAGAAATATATATTATTAATTGTCTTAAAGGTGTCAACAATACAGTGTGGCATGATTAATGGGGATTTTTATTATGTTAACCTGGTTAAAACAGGGGGGGTAGGTTAAACTGATATATTTTTTAAATGTTTTTATATGCCTTTTTGTTATAATTCAATACATAAATTAGTGTAGATTTTTCCAAATAATGTTAACTGCTCTATCTTGAAAGACAAATGGGGGGGGGGTAGGCCAAATGTATGATTGATGATAAGCAACACAGGTACCTTACACTGAAACTTGATGTAGGAAAAATGGATGTTCCAATGGCTGTAAGCAAATGATGGACACTTACACCATCCATTGAGATACTAATTGTTTAACATTATAAAGAGGGGGTCTGAGTGTTGCCATTTGACACACTCTTATTAGTAAGTCACCCTTCTACTTCACTTCTACTTGATCAGGGTTTTCATAATGCTTTAGATCTGCTGTCATATGTAGGGTAAGTGACGGCATATGTGTCCCTTGAGAAAAGAATATTAGTTAAGTAATTGGTACCATATTTAAAAATAATTGTTAATGTTTGGATTGAAAATTAAATTTGTATTTGTTCTTTATATAAGAAAAGATCTGAGTCAGTTATGAATGCTTTAGGAAAATAATATGTCTTTAAGTTGAAAATGAATATAATAAAATTGGATAAATATTATATTTGAATTTCTCTGTTTAATCTAATTTAGTAATTTAATTCAGTGTCCATTTGGTTGAAATATATTCACACATGATTATCTTTTAAAATATATATTTGGTGATTGTCTTTCATAAATAAATAAATGACGGTGATTGTGGAAAATTTCACAAATATGTTCCAAGCTGAAAATGTTTGGTGCACCCTTGCATGGTCAACATATTATTGTAATCTTTGAAAATGTGCAGATAATGTCAAAATGTCACAGCACACTACTTAAAATTAGGTATCCAATCATTAATGTTTTAACAATATTACATTAATCAAGAGTAATAGAGGAGTATTCAAAAAAATAAAAATCTTCTTTTCAAATATTATATTTTAAAATTATAGCAGTTTCCACAACAATGATGATAAATAGAGATTGTATGTGGACTTTTATATTTAACTCAGGAAAAATTCATTGAAATTCTATTTAAATATAATATCACTTTTCAAAAATATTTTTTATTTTCATGTTTAATGTAAGTAATATATTCTAATATTTCACAATATCTGTTAAACATTTTAAAAATGTCTCTTGTTTTTTCTTCACCAGAACAAAGAAAATGATTCCTATCCTCTGAGGTGAAAATAGACATAACATATAAAAGTTATTTCATGCTGTAATATAGCAACGAACAACAATTTGTTATATTAACAGCATAAAAAATGGACTATTTATGCAATGTTATATAATGAAGTTAAAGTATTTCTTCTGTAGATATAATAATTATTTTTTTGATGATTGAAAAAATATACTCATCATAAATAATTGTGTATTGAGTGAAATTCAAAATTCTTAAAAGGAAGTAAATTAATTTCAAATAATAGTTTGTAAATGAGTATTTTTAATAAAAAAACATTGTAAAGTTATTCAAGATGTTAAAAATATTTTCATTGATGATTTCCAGATAGTGAAACAAATTTAAATTTTAGACAGATGCTTAAATATGTTTGAAATTGGTAACAGTCTGTATATCATCATAATGATAATAATAATAATGTCTTTGGAAGTTTATAAATGTGCAAAGTTTAAATGTTAAAAGTTTAAACATTTCACCATTTAACAAATTTTACCAATAAATCTAACTGCAGTGAAGATTTCTTGTACCTTAAATTTTAATTCATATGCTGTACCTAGACAATTTAAATTTTAACCTAATATTAGTTCAAGATAAAGAAATAAAAGATTTAAATGAAATTACTTTTTTATTACAATTGAAGTTTTAAAATGAACACAATAAACAAAAGTGATTTAAAATTCAAGTTTTGAAATAAAGTAAACTGTGGGTGCAGGTATCAATTTTGCCTATTTTATAGCTAGAGTTAGATGACCACATTAAAACACTGATTATTGATATTTAAATATATGTCATCTTCTCTTTATTGTTTTGAATCAATGTCTTACAGAAACTAAGAAAGGTTATAAAAAATAATAATAATATATTTAATTTTTAAAATAAATTTTCTTCCCCTGCTACATGATAAAATTGAAAACATTTCTTATTACAATAATTTGTTACAAAATTAAACATTAGAACAAAAATAAAATATTACTTAAATAAAATTTATATTGTTTAAATGAAATAAATATTACTTATAATATTTAGTACATTCATTTATCATTATTTTTAACTTACAAAAGTTGCTCAGAATATAATTTTATGATTAGATATTATAAATTTATTTAAACAAACATTGATTACATAAGTAATATTTACTAAGGATGTAACCTCAAGAATGTGCGCATGAAAATGTGATCGTAGTTTAGACCTGTAGAGGTCCCTATGATCACATTTTTACATGCACATTTTTTAGGTTACAGCCTTAGTAAATATTAATTAGAAATTAATAATACTTTAAAATAAATAAATGTTAAAATTAAATACTATGTTTCTCCATTCACTCTGTCATTCATTTATCTACTATTTTATCTTTTATTTTTAACTGATATCATTAACATTTTTAATGTTTTATGAATAAATAACTTTAAATAAAAACTATAATATTTAATGCTAAAGTTAAAAAGAAATTATAACATTATGAAATTAATTTAATTATTAGCAAACTTAAAAAATAAGGCATGGACTTGGATTTTCAAGCTTAAATTTAGTGTTAGCTTTTTTAAACATTTTAGTTGCTAAATGTTAAGTACATAAACACTATTAACTTTGAAAATACATTACTAATTATTTTAAACTATCAATTATTAATGATTAACATTCTTTAGCATGATGGGCACTATATCAAACTAAAAAATATTATAAAACAAGCTCTAAAAATTATTTTATAGCTATAAAATTTACAGATATACTGATATTGTAATATTTCAGATAAAGAACCATAGAATTATAAAGCACTATCGAAATATATTTACTATGAAATTAAAGAATAAATATTTTTTTCTAGACTTGACTTAGCATTTTGTTTTAAGCAAGCCAAAGTTCACAATATAATATTGTAGATATTTGTCAATAGTTTCTAATTACATAATTATTTTTAAAAAAGTTTTTTTTTAATTAAGATTATATCTAAATTCTTACATTCGATACATCATATTTTAATTATTTTATAAACTATAATTTATACCTAATCTATTTGGAAAGCTGTTTTTATTTCATTGTGAAAATTTATTTTATTTGGATGTGCAGTTACTCTGTGTAAGATTTTAATATAAAAACTCCAAAATTTCAACTTGTTAACAGTGGCCCTCAAGAGGGAAATGAAAACTATATAATTGAAGAGATTGTGTAAACAAAGTTAAGAAAAATGTTGTAGAGGCACTGGAAACTCTACAACTAAAAAGATGCATATCATTGAAAAAATAATAAATAAAAATTCACAGAATTTTTTTTTAAAATTTTCAAATAGGAGAAAGTTTACTTGTGTCATAACATTTGTTGACACAGTTTGGACTTTTTAGTATCTCAATAGATTCTCTAATTTTACATTGGTGCATGTTTTCACATGTGAATATGATACTGGTTTTAGAAAAATCAATATTGTGACCAAAATCCCATTTTAATCCACAAAATACTTCTTGCAGCACTGCTGTAAAAATTTTTGGAGAAATAGAGTCACCCTGTCTTACACCCTTCTGAATGTTGACTTTCTTAGTATTATTATGTAATCTAATTTTTGCTGTTGTATTTTTATAAATATTCTTTAAAATATGACAATATCCTGGATCTATATGTTGATGATTCAATGCTTTAATCACTGAAGAAAAGTTTATATAATAACATTCCTTTTCATAATCTACAATCCAAAGCACAATGACAATTCATATTCATTTGTCCTTTTTATAACTTCTCTCAATACCTGGATATGATCTACTGTACTAAAAATCAGTTTTAAATCCAGCTTGTTTTTTTGGTTGGAAATCCAATGTTGTCTGTAGATAAGTTGTAATTATATTGTTAAAATTTTTGTAGAAAACTGATAAAAGGCTGATAGTTCTTTAATTTTTAATATCTTCTTTGTCATCTTTTTAAGATATTAATATTAATATTGAATTCTTTCAATCATCTGGTACATTTTATCATTTAGACATTTTGTAAATAATTTTAAACTTTATTTAAGATTTCCAATTACACACAACTTGTTAGTAATAACACACAAATAGACAGGTTAGTAATTACACAATGTTTTGAGTACTATTATTCTCCACTGTCCTTCAGGTGTTGCTGGCCTATATGCACAGTGACAATATTTGCTTAGAAGTTGAACTCACACCTTTAGATTCTTGAATATTGAATATAAAGCAAATGCTCTACCAACTAAGCTATTCTCTCAATGGCAACATATAGTAAAAATTTGATTAAATCCTCCTGAGTCCTCCAATTTTTTTTATTATAATGAGTCTAATTGTTTTATTATTTTTTCCTAAGAGCAAGATTAATTAGAGGCTTCCATACATTATGTATTGCCACACTTGGTTGACTTATAGGATTATTTATCATTGTCATATGAACAGCTTCCTTGAATTTTCTTCTATGTATTTTTTCTTCTTTATCCAATATCTTTGTATTTTTCCACTTAAGCATATGGTCATTAGTACATACATGATCTGCGATAGTAGACATATCAGTTTTTTTCTCTTTTAACCATTAGTTTTTGCTCCTTCAATCGCTGTTCAACAGGGTGAAAGGTCTCACCAATGTATTTCCTTCCACATTTACATGGTATTTCATAGATGTGGTTGTTGTTCTTCAGCATTTCCAGATTAGGCTTAGTATAAAAAAATTGGAGGACTCAGAAGGATTTGAACCAACCCTCATATATAAATATATCAAATTTCTACTATATGTTGCCTTTGACAGAATGGATCAGTTGGTAGAGCATTTGCCTTAAATTCAATATTCAAGAATCTAAAGGTGCAAGTACAACTTCTAAGTGAATATTGTCACTGTGCATATAGGCCTGCAACACCTGAAGAAGAGTGAAAAATAACACTTCTCAAAATGTTGTGTAATTATGAATCTGTATTGTCTATTTGTGTGTTATTACTAACAAGTTGTTTGTATTTGGAAAGTTTAAATAATGTTTACACTTTTCTATACATTCAACATTTAGTCATAAATGATGGAAATAGTTCAACATATCACATCTTATAATATACTATCATAACAAACCTTCAGATTTTGTAAATAACTTTGTTAATTTTTTTCTATTTCTTCAAATGCTTCTTTTAAAATATCAATTATAATTCCATCATTACCTGGAGCCTTTCTTTTCTTCATAGATTTAATAGCATGTCTCACTTCTTTATTTAAATTATGGGTAATTTGCATGATATAATAGATATAGGAATTGTTATTTATTACTATATAATTTTTCATAGAAGTCTTCTACCCATTTAATGATGTCATCTCTTTTTTAGTAATAATTCCATCTTTTTTTCTTATTTCAGATATAAATGCCATACCAATACCAAAATGTTGTTTTACAATCTTGAGATGTGTATTCTCTTCTACAGCTTTCCTTGCTAATTCATAGTTATACTTTCTTATATTATTTTCCACTCTTTTCTGCACCATTTTACAAAATTCGACATATTCATTCCTTTTTAATGCATCATTTTTGTATATCTTTATATCCCTTTTTTTATTCATAAATTCTTTCTTCAAAAATAAAATTTATTGGTCAATTACTGTTTTTCTCTACCAGCTATCTTTGTTGCAGTTTTTAAAAGTGTATCAGTTATTTTCATATTAATTTCATCAAATCTGAAGCATTTTCAAAATCTACTAATATTTGATACTGATTAATAAGTTCTAATTTAAATTCATTAGAGTGTTTCTGAAGATTAGGAATATCAACTGTAAATATTGTTTTTCTTAATATTTTTTGTTTCTTTAGTTTTGGATAAACAATCGCTGATCACTTCCTGTGTTAAATTTATTACGAAAATAAAATCTCATAATATATATTTTCTGATAGTTAAAATATAATCCAATTCTTTATGTACCTTCATTTGGATGCTTCCATGTCCATTTTTTTTAACATTTTTCTCAAAAAAAAAAAAAGAATTCATAATATAAAGTTTTTCTTTTTCTAGAAACTCCACAAGTCTATGTCCTCTCTCATTTCTATTATCATAACCAAAATTATTTACAGCACTTTTATCTTTCATTTTTTTACTAATTCTAGCATTAAAGACTCCCATAACAATTTTACAATGTTGTTTACTCTGACAAAACCCTTTTCTGCATCCAAATAAAAATTCTTCTATTTCAACACTATGCAAACTTTCTGGGGCATAAACCTGAATTATCTGCATTTGGTATCTGCTATTAAGTTGTATGACTAATATTACCACTCTGTCAGATACAACATCAATCTCCACGATGTTGTTCTACCACTTTTTTTCTTTATAATGAATCCTACCCCATTTGTATTTCCAATATTTATGCCTTTATAATGGAGTATATGTCCACTTTTTTAATTGTCTCTTCATCCTTTATTCTAACTTCACAAAATACAATAATGTCTCATTTGATATCATTCTTCTTCTTCTTCTTCTTGCAATATTCCTTCACTTGACAGTGATCTGCAGTTGTAAGTTCTTAAATAAAAGGTAATCATCAAATGGCAGTCCGTGTCTACAATCAGGGGATTCTTAGCAACTCCACCTTTGGCCACCAATGGCTGACTTCATTGGTTATTTTACAGCCTTCTAGGGATAAGCACCTATATTTATTTTTGTCCATCATCTTTGTGTATATATTGAAATTTTTTTTTATTTACACATACATTCATTCTGCATTATTAGGCAACAGAGAATAAAGATCATGGTAATTCTTGATATTACATTCAGAGTTAAAAAAGCCAATAAACTCACCATGCTGGCTAATGCATGTTGGTTTTTATAATAATTAAAAAAATTAAAAAAAAAGAATTATTATCTTTATATTAAGAGAAAATTTATTAAAAATTTAAATGAAATTGTTTGTAGTAAAGAGGGTGTCAGTTTTTTTGAAAAATATTATTTTATAAAATAGTCAAAACTTTGCTGTCTAGTTATTTTATGTAAAATAATTAATAATTAATTTAATAAAATTAAATGTCATAAAGAAACATTGCAACAGTTTAAACAAAGTTCAAGTAGCTTTCAGACTGCAGAACATTAAACTACATTATGTAGTAATCTGCAGTATATTTCTATATGCATGGATTCACTTCATGTGAGCTTGCAACAATTAAAAAATTTTGAATTCAAATTAATGTTCAAAATTTATTAGTAAAAGAAAATAAAATACAACAAATTTATATTAATATTATATAAAATATTATATTCAAATTATTATTCATGATGTTAGTATATTTCAGAAATGAAAACTGAACATCAAACAACTGCACTTGTTCACAGATGCTGTTGCTGAAATAACATTGAATATTGACAGTGTTAGGGGAATAGAAATGTAGCTGAAAATAAGCAAAGCACTTAAGAACAAGAAACTTGAGATATTAGCAGCAGTGTAAACAAATCTAAGAGAAGAAGAACCCACAATAGAAGAATTTATATGGCATGGTATAAATAAAAAAGGGTGGTGGTATAGGAATTATGTGAAAATTATTTAAATACTGTAAAGTATCAAAAACATTTGTGGTTTGAGATAAGATTAGGAAGACAGGAATGGATAATAAATATAGTGTATATGGCCACTGGAAATAGTCAAACTATTATGGAGTGGAAAACATATATGAATGTCTATATAAAGTTTCAAAAAAAGGAGAAAATAATAGCTATAGAGTATATGAATGGGCATATAAAATCTTGTCAGAGAGTGAATTTGAGCATTGGAAATTTATCAAATATTTATGAGTGGCAATACACATGGTCTAGAAATAAAATATTTCACACAAAAGATTGTATTGGTAAAGAAAGATGGAATGAATAAAGTATGAAAAACTAAAGTGATTGATAATGAAGAGAGAGTGTGTAGAAGTGATCATAATTTTTTTATAATACAATGGTTAGTAATGTGACAGAAAATAGTAATGAAAGTAGAAAGGATAATAAAAGATATGGATAGAGAATGAATGATAAAAAGAAGTTATAATAATACAAAATAAAAGTAAAAAAATATATGGAAGAGTTTGCTGTGGGATGGTTATAAAAACTGGTGTGGTGAAATAGAAAAAGTGAGAAATAGGGTTTTAAGTGAGAATATTCAAAAGGCTAAAAGTAATACTAGTGAAAATTAGTAAACATGTAAAAGAGAGGAAAAACAAACAAAGAATATAAATAAGCTATTAAAGACAAAGAAAGTGATAACAGTTGGCTAAAATATGCAATTATATAGAGAGAATGAAATTAAGTAGTAAATTATTGGATATTAATAAACATAGAAAATATTGGAATAAAAAAAATAAAAATTATTTTAAAAGAAGGAATGTAGGGGAGAGAAAATGCTATTACTAAAGTATAAAGTAAAAGTGGGTAGCTTTAAAGAAGAATTAAAGACAATCTTAAATAAGTATGTAATGGATATAGAAAAGTTGTTAGATGTAAAAACAGTAATAAAAACATATAGTAATGAACATATTAGTTTTACAAAAATGAATTGAATGAAGGAGGAAATAAATTGAAAAGTGGAAAGGCAAAAAATTTACATAAATGGGCAGCAGAGATGGTGATGAATTTGGTAAATATGTCAAATTTAAATCTATTATCTTTTTTAATGAGATGAAACAGAAAACAGAATTTATGGATAGCTGGAATAAAACAACAAAAAGACCATTATTTAAAGAAAATGGTAAGTACAATAGAATGATAAACAATTACAGACTGATAGTGGTAACATCAGTGTTATATAAAGTTTTTGCATATATGGTGTCTGGAATAGTGGGAAAATGGATGGAAGTTAAAAAAAAATATAGTAAGAGAAATTCAAGGAAGTTTATTAAAGATAGTTTATTTGTAAGTCAGACAATTTATAGATATGAGTAGGAATACAATTAGACAGTTATCTATAGTTTTTATACATATAGAGAAAGCATATGTTATAGTTAATAGAAATAGATTTTGGATAAGATTAGTAAATTTGGAAATGAATGGAGCTCAAGTAAATCTTATTAAGAGATTGTATAAAATAATTACTACATGTGTCTATTAGGAAATATAAAATGAATGAGAATTAAAAATAGGGTGGGACTTAGGCAAGTATGTTACCTATTTTGTTTGTTTTCTATATGAGAGAAAGGGTGAGAATATGAAGACTAGGAAAATGAATAAATATACAATTAATAGATGGCAAAATAGTGTATATTTTATCAGTTGTTTTATTTGCTGATGATATCTTTTTGTGCACAGAAAGTAAGGAAAATACAGAATTTATGCTGAAGACAAGAACAAGGATGAGTAAATATATGGGTGTTAAATTTAATGAATGATGGGAAATGATGAAATTTTATTTTATGATATTAACTTAAATGTTGTGAATAGGAGTAAATATTTGGAAATCTTAAGTAATTAAAAAAATTGCTTGGATGGTTGGAAAAAAATAGATAAATGATGCAAAGAAAAGAAAAAGACTGATAAAGAAGATAGCAGTGTTTTCATATAATAAATATAATATAGCAAGAATTGTATTAAAGGTAGTAGCAGAGTTAACTTTTAGCAAAGATGTGTTATGTTATGTGTTAGAAATGGGCTGTTAGATGCCTTATAAAAAGTGCAAAGAGAAGTAGGAAGGCATGGATTAGATATGGGTGTATGAACAGAAAAAGAGACAATTCAAGGAGAAATGAGATGGTCAAGATTTTATATGAGAGATGCAAAAAACAAAATGAAAATGTTTAGTGGATTGCAATTTATGGATAGAGTTAATTTATGATAATAGCAAGGAAAATGTTTTCCTTGTTTAAAGCTTGAACATAATCTTCAGCAAAAAGAAAATATATGCATAAATGGAGTAATGTGGGTGAGTTAATCTTCAAGTATTTTAGGAAAGTATGGAAAATATTAGGCATCAGTAGTTAAAGTAAATGCTTACCAGCAGAAAGAGTACAAATAAAGTTGTGGGAGAATAAATATAAACAAAGTGATTATAGGGAAAATTGGTTTTTCTTTTTATGCTGATTTGAAAAAAGAAAAGGGTGATTTAGATATAAAGGCCATAGAATAAACAAATATAATGTTGTGGAAATGTAATGGAGCTGGATAGAAAAAATGTAGGAAAAATTTAGAATGGGAATGAAAAGGAAAAGGAAGGATGGTAACAGATTTCTCAAGCATATTGGCTGACAGATTCCTGACTTCAACAAAGGAGAAGCCACAATACATCATGCTACACTATCAATGATGATTTGAATGTTTTCTATCTATTTCAGTTTGTGGTATGCATTATATTTTCTTAAAATATTATATTTACTCTAATATTTAATATTTATTACATCTTGCTGTTTAATCTATTTTTAAAAATCAGTTTTAATTTCTAGTGACTGTGATCGCTATTTCCTTTAATTTAACTCATATTTTTTTTTATTTTGTTTTGAATTCATATAATCAATATATATATATATATATATATATATATATTGATATACATATAATCATATATATATATATATATATATATAGATATATTCTAACCTCCCCCACCGCTCGTCCTCCAAAATTTATATATTATGTTTAAAATTTACGCATATTCCGGGTTCTATAGAAAATCTTTTACTACTTTCCTCGTATATTTTTATCATATACAAACTATTTTAAAATATCTGAATACTTTATCATATGAAAGTTCAAAAGAATCACACAATTGTTCTGTCGAATTATATTATTAATATACTTTAAATAACTTATTGCATGCATATTCAGAATTACTCCTATCTCATAATATGTTTTAAAATGTTGTATAAAATGTGTACATATAATTTAAACTTTCACACATCATTCTTAATCAATAGATGATCTAAAAAAATACATTATGCATTATAAATAAATATCAAAATTACCAAGACGATCTTTATCTTCTCGATCGTGTTCCGTAGGCTTCACCATCCCATTGCTTCTTGTAGATATAAAACTTCCATACATACACTTTATTTTTAAAACAATATTTTTATAATTCTATCAAGTTACTATATTTAGATTTTAATATTACTAAATTTATGTTTATATGTTTTCCCTAATCTCACATAGCATTTTATATTTTAAATATAAATCAGTAAAAATATTTAAATTATATTTACGGTACTTCTTTATCGAACTTGCTTGAAAATCGTTCATATTAAAGCTAAAAAAAAATATATATATTATTTCTTCTTTAGTCACTTAATGTTCTATTTTAAGTAAAACAATTATTTCTCTGTTTAGTAAATATTCATAGACAACAATCCTTGGTTTTCATAATATTGAACACAATTATTAATTCTGATATTCTCTTCTAATATTGTCTGCTAATATTTTCCCCGCGACTTTTACGATGCATCCTCTAGGTACTTTATTTAAATCTTCAATAATTTTCCGGTTTCCATGGATCCATTTTTTATTAAGTAATTTAATTTTATATTTTTTAAACTCAAGTATTTCTTCCATTGAATACGTTATAATACTTTTTAATTCCTCTCAGAGAAAGTTTTCTGTTCCTTTCCATAAAACACAATAATAGCACCTTCATATTATTCTATTACTTTTTTCTTTATTTTAAAATTCTGGTACTATATTTTTATAATGTCTCTTTTTAAAAGATAAACATTCTTTTTTCATTATATCTTTTACATAATTTTTCTTTATAATAAAACCGCACTTTAAATTTTTCCATAGAGAAGAATAACAAAATAACTTAAAAGTAGCCTTACAAAATTTGTGCGTCATAATTTTTTCCTGACGGCAAGTAAGTTCACTTTTAAGTTTTCATATAGCATCATAATTTTTTCCTGATGGCAAGTAAGTTCTCTTTTAAGTTTTCATATAGCATCCCAATTATATTTCTCTGAGTTATAATAATAATAAGTTTCTGGTTGAGCATAAATAAAGCTGTATTAAGGCACTTTCCGAATAATTTTTCCTCAGCAATATTTTTAGGTATTTTTCCTTGTACTTCCATTTTACTGTACGGTTTTGGTTAAACTCGAATAAAATATCCTGGTAAGATAACTTTTACAATTAGCAATCCATGTAGAGGCAGTCAAAATATATTATATGTTACAAAAGAACTTTTAAAATAAATACAAAATTTTAAATTTATATCACTTTTCTAGCTACGGTGTTATCAGCTAAAAAAATATGTTACTTTCTCTTTCACTTACACATTACTTCTCCTTCCCGCTCCGTCTAATTCTTATATTTTGTCTGCTGGATTACTTCCGTTGATTGGTTAATGACTTTTTAGCGCGAACAGATTTACACATTTTAGTTTTATAACAGACTAGACTTTTAAAATAAAGAATTGATGACGTAATGTCTCAAATATTATTTAGACTAGTATTTTTAAATTCAATTATAATTTTATCAAAATCATTTAAACTTTAACAACAATTATTAAAATAATATTTAATATTTTAACCTTTACTTTAATGATTGATGGCAATCACATTTAGTTTCAAATTCACAAACTTTATTATTATTTTAACAAGTGTGTGTGTGTGAAGGTATATAATATACAGTCACGTGATTACTAACTTTATCAGATGATTTTTAATTTACGTCTCAGTTTAAATTACCAAAACTGATATATTTTATAAAAAATTTGGAAAATAATTTTAAAATGTTGAACTAAATATAATTCTCACCATCATAAAGTTTATCTTAAAATATACTCTATTAATTTTGACTATTAAATATATTTATAACACTACATATAGCATTTATTTAATTTATTAGTTTTAAAATATTATATTCAAATTATTAATATACTTTTAATTATTTATAGCTGTGTTATTTTATATGGCCAGCTTTTACAACCATAAGCAAGGATATAATTAAGCTTTATTTAACTGTTTTCTTTTAAAATAATCTATTACACTTTTATATACCAGGTATTTTCAGCTTTAAATTGTACTATAAAATCTAATTATCTTACTATTATTTATATATCATACAAATATAACTTAAAATTTAAAATTTTTTAATAATTGACCATTCTACCTTGTTATGACCTATAGATAAGGGCACAATATATATATATATATATATATATATATATATATTTTGCCCTTTATTATATATATATATATATATATATATATATATATATAATAAAACAAGATACAGTTTCTGAATCTTGCCTTTAAGCCTGTGCTAAAATGTTCACTAGATGGAGCGACCACTAGCTCCAGTCAAGCTTTAATTATAAGTGCCGACAGAGAAAGATTTCAAAATCTCTATCAGAAAATCCTCAAACTGATAGTAACATATTAAATACATGATTTACTATTGTGCTAATTAAAACATGATATTATACGCAATCTGTGGTATAGCAGACAAGTTGGTTTAGAATTGTTTGAAATTTATTATGTAAATAGGATTGTAAAGTTAAAGGGATTCATAAATAAGTAAGGAATTGTGTGACTAAATAATATTAGAAATGTATAAGTAAATAATATTGAAATTATCCAACTAAATAATTATAGATCTAATGTAACAATGTTGTGTAGAAAATAACCATATAGGATATAAAAGTTTAAGCAAAAAATACCAACAAAATACCTTGCCTTATAAGGTGAATTTGGGGATTAATCAAAATCCATAGGGACTAGTGAAGGGTTCAGTTAATTTACCATATAAGGAGAGGTATTCATTGAATGAGAGATGTTTTGTTTGAACTCCAGAAGTTGGGTATATAAATGGGATACCTAAGGAGAAATGGGGTACTACAAAAATAGAGACTATAGTTGCTCTAACAGGCAGACCTATGATATCTAACTTTAAAGGAGTGCTTCACCAATGTATGTAACAGTTATATATGTAATTCAATTTTTCTGAAAATTAAAGTAATATTTTAACTCATGCAATCTGTCTAAATTTCTCATTCATTTGATGCATACACATCACAATCAATTTAGAGTAAGGAAATAATTGACCAATTCCTAGGTCAAACTATCTACATCTATAATACAGAATGATTAATTTCCCAACATTATAAATATATTAAAAATTTAAAATTAGAACAGTGGAACAGAAATGACCTGATTTAATTTTTGTATTTAAAGTATTATATTGTTTATAATTATTTATTTCTTTTTAAATATTAATGATGTGTATTACATTCCCAAATTACAATCCATAATTAGATATTAAAAGACTTTTTTTTTAATCTGTCAAAATGAAATGTGCAATTGTAATATATTTTTATTAAACCACTATCGATTTTAATTCATATTTTTATTTCTATAAGTCGTTCAAAGTTCAATTCCTCCCACTCTTATTTAAAAGACCCTAATGACAATTTTACCATTTTTAATTAGATTATATTGTTTATTTATATCTCATTTAAATTCCATTCTTAAATTGGAAAAAAAAAATAATTGAAATATGATAAAAATGAACATATGTCTTAAAATCTAAACTCCAAGTATAAAAAAAAAAATGTGCTTATATTTAAATATTATTAAAAATTTACAAAAAAAATATTTATCAGCTTTATGAAAACAATTCTTGTCAGCCAGTTAAATAACTTCTGTTTTGTTATAATTAGACTTTCACAACTAGTCCTTTAAAAAGCAAATATTTTCAATATAAAATTTAATTGTAATAATGTAGTTTATTTTGTTTAAATTAAATATTTTTAAATACATTGCATAAATTATTGAAAAATTATGTTTTCTTTTGAAATTATTAAAACTATAGAGCACTCTCTGAAATGCCTGGATTCAAATAATTAACAAATATAATGGTTGCTGTCAGTTTCATTGTATTATGATACAACCAATCAGGCATTGCTGAATTGCTTGTGTATTCAGATTTAAATATTATTTTGTAAAGGATTTGTATGATAATAAAATCTCCAATTTTTTTAAATTAATAATTTTCATTACAATCCCCCACCCCATTCTCTAAGTGTATGATAATCTAATTTTGTAGATAAAATAGTGAAGAAAAACCAAAAGTGAGAGTACTGCCCAAAATGCATTAATATTTATGAGAAAGTTACTAAATTTTCTTCAAATTATTTAAATCTATATATGTATCTCACTAGTCAGGTAAATAAATGCCTGAAATCTATTTCTCTCTTATTTTAATAAAAATACATATTAAAAAATATAATTGAATTTAATAATCAAAGTAGATAGAAAGGTTTAAAATATACAAGAAATTTGCAATTAAATTATGTGATTTAACATAAATTATTCACTTACCTGTCCTATATGTTATTAGATATAATTGTTTTCTTTTGTGGAACTTTTTGTAAGCTTTTACTTTTTCATTTTAGTATTAAACCATTGGTTTATATGGAATTCAACAAATTATTATAAATTTGGTAGTAATATACATTTACAAAAAAAAAATCTAAAAATCCATATATGAACTTGGCAAGTATTGAAAAACACATTCTACTAGCAACCATGTATGTTTATACCAATAAATGAATGATAGAGTAGAATCACTTAAAAATAAATGACCCAAAATTTTATAATTGAAAAGGTTATTAAAATATCAATGAAAATGTATTTAACATTATCATTGTCAATCATTATCATTCCACTGTATGATGATGGGCTTTTCAAGTTCAAAATTGATATAGCCTCTCTTCTCCACATCACTTTCATGGACTTCCTTATTCCATGTATTATCTACATTTGGTCTCTTTCTTGATCATTGAAATTCAGTTTATGATTTCAAGTATCAATCTATTATCAACACTTCTATCAAAATGTCCAGCCCAATCCCATTTTAGTCTTTTAATTTTTTCAATGATGTCAATAACACCTATTTGTATATTATTCATGTATTGTGTTTCCAATCTCTTCTTATTACTTCTAATATGCATTTTTTAATATTTCTTTGAGGGAGCTAAAATTTCTGTGTAGCTCTTTTCTTTATAGTCCAAGTCTCAGACACATAAGTAAAAG
Organism: Epiperipatus broadwayi; assembly: GCA_028023455.1. Lineage (NCBI taxonomy): Eukaryota > Metazoa > Onychophora > Udeonychophora > Euonychophora > Peripatidae > Epiperipatus > Epiperipatus broadwayi. The sequence goes on from JAQFVV010000122.1 coordinate 1,718,576, forward strand.
TTGGTGAAACACGTTTATTATAATTATTTCTTATCAAACACATAGGCATATTTCCTTTTATTGAGTTATTTCTTCCAAAAGCACTCCAAGCAAGTTTAATTCTAAGATTATTTTCATCCTTTATGTTTCCATTTGTAGTTATAATCTAACTGAAGTATTTGTAGTTGTTAATTTCTTCTAACTTATAATTATCAATCTTTTATTTGTATCTTTTGGGCAAATCCATTGAATATTACTATACTTTTTTTTTTACTTTCATCTGATAATTCTTTCAACTTCCCTAATGTTCTGAAGCATTATTTGCAAAAAAAAACAAAAAAAACAACAACTACATCATCTGAAAAATGTAAATGACTTAAATAATCTTTATTTAGTTTTATTCCTTTAGATTTCAATCTTAAGTGACAAAAATACTTTCTGTGGCACTGCTGTAAAAACTTTTGGAGATATGAAGTCAACCTGTCTTAAACCCATTGAAATGTTAAATCCTAATATCATTAAGTAATCTAACTGCTGATTATCCATTTTTATAAATATTCTTCAGAAAGCGACAGTATTATGGGATCTATATCTTGGTAATCCAAAGCTTTAATCCCTTAAGAAATGCTTATATAATAAAATGTATTTTCATACTCTACAAATCTAACACATATTCATTAGTCTTTTCTACAACTTCTTTCAGTAATTGGATACAATCCACAGTACTATATTAATCTTTTGTAAATAAATGAGATTTTTCATTAAATATTAAAATTCATTCTTAATTTTTAAAATATCTTAATTTATCCTAATATGAATTCTTCAATGACTTTTTAGCTTAAGGTGTGATAAGCTGATAGTTATGATTACTTGGTTAAGATTATGCTAGAAGTTATTCCCTTTCATTTTTTATAATATATATATATATATATATATATATATATATATATATATATATATATATATATATATATATATATATATATATATATATATATATACACACATGCATAGTAACAGTGTAAAATGTATTCATTTGACTTTTAATAATTATTACACAAATATTTTTGAAAGTAATATATATCTTAATAAATCTTACAAAAAATACGTTTGATTTAGTTACTCCAAAAAATAATTTAGAAAATTTTTGCAAATATCTGTAAGCATCCATAATAAAATAAATCATTCAAAGATAAAAAAAGCATTGCTTAAATCCTCTTTATTCTGAAATTTTATTTATCTTTTGCTTTTTAAAACTGGATATATTGAAAAAAAAAAAAACATAATTTTACAAATTAACAAGCGAATAAAGTGAAATAGCTCAATAAATGGCTGTAAAAATACGATTTAAAAAATAGATGTTGCCTCCATTCTGATGACTAACATTCTTAAATAAATGGATATATAAATATACTTTTAAAAAAATGTTGGTGGCCAAGTGGTCAGCACAGCCATCTTGCAAGCAGTTGTACCGGGTTTGTGGGTTCACTTCCCGGCCGATGCTTTGACAGAAGAAAAAATATGCTTGTGGGCATTTTAATGTTATTAATGTTTTGCATGGGTGGATGAAGTAATAAATATGAAAATTCTAAACTTCAAGGATCATTGATTATTGATCAGTTTTTTTTTTTTTTTTCATTTTTGTTACAGAATTAATCATTATCATTACTAGTGTTTGAAAAGAAACACTGTGTAGATGATATTTTAAAAATCTTATGATTTCCTCATCAGTAAAATCATTCAGTTATTTCTTTTAAATAACTATATTATTTTTCCTAAGGATAGTCATTTTATTTATGAAATGATATTAAAATTAATCAAGTGATTGACTATATCATTTTTATGCTATTATTTTTTATTATTATTATTATTAGTACAATATAGACTATAATATATATTTAACTGCTTCTGATAGTGTCAAAGATTCAATTTCAATATTGTTTTCAAAAAAACTAGTAAAAAACAACACATTCTAGAAAATAAAGATAGAATCTATATAACTTAAATAAAAAAAATAAATTCCATTGAATAAATACTTATGCCAAATTCTATAGAATGAAAATAAAAAAAAAACAATTGTTCATTTCTAACACATAGATAAATTGTTCACTAAACGGAAAAAAAAATCTCTCTAATCTAAAATTGTTATACATTTTTAATGTAATTTTAAAAACTATAAATAATGTACAAAAGATAAAAAAATATTATTTATTTAATTTCCTATGTTTTAAGACCATTAGAAAACATTGAGAGATCATTTCAAAAGTCAAAAAATAAATAATTTTATTTGTAATTTACTGAGTTTTTTTTTTTTTTTTACATTTTGTAAATAGACATTTTTTTGTCATGAATAGTTCGGTCATGTTTAATAATTAGTTCATGATAAATATTGTTTTATAAATATTTCTTTATAATTATTAATAATGGAATTGTATACTGAAGTAGTAAGTAAATTCCATGTATTGTTTAATATAATTAATTTTATAAATACCTAAGGATCTCATTAATTAAAATTAGTTCTTATATTATTGTGTAGAATCCGTAATAAATAATTTATAAAAACTTTAAAAAAATATTATTTATTTTATTTATCACTATTTCTGCATATACACACACGAATTCACTTTTAAATGAAAAAAAAAAAAGTATTTTAAAAGCTTTTTTTTAAAAAAAAAAAAATTATCTCTTTATAAAAAATTGTTACCTATTTATTTCTCAACAATAATATTGATAATGATATTGCAAATTAAATTTAAGCGATCAGTTTTGACTAAAGAACTCTGATCTGATTCTTTTTTTTTACAAGATATGAATGGCTTGATGTTTTGGACGTCTGACTATAATTTGATCAATATTCAAATTATTTTGTATGTGAAGTTTGCGTCAACTGTTCATTCATCACCTCTTTTAAATAAGATGAAAGAAATTACTCAAACTTGTTTTCTTTAGAGCATTTTATCACAATTGTTAATTGAATTTGAAGTCAAAAAAGAGACGATGTTTTCATGATTTTATGCACATAAATTTAAAAGTCAAAACTATTGCGAAAATGACATTAAGAAAGGCATTCAACTTGATAAATTTTTCTGAGAGAGTAATAAAATCTAATGAACAATTTCGTTTTCAGTCTTGAATAGAAAAAAAATTTACACAAATATTTTTTAATTAATCATTAATTATTAATATGTCATGAAAAAAAGTCAATCTTTTCACTAAAGTTATCGTTGGCTAAATTTCTCAGAAACTTAATGTCATTAAATTTATTTTTATTTTAATATTGACCTTTTAATATTTTTTTCTATTAATTAAATTAAAATCTCTCTCTCTCTCTCTCTCTCTCTCTCTCTCTCTCTCTCTCTCTCTCTCTCTCTCTCTCTCTCTCTCTCTCTCTCTCTCTCTCTCTCTCTCTCTCTCTCTCTCTCTCTCTATATATATATATATATATATATATATATATATATATATATATATTATATATATATATAGTACAACAGTTATGCTATAATGTATTATATATTGCATGATGATTTTTTTGATGGACGTGATAATAATAATAAGAAAGTCCTGAAAGTTAAACAATATGCCTGTTGTATTAGATGAATAATATTTTGTATGGTTAATATTGATTCATCATTTATGTTAAAATTTAGTTGTATTTATAAAGATGTCTTGATCGTCATATTTTTTGTAGAGAACAATGTTATTATAAAATAAAATAATTTATTTTCCATTTTACTGTAGCAAGCTCTATTTCTTATAAATTCATTTAAAATTAATATCATATCAGAGGTATAAATGTTGAATTTTTTTAAATTTAATTACTCACTAATCATTACTGTACAATTAGCTGATCTTTTTTTTTTTTTTTTTTGCATCAGGCATTTTCCTTTCTTAACCATTAATACATACATGAATGCTAAACAAATCAAATAATATAAAACATATTTAGTATTATAATTTGACATAATTACTTTATAAATAAAACTAGTTGAAATATGCTTGGAAAAGTAATTGTGTAATATAATTGACAATTATTCGGTTTCTATTAATATTGCACATTGATAATGATTTTTTGTTAGTTATTGTAAACACCCTGCTTATCATTAATTTATTACTATATACATTCAGTTTATGTTTTCTATTTCCACAATATATTAATTCTGATAATATGAGGCTTATTGTACTATGTGAGTATGAGGTTGAAAATCGTCCTGGTAGTCTTACCATTTTAAATTGATCTTTTAAAGAATTTTAATTTTTTTTTATACATGCTTATTAATGACTAGAATCAGAATAAATGTAATAATAATGCATTTATTCTAAAAAAAATATTTGAAGAAGTCAGCACTTTCAAATAGATGGCAAAGCGTAAGTTATTTATGCCATCTCCAAAAGTATAATAGGTTTATTTTTATTATTATTATTTTTTTTTTTTGTAAACTGCTTTCAAAAGCATTTGTGAGATTATTTCAAGAATATTCTTGGAAAATCAAACACACACAAAAAAGACATTTTTCATAACTACTGGTTCCTTTTTTAAAAAAAGAAATGTATGTGAATAAATATTTCACTATTTTTTTTGGAATTACTTAAGGACTGCTCTCCCCCCCCCCCCACTTTCAAATGCCACAAAATCTTTTTTTTTTCAATATTTACAAAATTAAAATATCATTTGAAAGAATGTTTTCCATTTGAATGGCAAATCAGGTTCGATTAACCACAATTTAATATAAAATAAAGGGTAAATATTAAAATCAGATGTTAAATAATGACAATAATTATCATAAGAGCAAACAATAGAAAATGTCAAACTGGATGAGGGTTCATTATATCAAAGATTTTGGTTTTTAACTTAACTTAATCAATTAGAGGACTTATAAGTAAAATAGTGTTTGGTCAACAGAGAAAAATTCCACAAAATAAAATTAAAAATGTCTAAAGAATATTAATTATTTACATCAATGCCTAAGATATTTTAGAAACAAATGAAAAGCCAAATTAAAAGAATCAAATTGCCAAATACACTGACACTGATAAATAACAACAAAACTTTTTAATGAAGTAAATGGTGCTTAATGTCTTATTTTCCAATAAAATATTTTTTGTATTTGTTTATGTCTTAGTTAGATGCATGATAAACTAAAGATTATCCTTTCAAGCTAACATAAATGCACTTTTTACAAATGTTAATAATAATAAATGAATATTTTCATTTCCAACACAAGATAAAGTCTTTGTGAATGAATCATTCGCAAAGATGTTATCTTGTGTTGGAAATGAAAGTATTTATTTATTATTATTAACATTCATAAAAAGTGCATGTACGTTAGTTAAAAAAACTAATCTTTAATTTATTACAATTTATAAACATAGTACTATATAAATAAATTCCTCATTTAGATGCATGATGTTAGATATATTAATTAAGCATGACAAAATGTTGCAACTTAAGTTTTATTAGAGTTTATGACATGTGTTACGCAAATCATCTTCAAACTGAATATAATAATAAACAATATGGTTGTTATTACTGATAGAGACAATAATATTTTATATAATATTAGCAAATAAATAATACATAAATGCATTGCGCTTTTGACCTAAGTCCTTATTGAGACAGTAAACTGTATAGGAAAACAGTTTATTGCCTTGATAAGGACTTAGGTCAAAAGCACTAGGCATTTATTTATTATTTATTTGATTATTTATATAAAATATTATTATCATTGTCAATAATAAAAGCTATGTTGTTTTATTATTATTTCAAGCATAGACAAAAGTATTTGTTTATTATGTTAAGCTGAAAACAACTATTCAAAATATTTTAATGGATTCATATAAACATTCTTAATATATTATTTAAGTATGAAGAAAAAATATTCTCACACAATTGTATTGATTGAAGGTTGACATATTTAAACAGATTATTATTCTAATAACTCCCTATATAATTCAAATTTTAGAAACCAAGAACATCTTATTCCACATGAAATATATAAATGCAATTTTCTTCTGAATTGAATATGAAATATAATTCAATTCAGAAGAAGCTATATAAGAAAGATAACATAATGGTTGTATAAAAAATATCATAAAGTGAAATAAATGGAATTATATATTTTTGGTAATTACTACAAAATATAAGTACAATACTCAGCAGTGTATAAAATGAAACAAATTTCTACAAGGCATAATTTATATGAATGAACTACAAATCATACTTAATTTCCGGGGTAATCATTACTCTTAAATATAAATCTAAATATGTTTGATTTAGTTTCTTATACCTTTCTTTATCTAAAAGGAATAACATTTTAATATTTGTTTTGACATATGTGTACTCATGTTACAAAATATTTAAAAACATTTTTGAAATGTGTCCATTTATTAAAAAATCATGTTAAATAAAAGCACATTTACTTTACCCTTTTATATAATAAAATAATTTATAGTTAATGTTAGTGGAATATAATTTAAAATGTATATTTATTAATAAATATATTTATTTTTTGTACAACATTTAAATTGTTTCAATGAAATATGATATCTTATTTACTAAATTTTACAACTAACAATGTGATAAATAATTATTTTATACAGCATATTATTATTGTAAATTATTCAGAATTAAATCAATCTCCACACATGCAATATTTTAATATAAATATATACTCACTCAATCATAAGCTAAAAATTAAAAGAACAAGTAAATTCACTTGCCTTTCAAACTTATCTATATATAAGCCAACATTTGCATATCATGCATTATTTTGGGATTGAGTCTATTATATGCCTGATTTTTTAAATGTACACATATTATTTAAATATTGCATGGTAAAAATATCTCATTTTTAACCACTTGAATTAACACATAATAATTTAGAGTCTAAATATATTGGTAAATATTTATTTTTATACATTGTAGGATTTATTGTAATATATTCAGAAGTAAATCAATCTTGTTGCATGCACTATTTTAATGTAAATGTACATATTCTCATTCATAAGCAATGATTTGAAAGAACAAGTGTGAGTTCTTAAAGTAATTTTAAGCATGCATTATTTAAATAATTGTTGAAGTCTTAAAATAAAGTTAGTTTATTGAACCAAATTTGTGGTAATAGCATTTATGTGAATGTTTGTATTAAAATTTATTAATGTTGTTCAATATAAAAAGACAACCATTATGAAATATTGCCATCTAAGGCATTCAAAGCCACAGACAATAAATACCATGGAATGAAAACTATTATTTTCACTAATCAAGTTATAAGTCTCAAACATAAAAAAGCTCATTTGAGACAGAATTGATATTTCATTCACTAGTTATGATGTTGACATAAAATAATTTTTATTATATGTCAAGGAAGAATATTATATTGTTGTTTATATATAAATTTTCTTTCATGTAATCAAAAATAAATTTTAGATGGATATTTACTAAAAACATTTTAGTGGGGAACATACAATTTAAACAGTTGAATTATAATATTAACTTAGCTAAATATTATTCTTATTTGGAATATTACATTTATTAAACACTTTTGGATCCAAATTGTTTGACATTTTAGTCAATGGTTTTATTTAGTATAACATTGTTTCAAGATGATAGTGATATAACTAATACACCTAATCAGAGAAGAGGTAACAGGAGAAGCAGCTGGCCATGGCCTCACAATATTAAGAGCCACAACTTGGAAAATCACTATATTAAACAAAAATATAGAAGGTAAAGTGATGTCATGGTGTAAACTTTTCCAAGCAGTCATTTCATGAGTTGAGAACAAGTCAGTTTAAAGATGAGGAACCAATTTGACAATTTTGCAACAAAAGCAACGGCAGCACTTGGCAACTGGCAGGACTAATAGTCTAGCTACCTGACAACATTTCTCTGCTAACAGTGTTTTTGATACTACCAGTGGTAGAGTGAATCTAACCTATCCATGTTATATCTAGATATAATCTGTATACTTGTTTCTGTGATTCATAACAATCTGCTCCCAGAGCCCTATTTTTAGTCCTTTATGTAAAAACTCTCATTTCTTCTCTCTCCTGCTGCTACTGAAAATTTTGAAGGGCTGCAAAAATATTAGTTGCAACAGGCCTCACATTTTTTATGAAAGACTTTGCACTTAATGAACCAATAATCCAATATAAATAACATGAGGATATTACTATATAATTCTGTGGCTTAATAAAATGCCTTATTTAAATCATTTTGACAATAAATAAAATATTTTTTTTTCTTTGTAAGATTATTGTTTGACTTTTTATACATACCAATTTTTTTAGTCAAAAGAAATACAAATTGAAATAAAAAAAACTGAGAAAAAGGCTTTAATAATTTTTGGCCAAAAAGACTCATTTGTACAAATAGTATAAAAATAGTAATACTAATAACAACATTATTGTTGTTGGTTTGAAATCATATTTATTATTTAACACTAACTAATTAAATAATAAGTAAAAAAATAATTTATTAATCAATACTATTATTTTTATACATATATTTTTTAAAAAGCTAAATAAAAATGTTATAAAATGTAATAATAAAATAGCCAGAACATCAAAAGTATGAACTCAATGCAGCATAGCAATCATGCAAGACATCAGCCTATGCTATAGTAGAGACGACAACATTTTTTTTTTGTAAAAAAAAGTTCTGTGCACTGCTTATATATATAATCATTGAATACTAAACCTGAAAACTAATGTATAACTTCTCATTTAAATTTATGCATACATGCAACTTTCATAAATCTATGTAACCAAAATATCACACTCTCATTTAAATACCTAATTGTATGCACCTTATAAATATTGTAATTCAGCTTTGATCTATGTTTTGTTACACATCAACACATTTATAGAAATTCAATGACTGACAGGTAAACTTATGTATGCAAATAGTAATCAATGCAATATTTTTATTTTTAGTTCAATAAAGTTACATTATGAAACATCTTCATCACCACCACAACCATCATCATCATCATCATCATCATCATCATCATCATCATAATAATAATAATAATAATAATAATAATAATAATAATAATAATAATAATAATAATAATAATAATAATAATAATAATAATAATAATAATAATAATAATAATAATAATATGATGGTGATGATGATGATAATAATAAAGTCAATGCAGCAACTTTTGTGTTCTATACATTTTGTTGCATGCAATGCACATTTGCATTTGGTAATAATAGAACGTGACATACATTTAACATTTGACAGCAAATTGGCACAATTAAAAAATGGAGACAATAAAATAGCACATCCAGTCATTTTTGCTGCTACTTGGTCACTCATAGAACAACCATTACATCTGTAATAATTCTGCCATTCTCAAATCGCTTAATATATTCAAAAAGAGAGTGCAAGAAAATGAACTTCACAAAATTTACCAATCAATAGATGATAATAAAACTTACAAATTATTGCCAGCAGAAACATAGCCCAGCTTACAAAAAACAATATCTAAAGATTAACAAACTGTTACAGAGCATAAATGCAATATATATATATATATATATATATATATATATATATATATATATATTGCTACTTAAGATGGCGGAATACACCAAAGCTGGCTATAGGAAAATATATTAATCTTCAATTTTATATAGGCATTTTTGAAAAAAATGTAGTTTTATTCTAGTGGATTGTTTTATTATATATATGTTTATGTGTCTTAATTATCAAAATGTATAAAAGATAACTTCGAGAGACAATTTAAAGAAAACCAATGGAATTTAAAAAAACAAACTAACAGAGGTAATATAAATATATGATTATAACTTTAAACAAACAATTCATCTGCTCACCCTGTTTATATCTGTAAAGACTTGTAAAGAACTTAGACACAATATAGATAATCCTCAGAAATATCAAGGTAAACACGTATATGAAAAGTATTAATGTAACCTGCTCTTCTAGTCTAAATAAAGTTTCTTTTTGAATAATAATAATAATAATAATAATAATAATAATAATAATAATAATAATAATAATAATAATAATAATAATAATAATAATAATAATAATAATAATAATAATAATAATAATAATAATAGGTGATCATGTGACAGTAAATAGCATTATAGGATTTGTTGTATCCAGCCTGACCTCATGAAATACACTGCTATAAACATCTAATTCATATAGATATATCTTTATAATTTAAAGGAAATCATTTTGTTCACTTAAACTTCAAACAAATAAATAATTGCCTTATGATTAATACACAATTTATATGTAGACGTAATCACACTCAAAATAAGTGATTAAGAAAATGATAATTTTATAAGTAAATGAAATTTTCCAATTTAATCCCACCCCCCAATAAAATTGACATTGATAAATGAAATTTTTATCACACATTTTTGATATTTATGTAAGCTTATGAATTTAAACAACTTATTCAAATTATCCTTTTACATCCTCATGTTATTGAATATTCCCTTATGCAAATCTAAAATCAGATTTGAGTCCAAATTATTTTTGGATAATGAATAGTTAAAATGTATTTTAACTTATTTTTTGCTAGTTACAGCTAAAAATGTGAGGATTTCACATCGGCTTCAAGTCACTCTAATTCTGGCATTTTTAACACTACCGTTAAGATTTTGCGTTATTTTTAAAGGTTAAAAAAGTTCTGTAAGACGCTGCCCTTTCTTGAATTATTTTACAAGGAAAAATCAATAAAACTGACATTGAAGGTCTAACAAAGGCAGAAGGCTGACTTTTCTTGAATCTGATTGGCTGTTAAATTTTGACAACAAAGGAAATGGTTGTCAATAACTGAAGAGTTATGATTTCTTTTCTTTGATTTTGTAAATGATAAACAAATGCTTTAGACCATTTTAAAAATATTTTTTGACAAATTATAAATTATTTTGATAAAATATAAAATTATATTAGAAAAATGGTTAAGACTTTAGCAAAAATTATTTACTTTTCCACAACGTAAAATTGGGAATGAAATCACTGACATCAGCAAAACTTTTTGGTTGGCGACTAATGCTAGTTTTAGATTTGCCGCTATCAAATATTTTTATAATTATAAATAAAAAAATATTTTTGAAAAAACTTTTGATCACTTTCATAACATGAGAAATTATTAATATACTTTTTTACAAATGAAACTAAAGTGAATATAATATGAAAAGATGAGTATATTTTGATGCTTGACTTTTTGAATTGACCAACTAAAAGTTTAGACTTTTACCTCACTCAGACAATAAAATAATCAGCAAAAATATATTGTCTCCAAACTTTTTGGTTGACACAGTAATAAATAAATTTGTTGTACAAAAATATACTTAAGTATTATAATTAAAACTATAATCTGGATTTAGGCATTGATGCTGGCTTTGTAACAATAGATATGCAGAAACTAGTTGTGATATAGTTTTATAACTTCAGATGAAGATGTATACAAAAGTATTCATCATTGACAAGCAATAGGATGATAATAAAATACTTCTTTGAGCACTTACCATATCATGTTGTAAGATATTATGGTATTTAAATTTAACATCAGCTATGTATGTATTTTACATATAAAACTAATTTTTGTCATATTTATTACATTATAAAGTACATGTTGTAAGAATTGATATCTTAAGGTCATATTAAATAGCTTTTTTCACAATTCTTAGTTTATCCTCTTGATAATAAGTGTCTTAATCATGATTTTAATCTGGTTGAATCTGATCTTTGTCTGGTAACTTCTCTAAAAAATATTTCTGTATATTTCTGTATTAATTCAAAATTGATAACATACTTTTATATCATCTCTTTTCCATTTTCTTATTAAAATATTTTACCATGTTTATCATAGTTTAAAAAAACACAACATTTCTTTGCTGACATGTTCTTTTTTCTAATTCATGTTAATCTCTTTGTTGTTTCTTATATTCCCATTTTATTTAACTTTTTTTAAGTCTTTTTATTACTATTGTTTTTTCATAGCATATATTTGAATTAATGACTTATTGCTGATAGTTGGCTTTAGTTGTAATATAAAAAAATATACATTGCAGTATTTTTGGAATTTTTTTATAGCCTGACATAAATAATTCATTCTTTATTTTGTAAAATTAAATGCATTATTTAATGCTCATTTATTATAAATTAATTTTTGAAGATAACGTGTTTACAACCATTATATTGTATTATCATTATGTCATTATATCATAAAGTGTCATTACTAAAGGAAAAATATTAATTATTTGAAATAAAAAGTGGTGTTAAACAAGGATATGCTCTTGCATCAACTATTTTTTTGTGACAACAGTTATTGGATCTGTTCTTTGACAGTTTACTGAAAGAAGAATCAAGACTTAATTTGTGTTTAATGGTGAGATTTTTAACTTGAATCCATTAAAGTAAGATCAAGAACATCAAATTGTGTCTTCAAAAATTTAAATTTAGAGAATTCAATATCTGTACTATTTTTGAAAGTGTAAAAAAAAAATGATTCCACCACATATTTATTGTTTTGATTACAATATATAAATGTTTTGGTTTAATCATAAAATATTTAATAATTAATATTTATAAAGTTCATTATTAAACTATTTATTTTATATAGCATAGTGTTTATAAACTGTAAAATTAATAATAAGCATTAAGCTATAGCACATGCTCTTTATCTTGTGTTTGAAGTGGGAGTATTTATTTATTGTTAAAAATCTATAAAGTGTATGCGCTATAGCTTAATGCTGTTTATTAAAATTAAAGCTCATTATAATACTCAGCCAATTTTAAAAACTTGGATGGGTATCATTTCACAAGCTAAACCAATCCAAATATGATGTTTAGATGGTGATATAGATCACAACCTCTATTATTCTTCGGCTTTAAAGAAAGAAAATATTATATTTTATCACAGGGAAATAACTACTACAACTTAATAAGTTGTATATAGAGTTATTTTAATTAATTTACCACATAAAAATAGGAAAGTGAATATGGGATAGCCTATTGGTGCTACATAAATGTATTACAAAAGTTTTAATTAAATATACTCAGTTAAATTTTAATAGTACACTGACAACATTATAAGTCTAATCAACATGACCTTTCAATGTATTAAATATGTAGCTTTTTTATAACATCAATCATTATGATTTGCCTGACTTTATTTAAAACAATTTTATTACATTTGTAAAATCATGCCTATTTTGTTTGAATGGACATGTAAAATGAACAATAATATTTTTAAAAGTGTGTTACATGATGGAATTAAACATTTTTTCCCTGAGAAATACATCTACATTTCATTTATGAGAATTACTTCAAAATCTTTTTAAAAACATATATTATCTTAATTATTTTCAGTGACAATATGTGAGAGACAATAGAATCATTGGACAGCTACAAATCGTCATAGTATTGAAGTATTTCGAGAAAAAAAAGTTTTCTACAGAAGAAATCAAAAGCCTACTTAAAATGTAATTTCTATAAATAAATAGCATGTTGTATACATTGACTCTTTGTGTTTCATAGATTAGTTTGTAGATTCGTGAAAACTCGTTTGGTTATGTACAAGTATTGGATTTGGAATGGCCGTATTCTTTCATGTAAAAATATTTAAATATGCCTTGTTTAATAATATTAATATTATTTTTTATAAATATTTTTATAAAACCAATAATTAATCTATTCTTTAATATATATATATATATGCAAATTTATAAATAAATATTTAAAAATACAGTATTTAAAAGCTTATAAAAATATATGTATAACCGGCACTTAGGAGCGCTTTCAACTAACTTGTGGCTTTGACAAAGCTAAAAGTTAGTTGAAAGCGCTCCTAAGTGACGGTTATACATATATTTTTTATAAGCTTTTAAAACTGTATTTTTAAATATTTATTTATAAATTTGCGTATATTATTTTTGAAAAAATACAGACATCGATTTATTATATATATTACTATTATCCACTTTTACATTGTTTGTCGTGGTTTTCAAAAATGTAATAATGATAAAGTAAAACTTTTGCTAATACAAAATATTATTAAGCTAGTTTAATTACTATAATTATTTCTTCATCAAAAAGTAATAACAATGAATTCGCAGATAAAAAAAAAACTTTTTAATAAGATAACGTTGCTTGAATTAATAAGTGATCGGCTTAATTAAAAATCTCAGTTATGGAACAAAAGCAAATAAACCTTATAAATTATAATATAAAAAGGTCGAATATTAAAATAATTTATTTCACTAAAAATAATTAATTATATTTTTAAATATTATTTAATCATCTGAATATTCTAAAGAAAACGAACACACACATACATAAATATAAATTGGAAATCGCGTTTGCGTGAGTGCGTAAAATATATTAGAAACAATTTAAAAATTCAGTTTTATTTTTCTTAACAAGTTACAATTAAATGAATGCAAAAAAGACATTCAATCATTTCTATTATTCATTAATAATAATGATGATAATGATCATGATGATGATGATGATGATGATGATGATGATGATGATAATAATAATAATAATAATAATAATAATAATAATAATAATAATAATAATAATAATAATAATAATAATAATAATAATAATAATAAAGTTGCGATTCTAATTAACACTGAAGTTAACTTTATCAATATTATCTACAATTATGAATGCATGTGCATATAATTTTGTAAAAAAAAACAAACACATATTTTAGATGACCATATCCTTATCATGCTTATATGTAAGATGAAATCTGTGACAGAACAAAACATATTTTTTAAAAAGTTGCCATATGTTGCAATCACATAATCAATGATAACCACCAAAAGTTGTTTAGTGATTGGGAACACATCAAATCATGTGAGTAAATCCAGTGGAACACTAACAATCTACAGCTACAAATCAGTGAAGTAATTTTCCCAAAAATATTATGTAGAAAATCCCTTTAACTTCATTGCAAAAAAAATTCAATAATCCAATAGGATAATTTTAAAAAATGAACATTGAAAATCAATGTTCAGCCAAGATTTCTTCCACCACAGACAGCATGTGGAATAGTGATAAAAACATCTATACACAAGTAACAAAACTATCCTCTTCAACAGAGAAAAAAATAACATGAATCACAAACAGTTAAAAGAACAAGAGTTCAAACAATTTCTTGATTTCATTTTTCAACCATTGGAGATGTTATGAAAGTAGATTGTTTTATAAAAAACCATAAATATCAATACAACTGAGCCACAAGACACTTCAGCCAATGACAGACTGACAAAAATTACAGAAGCTTTTAAACATATCATAAAAAAAAAAAAAAAAAAAAAAAACTTATTAGAGCTTTCACACAGTTTTTTTTTAGTCTACTCATTAATAATGACAATACAGATAAACTTTGTTCTCTCCATAGATTCACTAAAAAACTTTTCATTTGGCAAGTTTAATGAACACAAAACCTATAGAACATGAACATACACATTGCAGAGCACCTAAATCCAGATATTTAGTAATAAATTTGAAAATTATGAAAAAATGAAAAGTTCAAAAAAGAAAAAAAGAAAAACTTTGGATCAATACATGCTAATTTTTATTAAACAAAACACAGAAAATCATATTGCCTGCTTTCTTACAAAGTACATACTTTGATTATTTCATTACAGACTTTGTCAAGATAATCTACATATATTAAAAATACAGCTATTTCCATACTCGGTAATGACTGTATTTAAAGTAAAATTATAATAAAAAATATATCCTGAATGTATCCCCACACAAAACATATCAAAAAATGCTATTTTCAATAATAAACTGACTAAAATCCAATTGCTTTCACTGCAAACAGCACAACAACTTTATCAGTAATTGCTCTAGACCTTACTGCATTCAATGCTTATGAGAGCAATCCTCTTCCTGCAATGTCCAAAGACAATAGGTAGTAGTCGACAAGTAGAAATTAAAACTGGAACAGATATGCAAACAAGAAAAGATTTAAAGTCAGCATAAATAATAGTAGAAGACTAGCTTTACAATCAATCAATATTATACAATAATAAAAATCTGCTTTTTGATATTACACCTATAACATGTCTTCAAACAAAACATCATCAGACATAAGAGAGACTCATTCTATCTGTCCAGCAAAGATAATTATAAACATTCCTTAGTTAAGAAAAAACAGGTTGCCCTCCCAGAAAAAAAAAGAAAAAACAAAGTATCCAGGATTGGATGAAAATGACAAAGATATACCACCCTCACACACAGACACATCAGGTGAACCGATTAAAAATGTTAAAACTGTGAACAATCCTAACATTTCTGACACTTCTTCATTATAACCTGATTAAGAAAACAGTCATATGGAAGAGATACTTGATAACCAACAAATGTAATTAAATATACAAAAAAACCATAAAGCAAGTGAGAACAAGTGACAAAAATGATAGCTATCGCACACACCGAAAGAATAGTACATAATTATATACAGTGAAATTATTTAATCAATGTGTCAATAAACTAATATATTTTCTATTTAGCATTGATCATATTATAAAGCCATATATATATATATATATATATATATATATATATATATATATATATATATATATATAAATCTCCTTTACTAAGTTTAGTATATATATATATATATATATATATATATACTAAACTTAGTAAAGGAGATTTTAATGTCAAAGGATTAAACTCCACTGAAAAATTAAACTTCTAACTAAACGACATGAAATTTTCCAATCACACATACTTTCCATTATAGAAATCAAAATTTAAAGTGAATCACAAATTAATCCATCACATAAATTAATCACACTATTAGCAAAAAACAGGTATCATCATCTATAAAAAATACCCCTTCAACACATCAAAAACATTAACACACTTACCCTATTTATCACACTTTACCACAAAGTAATAATACTAAACACATCAGTTGTATACATTTCTCCAGTCTCCACCACAATAATTTAATTTATCAATCATTCTGAACTCCAAATTTATAACCCCCCAACATCTAAAATTACTCATAGAGTATTCCAACATGTCATACAAATCTTCACCAATAAATTGTTTCATCTTATTTCTTTTTTCATGATGAGTGGAAAAGGATTTATGCCAGGAAGTTCTGTATCATTTAATAATGGTAGACTTTCAGCACTAGAAGACATGATATACTATTCATCATCATTACACAATATGAACATTTTTCTAAAGAACTCATTACTATCTGATCATACATCTGCCATAATAAGTGAATCTTAATTTCAGTGTCAGATCAATATTCATAACTGAAAAACCTTCAAAATTCTTTTTCCATCAAACTTATGAATTTCTTTTTTATGAAAGATATACAGATGGATTCTGTCCAAACATTGCATGTATTCATAAATATATTACCATTAAATATCAACTACTTTCCAGGACCATACCATCAATACCAAAACTCCTGAGTCTTATGAACATCACATGAAATAATCATTTTAACATCATAATCAAACTATGATCATTCCACATTTCTGGAATTTAATAAAACATAGCAATGTATTCCAGAAATACTAACCCCATCTTTTACAATATATTTTATATAAAAATCAAAGCAATTAAATTCATTAACCAACTATTTCAATTTATCATTCTCAACTAAAAGAAAAACAATCATTAACATATCTAACAAAGAACTTTAAATATAAACAAGCATTATTAATATTAATTTTATCTTCCATATAATTAATATAAACTTAACAAATTAAAGGACAAATAATATAATCTATTATCAACCCTTACATAATTCTATAAAAATTACAATTATAAGTAAAATACATAAAAAAAACATCCAATAATAAAAGTAAAACTTTAATAACTTTAATCTTATTCTTTGCCACTATTGCCTTACCTCAGGTAAAAACAGCTCATTCATTGTAAACTTTTGCTAGCTGTCAAACAATTGTGTTATTTGCCTTCCTAATAATCTATAATAAAATAAATAATGTAATATTTTTTACATCCTTGAATGA
>JAQFVV010000122.1:1739081-1766226 GCA_028023455.1 Epiperipatus broadwayi
ATATAAATCTCTTTTTATTTAAGTTGAAGAAAAAATCATAATAATTTTAAAACTAGTGTTGAGTTTAGATTAAAATATACATGTGCATAAATGATGACTGCTTGTTAATAAAATATATATGTGATTGTAATCATTGCATGAAAACGTGCATGTTAAAATGAAACAAAGGAAAATTATATTTAGAAACACGGCAATGGCTATTAATCAAAAATCAAAAAACAACACATTCATGGTTGCTGCTAATTAATTTTCTCCAACTACAGGATTAAAAGCTTATCTCAAAGGAATGCAATTAAAACAAAGAAAGAACTTCAAGAACATATATAGCTGGAGGATATCAAAATGATACCATGTCTTAAGTATAAAGAGTCATTTTTTATCGGACAGTTCAGTTCCGTTTTTTTTAGACAACAGTATAGAGTGACCATTTGAGAAAACAGTTTTTAGTTTTGATCAATTCATCAATCAGTCATACAGTGTTAATAGCTTCATCGGTACATGTGATGAGCTTCAAACCTTGTTGAAATACAAGTACTCTGTCTGAGATAAAGTAACAGCCTCCCAATAAGTGAGAGCAGCTCGAGTATATGTTTTAATAATAATAGTGCCATGAAATAAATAACCATTCTCAACCTTAATAAAAGAAGTAACCAGGATCGTCAATCAACAGGAATCCTCCACAGAAGTTTAAAACAAGCTGGCTGGTAATAAACAATTCCGAAACACACTGGAAACACAGGAAGCAAACAACCAAAATATTCATGCTCCAAAAATCTAGGTATTTAATAACTTTTATTTCCATTTATAAATTCAAAGTAGTCATTACCATCCATAAAGCATCCAGAGCCAGTAGTGAAGGAGTTCTATTGAAGCATGAAGAACTATTGATGTGCGTGTTGGTTTGAACATCTTATATTTAATATTTGTCATACTATATAATACTTTGTCATTTAAGGTTGTTAGATTATAGATTATATTTTTATGTGTATTTAAAATGTGTGTGCATGGTCATATATAAGTACTTAAATGTTTATGCTAATTAAAAAATATCTAAAGTAGTTTAAAATTTTAATAATTAGTGTTAATTAAAATAAACTGTCTTTTAAATTTGAGCTTAATTTTGTTGGTCAATTCTTTTCACCACTAATTGAATTAAGAAAACTGAGCTAGTTAAGGGATTTAATGAGCCTGGATTATGGGCCTACTGTCTGAACATGTTAGTTTTAGACTAGATGGCACCTAGGTTTTACTCCAAAACAAATAAAGTGTTTGGATAGTAAGGGTTTAAATCTAGCAGCCAAGCTGGGCCATAAGCTGGAAATGTGATAGTGTTATGCTTGCATAGCTCAATCTGATCATGGGTATTATTAACAGCTATGCTATCAATAGTATTCTCCACTCTGCTCGAACATGCTGGTTCATTCATATAATATTTATAATTAAATAAGATTATAAAATTTATTAGAAATAAGGTTGAAACCCAGCTAAACCATGCTTGCAGGGTAAGTAAAATCAGCAAAGGATCGAACACAGATATATATATATATATATATATATATATATATATATATATATATATATATATATATATATATATATATATATATATATATATATATATATATATATATATATATATATATATATTCTAACCTTGCTCTCGTGCATCCTCACTTCAGATAATATATGAAATAAAATAAAACAGGTTCTATCTCAGTTAATAATTAATAACTAAAATATTCAGTATTAAAATTAAAATATTTCACTAGCTCAAATTTAAAATACGAATAAGGTTCAGTTTATAAAAATAAATTAAATAAATATTTAATATTTTCATGAGACTTGAAGTGGAAATACAGGTGACAAAATAGATTACATTGAGCCAATATCCCACAGGATACTACCTCAATGGCATAAGAACACTATCCCTTCTTTATTACTATTTCAAATAACAAACTCATAGTATTCTTACGATATTAATACCTTCTACTCACTAAGATTAAACTAATAATTAAATCTTAATCTTTTCTTTAATAATCTAGCTCAATAAAATAATCTCAGGTTCATAAAGTTTATTCTAAGTTAATTTAAAAATACGGTAGTAAAATATGAGAAGGGATTTTATGTCATAATCTACTACACTTAAACTAATAATAATAAATAACAATAATAATATTCTTCATTGTTTAACTAATTCTGTGTATCTTTTCTTTTTACTATAATTTTATTACCATAATAAAATAATGAAATAATATAATATGATCTTATATCTTCATGTAATGATATAATAAATAAGTGGTAGCATTTTAATAATCTGTCAAACAAAATATGTGTGGCAACTGATAGCATATAATTTAATATAATATTGTGATAACTGATTTATGACCAATAAATAATGTAAGATTATGATTATTTAATTATAATGAATACCAATAAAATATTTAAAATTCTTAAAATAATTCTCTATTTATATTTTGTGCAAAATTATATATTTGTTTCAATTATTATGCATATATCGTGATTTCATGCAGCGATGTGGAGAAATAAATAACTCGGACACAAAATTTTTGAAATAACAAAATTTAACAAAGTTTATTACTAACAATAAATAAATAAACAATTTATTTACACTATTTACCAATGGATATCCTTAACTTTTTTTACTTTACAGTTTGATCTACCGGGTTATAAAAAAAATAATTTATATTTCAATTATATCTTTATTTAGATTTAGTACAATATTAAAAAAAAATATGTTACTATTTGGTTTCTCATTAATGTTATCTTATTACAAATATATTTATCTACTTTATTAGCAACAGCATTTTATCCTTAATATTATTAAACTATCTTATTTTAAAAATTCATACCTAGAAAAACAATCTATAGAAAACAACATTTTATAATGAGTATGGATTTCTCAAAATATTAAAAAAAAGTTCATCTTGCAAAGTCAAAGATGTTACACAAATATTATCCAAAATTCAGTACTAGATTTTAGTATTTATCACACAATGTTTACTAATCATAATATATTCTTCTTTAAGCCTTACTTTAGTATGATATAAAGGTAATCATCAATATATTTCTGTTAATTAATAAACAAAAAATGTAATATGCATATTGTTTACATAATTTACTTTGTACTATTGTATTTTAAAAATATGCAATACTTATTTTTCTCTTAAAAAAATAATACTAAAGCATTTAAAATTATTATCACTTTAAAGAAAATATCTTTGTTTAGATACTTTATTTTAAAAAAGTTTATATTTAATTTCCGAAATAAAATTCAAAATACATTCTATGATTTTTTCTTTCCTTAGGATACTTTGGATCTTCAATTTTAAGTTATAACGTCCTATTCCTTCTAAGCGAATAAACCAATCTTATACAAAATGATAGCATAACCTTAGTTCTAAATTATTTATCATTTCTCTTAAACAAATCTTACTAAATGATGCAGTTACATGAAATAAAGATAGTGAAAACAGATGCATAGGATTAAGGAAGAAAGCTAGAGTATTACTCTTAACATATCTCAAAATCATGGCACAGTGCAAAGAGGTATAACATTTACCTGCCTAATATCCTCTAGTACAGGGACGATGTTAAAGCTATTTCTTCAGCTTTGTTAGAACATCAAATATTTAAAGAAATATAAACACTGTCCAAATAAAATGGTATCAGTCATAGGGCTTTGTTAACTATGCTGATATTCACATAAAGACTAAATATTATTTCCTTCCTTATAACATCCTATTTCTTAAAACATCATATTGGTTTCCTGTTCACTAAGTACTTCCAAGCCACTATCTCAACATTATTTCTCAAGATTTTCCACATCTTACATCGATAAATAACTATCTGCATTTACAAAACAATAAATAAAATTCATTAATACTTAAATAATCTTACTATCCCATAACAAAAGTTGCTTACTTCATTGCTCTGTATGTTTAATCATATACAATCTACTTAGACAATATTTGAATATCCAATAACATGAAAATTTTAAAAGAATCACATAATTATTTGTCATGTTGGATTATGTCACTAATAAAAAAAAAATATCGTATGCATATTTTCAAATCAATCCTATCTCATAATGTTTTTTAAAATGTTGTATGAAATGTGTTACATATAAGTAAATAAAACTTTTACACTTCATTATTCCAATTTATGGATGATCTAAAGAAAACAAAAAAAAATATACATTATAAATTATCAATAGTTATTATTATTACCAATAACCTTTTTCTAGTCATTGTGTTCAGTAGGCTTCCTTTATCCACTTGAGCATTGCAGATATAAAAAAAAAAATTCACACCCATACACTTTATATTAAAATATTTTTAGCTAAATTATTAGATTGTTATATTATAAAATTTTAATATTAATAAATTAATGTTTTTATGTTTTTCCTAATCTTATATAAAGAAAAAAAAATTAAACTAGGTTAACAAAATAAAAGGAATTAAAACTATAGTTACATATTTTTTTGACGATAGTTCCTGCTAAGTCCAAAATGTTTATTATTTTCTCTAGAGTTTTTAAAAATGTTCTCCTCCACGCATTAAAGTTTAAAATAAAAATAATTATTAATCCATTTAATAAAATTTATAGAAAATAATACTTGGTTTTAGTATTTAAGATGATAATTATTAAATCAAAATATTAATTAATCCTGTGAAGCTTCTTAATCTTCTCTACCAATATTCTCTGCATATCCGATGCATCAATCCATCTAATTTAACTTTAAAAATATTCGATAAACTTTTAAGTACTAATTGTATTTCCATGAATCCATCTCTTATTCAACTATATGTTCACTTTTTTATATAAGTTTCCTTCTTGATACATTTAAACTTTCGTTTGGTATTTTTATATTTTGTTTTAAAAAATAATAAAAAAAAATGTTACCTTCAGAAAGGATATAACATTTTACTCCTTTGAATATCATATTATATTAATTAATTCATGAAATATAATTGTCTTATAACTATTTTAAAAATAAATCTTGGATAAACTTATAAATAATATGTTTCAATACATTTTTTAGACTCTGTATAATGTCCGAGCTGTGGTTTTTATATGTACCAAAACAGTTCTTCGGTAAAGTATTAATAAAGCTCTATCAATAAATATTTCAAATATTTTTTTAGCATTACAACTTATATCCATTTTATTTCATAGTATATCCATTTTTTATTGCGAAGCTTATGTTAAACTTTTAGATAAAATACGACTGGTAAGTACTTTAAAATTAGAAAATCACTTCCACAAAGTTTCTAAATTATTATATTTTAAAACTCTCTTTTGCAAAAATACTTTAAAATTATCAATTAATTTTTTGCAGATAAAATTATAAGAAAGTACTAAATAAAAAATTGACTAAAATGAAAAATTTATAAAATAAATACTATCTCTTTGATAGTTATAATTTACCTTTCTCCGGTTTCAATACATTATTAATCTCCTCTATACCCCCATGCAATTCATATTTATAGTCTGTAAGAATACCTATGCCTATTGGTTAATTCTTACTTTAGCTTGAGAACAAATTTACATATTTTCAATTTATAGCAGAATTATATTTCAAAATCAGAAATTATGGCGTAATGAACCCAAAATATTATTTAAAATATTACTTTTAAATAAATTATTATTTTATTAAAACTATTTAAACATTTAAAATAACTTTTAAAATAATTTTAATAACCTATTCCATTTTTTTTTTAATATTCAATTTATCTTGTTTTTATTTAAACAAAATATTTAATTTTTATTATAACTGTATTCGTCTTTATGATACTATTTAAAACATTACATCATTTAAATATGCAATAACGACAGTTAACTTAATATTTATTATTATTTGCTTTTATGATAGGCAATAATTCTATCCAATTCTATAATATAACTTTTAAAATATTTTAAACTTTGTTATTAATTCAAACACGTGTGTGTGTGAACGTATGTAATATACAAGTCACATTATCAATAACTTTGACAGACAATTTTCAATCTATTTCTCTGCCCAGATTTATAAATTGATACACTTATTATATTATATAATATAATTATAAAATTGGGAAGAACAATTTAGAAAATATAGAATTAAATACAATTCTCACCACCATAAAGTTTATTTTTAAAATATATTATATTAATTTTGACTATTAAATATGATTATAAATTTAAACACTGTATTTATTAACTTATCAGTTTTAAACTATTAATATCGAATTTATTAAATATACTTTTAATTTTTATAGCTGTGTTATTTAATATGGCCAGCTTTTACAACCATATGAAACAATATTTAAAGCTTTATATAACTATTTTTGAAACAATTTGCTATAATTTTATATACCACATATTTTCTTTAGCTTTAAATTGTACTTTAAAAATATAATTGACTTAATACAATTACCATATTAAAAGAACATATTCTAAATTTAAAATTTTTAGTAATTGACTGTTATGAACTATTACCGACCTATAGAAAAGGGTACAGTAACCTCCTCCTTCGAATAAAAATTTTAAATTAAACATCTATCTTAATATTTACTCTATCCATTGATACTTAATATCTTTATCACCTATCATAACCAAATTCTATCTTGTACTACTGAAATATAAAAGAATATACTGTTTTTAATACAAACTTATAAAATATTCAGACATTACACTCAGAATCTCAACTAGTAATACTAAAAAAAAATTTCTACACTTCTGATGGGTATGGGATTAGACTCCTAGCGTTGTACGTCCCTTTTTTACCATCTGGTGTAGTCAACATGAAAGCATTTTCTTCTACTTTGCTAAAAATCTTATATGGATCCTCATATAACTCAAGTAATTTCTTAAATTGATTTCTTTGAAGGTTGCTAACATGAGGTGTTCTAACAAGAACTAAATCATCAACTTTGAATGGATGTGGTCTATTATGGGATTTTTTTACTCTCTTAGCACCCATAATATGTAGCTTTACTTTAGCTTGATCTATATCTTGATTTACATTTATTGGCTCTCTTATCATAGATATAGGTGTTAGAATTAGTAAATTTTCATGTTTGCCATAGTGTAGAGGGAAAGGTGTAAAACCTGTGGATTCATTGCAAGTACTGTCTATATAATTAATAACCTCAGAGAGTTTATGAACCCATTGTTTATGATCATTGGCTACATAAACCCTGAATAATCTACTGAGCTCATGCATAACATGTTTGGATGGATTAGACTGCGGATTTCTAATGGAGCTCATAATATGTTTGAGGTGTTGAGTTCGAATCCACTCATTCCATCTACCAAACATAAAAGCGGTTGCATGATCAGTAAGAATTATTTCTGGCTTTCCAACTAAAGGGAATTGGTAATCAAGCATGCATTTGATTACATAATGAGCGCTGGTTTTAGGTACAGGATAAGCTGAGACTAGATTACTAAAAACATCATATGTTACAAGTATAAATTTCTGATGATTGAATGGTGGAGAGGGCCCATAAAAATCGATTGCTAATAATTCATTAAAACGATCTGGAATAATGGGCTGCATGATTCCCACATAAGATTTACTGCAATGTTTAGATTTTAGACATATATTACATGTTTTAATATTTTTAATTATGTGTTTATACATTTTATTCCCAAAAATATCGATTTTAAAACATACATAATTTTTGGTGCACCATAGTGCCCATAGCTACTATGATCATACATGATCAGTTTATCAATCATGGAGTTAGGAACAACTATCCTCCATGATTCCCCTTAATTAAAATTTATGTTTTACATAAGCAAATTTTGATAAATTTTATAATTTCTAAAAATCATTTTAACATGTTTATTTTTACTGTTTATATTATCATGATTATTTAAGATAGTCATGATCCTATTTAATCTGATATCCTGACTCTGAATCATAGTGAGATTATTATAATCATCAGCTATAGATTCATCCCTAACCAAATCTAGGTTACTTACAATTATATTTTGACTATTGGGATTTTGTGACATTAAACAGATAGGGTGGTGACTAAGAATATCAGCAGGGATATCCTGTCTCCCTTCAATATATAGTACTCTATAATTGAACTGTTGGAGATATAAGCTCCACCTAACAAGTCTCTCATTACTGAGGTAGCTTTTATTTAAAAACTCTAACTTCTATGGTCGGTCAATACAATCACACTAGAACCTAATTAAAATTGCCTTAATTTCTGAAAATCCCAGACAGCAGCTATGGTTTCCTTTTCAGTTATAGTTTAGTTCAACTCAGCACCTTTCAGATGTCTGCTCAAGAAGTGCAATACATGAGGTACCTGATCCCCATCGAGTTGAAATAACTCTACACCCAGACCATAGTAACTGCTATCTGTTTGCACATAAAATGTTTTATTGAAATCAGGATAAATTAAAATTACGTGTTTTAAAAATTTATTTTTAATCAAATTAAATTCACTATCATGATTAGTGGTCCACTTCCACCTCTTAGCCTTTTTTAGCAATTTGGATAAATGTATAGTGTCCTCAGCAAAATTTTGATAAAAGTGGTTGTAGTAATTACACAACCCAAAAAATGATTTCAGTTGCTTTACAGTTTTTGGCGTGGGAAAGCATTGAATAGCTGCAATCTTTTCTAGATGGGGCTGGATGCCATGCTCATTTATTAAATGTCCCAGAAAAGCTATTGAACACTTTTCCAAATTAATTTTGACATTTTTCATTGCGCATTCATTAAAAAGCATTTCTAAGTGTTGGAGATGCTCTTCTAAACTGTCAGAAGCAATGACGATATCGTCCACATACATGACGATTTCTTCCTTTAATTGCTTTGAAAAAATCATGTCCAAACATCTGATTAAGCCAGAACCACTATTAATGAGACCAAAAGGCATCCATCTGAAAACATATGACTGGCCTTGAAAACGAAATGCTGTGTATTGCTGATCATTCTCATGTAACGGTATTTGCCAATAACTAGCTGTTAAATCAAATGTAGAGAAAATTGACCTCTTATGAACCTTAGTTAGAAGCTCATGTATGGGTGGAGGAATGTCACACTCTGGCACCGTTATAGTATTTAACATGCGATCATTCAAACATACCCTAATATTGCCATCCTTCTTCTTTACAATAACCAATGGGTTTATATAATGAGAAGGGCACTTTTTTATTATTTCCCACTCTAGCATCATGTCTATTTGACTCTGTACTTCATCATTATATTGGTAAGGGATTGGGTACATATTTTTATGGAAAGGATCATTACTCTTCAATTTAATACGATGGGTATACCCCTCTATTATACCAGGGATTTTAGAAAAAATGCTTTCAAAGCTATACATTAATTGATATAATTTCTCACTTAATTTAGAATCGACTGCATAAATATGTTCGATTTTTGCTTTTATGCTAGCATTAATCAATGTATTATGGATGCATAGTAATTGATTGGAAAGGTTATGCACACCATATTCAAAATTAAGCCTTTCGTTCTTACAAGTAAAAATTTTGTTATAAAAATCTATTTGACAATCATCTAAAATCATGAAGTCAGCACCTATTATGGCTTCATGTATCAATCCAGGCATAATAAGAAAAAACATGCCCAAACTCTGTGTTATTAATTTTGAAGGTAATCCAAACTTGTTTATTTGTTAATTTCGTTCTCTTTCCATTTGCCAGAGTTACTTGTATTTGTTTTACTGGCAATGAAGGTATATCACCTTTTATGCATACCAGATTTTTATAAGTTGACTCTGATAATATGGAAGCTTGGCTTCCAGAGTCAATCAATGCTTCAACTTTTATATTTTCAATATTTAAAATTACAACTGGACATTGATATGTTATAGGCGGTTCACCTTTAGTAAAGGGTTCTAAAAAATCAATGTCTAAATCTAAAGTATTTAGCATCCACATGTGATCGTTCCCCATTTTGTTAGCACCGGGTCCTTGCAAAGAGGAACTAATACACAAAGACCTTTTCAGTTTAACTTTTTTTCACTTGTTTTAACATTTGGTCTTTTTAAAATTGTAGTAATACCACTAGTAGAGGGTTGACTATTTTGTACCTCTAGATTTATCAAAATCTAATTGCTTTCTTAACATAGGGAGATACCCTGTCTCTATCTCTAGAATTATATCTCCTCTTAAAACCTGCTTGAAATCTTTGACTATTATTGTTAATGTTAATATTTGATAACAGATAATTATTTCTCACCCTATTTGCTTTGAATCTACTGTCTAAAGATGTTTCAGTGATTTCAAGTGCATCTAATATCTCTGACATATCTTCTATCGAATAACAGTCTGCTGCAATTAATAATTGCTCCACATTTCTGGGCAAATTATGGCATACTATCCTGACTATCTGCCCTTCAGATAATGCACATGCAGTAAGTGTTTTCAATCGGACTGCCTGGCTTCGATAGAAACTAGTGTAACTGCCCATGCTAGAGTGATATTTTTCTTGAGTTATCTGGAACCTAATACTATCTTGTTTATCTGCGTTCCAGAAACTCCATATAATTAAATATCTAAAGTCGCCATAAGTATTTGGCCATTCAAAGAGTGACTGCCACCAGTCTTTGGCAGTGCCACCTAAATGATTACTACAAATCGCTAATTCTTTCTTTTTTGTTAGAAAACATATTGAAAATAGCTCATCCAAACTATTCAGAAACTCAGATGGGTTTTCGGTATAGACTCCTCTAAATGGTTTGACCCTCATGAAACATAATGCCATCGAGCTATTCGAACCTCCGTCACAACTAATATTTTCCCTAACTGGTCTGCTGTGTATTTCTTTAACATTAGTATGTTCTAATTGGTTAGTCTCACCTTTTCTTAGACATTCTGTTCTATCTATTGGGAATGGAGTTAGACAGTCTTCATATTTACTACTCAATACTTTTTCTTTGCCTAACTCTAAAGTTTTATTACTTATGGACTTAATCTCCTCCATTTGTTCATACACTTGTTACAACTTTTCTTCAAAATTTATCTGTCCAATCACTTGTTCTACATATAACTTCTGTTCATTTTTAAACTTATCCAAGTTTTGATGTACTATTTCTCTACACTCATTATTATTCTTTTCCAACTGCTGTGCCTGTTCTTTGACATCTTTCTGTAAACTCTTCATATTCTCACCAACTTTAGATCTATACTTATGTTCATCATCTTTCTGAATACCAATATATTTTAATTTCTCAACCAAATCTTGTTATATTTCTTCCTTTACATCTATCCTAGTTTGTACTATCAAATCCTTGAACTTCTCTACTAATTCTTTCTCCATTTTATCTTTCACAGTTATTCTGGTCTGCACTATCTCTTCCTCAACAATTTTAATACTTTCATCTATATGATCTTTTATTTCACCAATTTCACGATCAACATCTGATTTATTACTATTAAGCTTCTGATTTAAGTTGCTATTGTTTATCTGACACTGATTGATAGATTTTTCTATTTGCTTGCTCAAACCCTTTATAGTATTCTCAGAAAATTTGGAAAATTTATTTTTTAGCAATTCCTGATTCTTATAATCTATGTACTCTATTTCCTCCTTTAAAGAACCAATGACTTTTTCATTGCTATCAAATCTCAAATCCAAATTATTAAATTTATCTTGTACTTCCACCTTAAAATCTTCTACCGTCTTACAGGTTTCATTAAGTTTTTGATTCATACTTTCTACACAAGTTCTGATTTCATTACTATTTTTATCCACATTTTCACTAAGAGATTCTAATCTTATATTTGTTTTATTTAGTTTTTCATTAAGAGACTCAATATTTTTACTCATATTTTTATTAAGAACATTACATTTTATATTACTATCTTCTTTCATCTCCTTTTTCAAAGAATCTAACATCTCTCTAAACATTAACATCATTTGAAGATTCTGGGCGTTCTCTTCTTCCTTTTTAGATACTATTATCTTTTCTTCCACTGTTTTAATTTCTATAACTTCATCCTCCTCTTCATTCATTTTACTATCTATAATTGGGACACTATCTACAACTGTTTCCATTTCGATTAAGTTTTGTATTTCTTTTTTCTCTTCACAAATATCATCGACCATAAACTCAGATATTAGATTCTCAAAATTATTATCCTGATTATCCATTTTTGTAAGATGCTTTTCCTCAAAATTCAATATCTCAACAATATATTACTATTAGTTTTTCATAAAATTAGTTCCTTACCAGTTTTTTCTATCTCCATCTAACCATCACCCACAATAAACTATAGATAATACTTTTTTTATATCCTTATACAATCTAATCCTAAATAACAATAACGATTAACATTATGTGTGTCACAACATTATTTTCCACATGTATGATTCACAGATATTTTGCACATATTAAACCATTTTCAAAATATATTTTTAATATTTCAATAATTGACATGGTCATAGTGAATACTAAATAATCGTTAGCCACATATGCATATTTTAAAATTTTATTTGCTAATTGTTTTACAACAATACAGTACTATTTTTAAGCAATCAGATTATCTACCACATAAAATTGTAATATTTTTAGTAATAAGCACTTAGTTCACTATAATAATCAAATCCTAAATAATTATTGCTATAATAAAATATTAAGTTATCTATCTTCTGTGAGAAATACCTATCAATAATCTTTAAAGTTACGCAAACAAATTCAAATACTAACTGTTGTATTATATATTTTTCATTACTTTCCTAATATACCTTAGCCTAAATGTTTGGGTACCCAATCTGAACTATCAATTGTAGTCCCAACTACATATCGTGCAGTCACTTTGGAAGAGCAAAATCTAACCGAGACTTCCCATGTCATGTAAGCCCATTATACTCTCCCATTTTAAATACTCAGGCCCAACACATTGCTGGTGCCATAATCTGACCTTGCTCTCGTGCATCCTCACTTCAGATAATATATGAAATAAAATAAAAAGGTTTCTATCTCAGTTAATAATTAATAACTAAAATATTCAGCATTAAAATTAAAATATTTCACTAGCTCAAATTTAAAATACGAATAAGGTTCAGTTTATAAAAATAAATGCATTGTTCCTTTAACCCTTTCTCTTCCTTGTCCAGTTAAAAATGATCATGGCTTCAAGTCGCTCAAATTTTGTCATTTATAATGCTACGGTAAATAAAAATATGGTCATTTTAAAGCTTAAAAAAGTACAGTAAGCCTTCTCTCAAATTATTTTACAAGTAAAAAGTCAATTTATTTGACATTTAAACTTTAGCAATGGTAGAAGGGCAGTTCTTTCTAGATGGTAATTGGGTCATTGTCATTCAAGACCTGTCAATAATTTTTCATTGCTCCAACTTCTCTGTTTTGCATTTCAAAATGAAAACACATATTTTATAGTGTTCTTTTTAGTATTTTTTTACATATTATAAATTATTTTCATGAAATATACTGAAAACATAATTATTTTAGCAAAAACAGTTATATTTTAGTAATAAATTGTATACATTTACAGGAATTTAAATTGAAAGAGAAACCAGCACTAACAACAATTTTAACACCTGGCAACAGTTTACATTGCCTTAAGATCTTTATTTGATTTTCAAATAAAATTAATGTTTTAGAATAGTTTTTGTGGCATTTATGTACATATTTTAATGTATTTTGGTAAAATATGCTGAAAATATAAATTATTTTTCAAAAATAGTAAGATTTTAGTAAAAATTATTTACTTTTATACAAATGTAATTGAAAAAAAAAACATTGACAAAAACAACATTTTTAATAGGTTACTAATGTTCTTTTTAAATTTGCCACTATAAAATATTTTTATAATTATTCACAGAAATGTAATTTTGAAAAAACTTTCATTCACTTTTATATTCTGACAAATTAGTACTTTCCTTTTTACAAAAGAAGCTAAAATGAACATAATATTAAAATATGAATATTAAATTTACTGCTGATTCTGTAACTGACCAATGAAAAGTTTACAATTTTACCTCACTTGGCCAATAAAATAAATTGAAACTGAATGGGTTAAGAACTAAAAAATCTAAATTGTAGTTAATGAAAGAAGGAACACTCATTTACTTCAAAATAAGAATTATTTTTGAAATGATTGCAATTATAATATTTTGTAAACAAAAAAAATATTTATTAAACCACTAAACATCATATGATCACCATCTCATACTAGCACATAATTGTTGTAAACAAAGGCAAAACTCTCCATACAGTAGTGGCACAGGGTGGCACTACTCTATGGAGAGTTTTGCCTTTGTTAAAAATATTTATTCTTAAATTTTATATTTAAATTCAAATAATGGTGTCATTTATTATTATTAAAAATGATCAGAACTGAAACTTTGCTCTAAAGTAATGATTTACATTAATTTTGTTCATAGTTTTTTTTTTTTTTTTTGATTTCAAGTATTTTCAAATAGAAACAAATAAAAGATATTTTGATTAAAAATTGTACATGTTGATTTGGAAGATAAACCAATCAAACTTAAGGAAATCATTTGCTGACATCAATTATCATTGTTTTTCTTTTGAAAAACAAACCTACAACAGAGTTTCTGAGAGGAGAGATTCAAGAAACTTAAAAACAGAAAGCTGTTTTAATACTTGTATATGTATAATATTATAAAAAATTAAAAGTATTTCAAATTTTAACAAGTCCAAAATTGCACGTATAAACAATCTAAATATATAACAGATTTTAAAAGTAATTGTTAATACTATGGAATGAGGAAATCAATCTTTATTACAAACTAGTTTTAAATTCTGACCATCTAATTCCAGCTAAGAAATTGTTATTTTAAATTTTACCTATGATAATCAAGAAAATGGAACACACTAAATTGTACCCGGGAGAACATAAAGACAGTCATATACAGGAACACTCATTTCTCTATACTAGATTAAGATTTTTATTAGTCATGTATTAAATGTGAAAAAAAAACAGATTCAAAGATAAATCTTAAAATATGTTTAATAAATTATTAATTGAAGAAATGATTAAAACTGGGCAGTACTACTTTTGCTATTACATTTATGTAAAGTTTGAAAACTTATAATAAGTGTTATATAGGCTTTTGTAATGTTATATTGCCATATCTATTAATATATGCTGAAACTAAACTGAGTTCAGACACATATAGGTATCTGCCTTGTAAGGCTGGATCTGAAAACATTTATGTGTCTGAAAAATTCAAGTTTTCAAACTGATAGTAACTTATTAAATAAATGCTGATGGCTGAGTTGGGGTTTTAGATCTAGTTTTTGAAATTGAAACTCTTCACTGAGGTGAGCCATGATCTCGAAACTAATTGATCTGGAGATGAAGGTTATTCCATAAAAATTTTGAATTCTTTCTTTTTGGCACTTGTAATTAAAGGTTGTTTTGGAGCTAGTGGTAAGCTCCATCTAGTGAACATTTTAATCAGGAAGTAAATTTTAATCAGGAAATAAATTTTCTATATTATATATTCTAAACACCTTTCTTATTAGTTAAATTGTAACAAATAAAATAGATGGTGAGCATTATTTAAAAAAAATCTTCCAACTTCTCCTAACCACGAAACTAATTTACTTATTTAAAAAGTTAATATGGTTTATCATTTTCATACACATTTTAAACAAATATACAAAATTTTAGCAACGTATATTGGGCTTAAGTCTATTAAATATTGATTTCAAAATGTTTAAAAAAGTTATTAAATTGAAAGAAAAATTATTTATATGGCTTCTTGTGAATATTATTTAAGGCACATGAATGTTCTAAGAAGAATTTTTGAATGAAGTACATGAAATTATTTAATAATATTAATATTTTTTCACCTCCTGTCCTATGTCTAAGAAACTATATGATCTACTGAAAAGATGAATATATTATATAGATTACCCTGATATTACCTAGTTATGTACCAGATGTCTTTCAATTCTATTGAATTTATATATATATGAAATATATATATATATATATTATATATATTCAGATGTCTTTCAATTCTATTGAATTTATATATATATGAAAGCTAACTTTTACTTTAAAAAAATCGAAACTTAATAAACAAGCAATTAAACAAATCAATTTTTCAACTTCAACTTAAATAAACATATTTAAAAATATAAGAAAGTGTCATAATGTTGCAAAGTGATAATACAGAAACCTAAGTTTTTTTTTAGTTTTTTTTCTATAAAACTGTTATATTTTACATCCATTTGTTCTTTAATAGAAATTATTGCTCAAATTACTCAGAAAAAAAAGCAAAGCAAACAAAGGTTTTTAAGCATTTGATATAAATTAACAACATAGTTTTAAAACACTTTCATAAATATTCTAATAAATAATATATATATATTTTATATTAATAATATATATATATATATATATATATATATATATATATATATATAAACAATAACGTCATTTCATAATTCAGAGTAGATATAACATAGAATATTAACAACTTAAAATGTTTTAGTAAAGTATGTTACATGCATTATAATCAACTTTCAAGGAATAAAAACAAAAAAAAATATTATTTGAAATTTCAAACATGCCTGACTGTATGTGTATATAATTTTGATTAATACTTTAACAATGTATAATTTTGGTAATTACCTTTTACTTTCAGTTTAATCACTATTTCTTTGATAACACTCTGAAAGTAACAGTGATGTTCAGTTTTTTAAACCTATGTGGAATTTATATAACCTCTGATTTTAAATAGATTGGTGAACACTATTAAGAGCAGATAAAATCTAAAATGTCAAACGTAATGATGGATAGAATTTTCTCAGAAAAAAATTTCTACTTGATGAATTAGAAGGAATACCTTAACCATATAAATAATACAGATAAAATTATAATGGATAGAGTTAATTATATAATTAAATGTCGAAGGAATGTTTTGATAGAATTAAGTTAATATTAAAAAAGTTTTATATTTTGAAAAGAAAGATTTTTTAATAAATGTGTTTGATCAATTTTTTACTTATAGATCTCAGATATAAACTCTTAGCAAAAGAGAAATTCAGACCAATTAATGAAGTGTGGAAACACACATGCACACACACACACACACATATATATATATATATATATATATATATATATATATATATATATATATATATATATATATATATATGATCAATAGATGGCATTTTTCCAAAACCACCGAAACAAATGTAAAATTTGTTTACATAAATGACAAAAGAGTCAGAATTAACTATCTCTTTCATTTGCTCACCCTCAGACAAAGCGAATTTTAAGCTATTTGCTATCATCAGTGAAGGATAGAGTTAGAAACTAGATCTAAACTCTGAGTCCATGTGTTTATGCAAAACATTTCTATCAGTTAACAAGCGTGAATTTTTCATACCAAAAAAAATTCACGCTTGCAAACTGATAGAAACGTTTTGCATAAACACTTGGAGTCAGTGTTTAGGTCTAGTTTCTAACTCTATTCGTCACTGATGATAGAAAATAGCTGGAAATCAGATGATCTGAGGGTGATCAAATGAAAGAGATAGTTAATTCTGACTCTTTTGTCATTTATGTAAACAAATTTTACACTTGTTTCGGTGGTATTGGTAAAACGCCATCTACTGATCATAAATAATACGTGATAGCAGGTTATGTAAATAATTTGTTTTTCATAAATGTACCTTTAAAGTTTTCTTGCAATGATATATATTGCAGAGACTTTGACTATGTGGTGAACTGAACTGAGGTCAGACCAATATAATATATCTGGCTTGTTAATCTGAGTTTGAAGTCTTTACCGGTCTGAAAAATCTATGCTTGCAAACTGATAGAAACATTTAACATAAACACTTGGAGTCAGTGTTTAGATCTAGTTTCTAACTCTATCCTTCACTGATGATAGCAAATAGCTTAAAATCAGCTGATATGAGGGTGAGGAAATGAAAGAGATAGTTAATTCTGACTCTTTTGTCGTTTATGCAAACAAATTTTACACTTGTTTTGATGTTTTTGGTAAAATGCCATCTATTGATCATAAATAACAAGTGATAGCAAGTTACGTGAATAACTTGTTTTTCATAAATGTTCCTTTAACGTTTTCTTGCAATGATATATAATGCAGAGACTTTGAGTATGTGGTGAAACTGAACTGATATCAGACCCATAATATATATATATATATATATATATATATATATATATATATATATATATATATATATATATATATATATATATATATATATATATATATATATATATATATATATATATGGATTGTTAGGCTGAGTTTGAAGACTTAACTGGTCTGAAAAATTCACGCTTGCAAACTAATGGAAACTTTTTGCATAAACACTTGGAGTCAGTGTTTAGATCTAGTTTCTAACTCTATCCTTCACTCATGATAGCAAATAGCTTTAAATCAGCTGATCTGAGAGTGAGCAAATGAAAGATATAGTTAATTCTGACTCATTTGTTGTTTATTTAAACAAATTTTACACTTGTTTTGGTGGTTTTGGTAAAATGCCATCTATTGATCATAAATAACAAGTGATAGCAAGTTACATGAATAACTTGTTTTATATATATATATATATATATATATATATATATATATATATATATATATATATATATATAT
Organism: Epiperipatus broadwayi; assembly: GCA_028023455.1. Classification (NCBI taxonomy): domain Eukaryota; kingdom Metazoa; phylum Onychophora; class Udeonychophora; order Euonychophora; family Peripatidae; genus Epiperipatus; species Epiperipatus broadwayi. The sequence continues at coordinate 1,757,716 of JAQFVV010000122.1, forward strand.
ATATATATAAAATCTCAGTGCATAATGCTATACTGAAATAAATATACAATTATTAAGTAATGAAATCACCCCAAATTGTTAAAAAATTCAGTACTGCCCTCTGTGAACTAATATATAAATACATTAGAGTTCATATTTTAAAATAGCCCGGTCAAAATGATACCACTTTGGACCATCAACTCAAGTTCTTTGTTTGAGTTGGTTCATATTTCAATATATAACATCATATAGCAGACAGGTCAAAGTGGTATCATTTTGACCTGGCTATTTTGAAATACGAACTCTAATGTATTTATATATTAGTTCACATAGGGTAGTACTGGATTTCTTAACCATGTGGGGTGATTTAAATGCTTAATATATATATATATATATATATATATATATATATATATATATATATATATGTGTGTGTGTGTGTGTGTGTGTGTGTGTGTGTGTGTGCAAAATAAAAAGGTATCAAAATAGGAAACATGGATGAGAAAACAAGCCATATTATTGACATCATTGAAAGAAGGATATGATTAAAATAGAAGTATGTTGGATATATTGCTATAAGATTTTAAATGATATGGACAGTTAAAATTTTATTTGAATCTTATGAGATTTTAAAAGACCTAAGAAAGTTTTATATGTGAGCTAGATGAATGAAATAATAAAATTTGTTGGTGTAATGTAAAAAAGAGAGGACACATTATACATGATTAAATCATGAAAAAGATGATCATCCTGCAGTATAGTGATTATACTTAAAGATTATAATGATTTCATATTGTAATGGTAAATAATGAAAAAGACTATGCATAAGGTTAGCTCCCCAAATATTCCACATATTTGGGTAAAGGTAATGGGGAGTGGGGTTGGATTTTCTTATTTAATATCCCCTACAATCTATTCATGCCAAAAACAAATTCATCATCTCTTGATGGATGAAGTTATAAAAAAAATTATACTTATATATAAGTACCAAATATTCTATTATATATGAACATATTTCTAATAAATATGCAGCAAAATCAAAGGGATATTTTATTCATCTTGAAAGATATCTGGAATAACTAAACACATACTTCTAGAGTTTCTCTTAATGTAGCCATCATGTTTTTCCCTTTTATATTACAATGTTATTATATTTAAAGCAATTTAGTATGGCTAGGCAAAACAAATTTGTTATTGTATATGTATCTAATATTTCAGGGTAAACATCAAAATTCCATAGCAAATGTACATGACCATAAATCAATGATAAGTGTTTTCATTACAAAATAATATACCAAAACTAAATTTAATAAAAAAAACATATACATTTTATTGACATTTATGTGATTTCATTTTATCAATAATAATAATAATAATAATATTTCTGATGCTATTACTGTTTTTAATTATATATATTAAAAAAATACAAATTGAAATTATCCTATTAACATTCACTTGTTTTGCACTAAACAAGAAGGAATATGTTATATATATATATATATATATATATATATATATATATATATATATATATATATATATATATATATATATATATATATATATATATATATATATATATATATATATATTATAAAAATAGACTTAGATGTTTAGTATTTAATTTATTCATGTGGGAGACAGGGTTGTGATTTGGTAGACATGAAAGTTCCAAAACTAGGAATGTGGGTAAATCAGTAGACATCAGTATCTTGTAAGAAAAAGTTAGACCTAATCAATTTTTGAGGAATTGATGAAAAAGACAGTAGAAGAACAGACTTAAACAGTTGAGGATAACAATCATTTCTGACTGCTATTAAATAGAAGCAATAGTTTAACTGTGAATAAATGTTGATAAAATGAAGACTGATATGTGCTAACTTTGACTGAAGCTAAATATAATCACTTCCATGTAACAAGCTTCATTAAATTGTAAATAATAATATTAATACATCTGTATTTATCTGCAACAAATCTTGTCTTCTTGTTAGATAATTAATTTTTTCTGTCATTATGCATTATCTTGAAAAGTTAAATTAATAGAGAGAAAAATGGCAAATTATTTATGTGTGTTAGTGAAAATAGTATATTGTGTAATAAATTAATTGTATACCTTAGCCTGAAATGCTTTCAAGAAGAAAACCTATGTGAAACCTGGAATATCAGGTATCAATGTGAAGCACTCAAAAAGAAAATACAACAATCTAAAAATATTTTTAATATGAACATTATACTTTCATATAGAGATACAAATTTAGTAGAAATAATGATTGATTAGAATGAATAGTTTTTTTTTTTTTAATTTATCATTTTCTAGTGAAGGTATTTCAGACAATTTATTTTTTATTAAAATTAAGACTTTTTTTAAACATGGTTTTTTTCTTTGAGTTTCTCTTCAAAATTATAAATGTTTAAGCAGATAATTGAATTTAACTTCTTTTGTGAGATTAAATATTGTTTTTCAATTTTATTTACTGAAAAGAATATAATTCAATTATAAAAAAGTGAGTTAATATAATGTATATAATTGAACTAGTTAATCATATTTTTATAACATTATATTTTTGATAAAAATGTATAAGTTAGAATGATTATATTATTGTTCTATTTTTTTAATTTCTTTTATTATTAATCTGTTACTTTACAATATAATTGTTTAAAAATGTTTTTTTTCTCCAGCTATATGTTTTATGGTTTAGCAATGTGAGAAAATTTATTTCATTACAGCTTAGTATTAAGGAAATTTTAAATTATCCCAATAAAAGATTTAAAAGTAAAGTTGAGTAGGCTGTTATATTTCTCCTTTGCACAATTACATTCCCTAGAGTCTTATTATCTTGAGTTAGATTAAAGCAATAATAGTTAGCTATATTGATGTAGGGTTTGTTTGTGTTTAGACCCTCATATAATAAATCTGAATGGTGCAAAGGTATTATATTCAAAGGTCATTTACTATATTTTGTTTGTTTTATTAAAAATACTTAATATTTGGCTGATACACTAATAGTATCATGTTAACACAGGTTGATGATGATGGTCAGAATTCACCAGTATATCAGCATTATTTTTGTTATAAGTGACATATTACCAGTTGAGTATGTGCATGCATATTATTGTTATATATATATATATATATATATATATAACAATAATATATATATATATATATATATATATATATATATATATATATATAATTTTGGTAGTGACCAGGTAAATAGTCTATTTTGTAGTGTACTTCTTTTAAATACAGTCACAAGATTTGATGGTAATTATTGACTGATTGTTGTTGATGACAGTTTGATTATTATTAATAATATTCTTGATGTTGTAGCTTACTGGAATTTTATTATTCTTTGCTGATCACATGATCACATGCTCTTTCCTTATTTCATTTTTACACGTTTGTTTCCTTATATTTATTCATTAATTATTTATACAATAGGGATGATAATCTTATCCCATCCTCTATGTCACTCCTCCCATTTGATAATTCATTTACATGTTTTACTTATCAATGTTGATTTTTCATCTTAACATGCCATCCATAAGATTGCATACCATTACAATATATGCTGAATAGCTGAAAAAAATATAATGATATAAAATATATAAATGTTGCCAAGGTACTATATCTGATGAAGTAAAATATTTTTTCTGAATATCATTTTTCTGGAAAGCTAATAAAAAATAATTAGTTTCAGGTCCCCTATAAAAGATGGAATTAAAAAAGGATAAGGAAGCTTCACGGTAATATTTTGAAGTCAATCTGAAAGTAAACTCATTACCTTTAAGTGTTGTTATCAAAATGAAGAAAACTTTTAGTTTCCTAGCTGCAACAAGATTTTAACTGACATCAATGTGAAAACAAGGATGACAGAGAATGTTTCAAGTCAAGTGCAAAATAGAGGGGAAAATGCAAGTCAAGAAAACAGCAGTATAAATAAACAACTGGTGGAAGAAAAGAATCCAGTTAACAAAGAAATCACCTCAGGTGATTTGGATGATATGTCACCCAAAATATCAGAAGGGAAAGAGGAAGTGAATGTTGTTGAAGGCTTTGAAAAGTTTAAAATTGAAAATAACGTTATCTAAAAAGTGAAACCAATTAATAAGAACAAATCTATAAAATCTAAATTTCAAAATAATGAGAGAAGTAAGTTAAACAAATTATTTAATGTTAATAACCAAGAATTCAAGTATGAAGAGGCATTACAATCAAAAATGAAAATCTGCAAATGCAATAAAAACTTGTAGAAATAGAAGTGTGTGGTAAATAATGTTATTCAAGAGGCTTATGATAATATATTGGATTTAATGGATGAGGAAGATGAACAATCAACTGTTTTACTAAAATCATTCAATGAATAACTTTTAATAAGGATTGAGAAATTTAAGGAATAAAAGTGAACAATTCTTTTATCAAGAACATAATTATAGACAAATTCAATTGACACGCTGGATGCCAGACACTCAGCTAGAAATATTTTTTGTAACATTAATGGAGCTTTGCTATAATATTTGCGGGCATGGGTCTGCACTCTTTATTTCTTTCTCAGGGGTAGTTGGGAGTCTGGTTTATGGGTGTGGGCTGTTGACGATTATTGCCACTACACAGAAAGTCTACCACGAGGGTACAGGTTCAAAGTTTCCAGTGCCATTTCCACTCTCATGGGTTGCTGTGCCCTTGACGGATTGTTTTTGAGCAGTGCAGATCTGTGCTCGTCACTCTTTAAACATTTTTATGGATATAATTGTTATCAAGTGTATGTACTTTTGTAAACCTGGTCTATAATTGTTTCATCTTGTAATATTGAACAATGTATTTACATCATGTAGTGGGTGATCAGTCATCTGCATTTTTTCCTTAATAAAAAAAATATCATTTTTCTGCATTCCTTCATTTATTTTCATCAATAAATTTAACATACTTACATCAACATAAATATTATCGTTAGACAAGTTAAATTAAATCTATTATATTAGTTTTGGACATTAAGCAAAATATTGATTGATATTTAACTTATAGTAGAATAAAGTAATAAGACGATAATAATTAATCATGTGTGTTGTTGCAATTAATTTGATTCAATGCTATATTGTCTCCGATTCAAATGACAAGTGAGACGGTTGTATAAAATGTAGATTTATTCATATTGTTGATAATTTTAAAGCATTTTGTCACCAAAAATATTATTAACTATCACAATCATATTTTCTAAACACAAATAACTAATTTGGTCACACAAATAATTTATTTTTTCTATTTTTTTTTTGCTATAGCTATATAATTTACACACGCACTGTTGATTTATTTAAAAAGCTAAGGCTTATTAAAGTTTTTCTTGTAAAGTACATATATTTAAAAAGATCCAGTAATTGAAAAATAATTTTTAATGTAAATTTGATCAGCAGATGCATGTATTCTTTATTCTCCTAGGAAGAAAACTTTCGAAGGATAAAACTTGATAAGAACATCTTACATTTATATAAGTGCAGCAAATTGACTTTGTCTTATCACAGTTGGATGAATAAATTTTAAAACTCTTCAAAGAGCTATCAGATTTTAAAGTCTCCCACAAGTATTGTCAATTTCAACATCAGGTTCGATCTTTGTAACATTGTGTGAAATGTAATCCACAAAGAAAGTAAAAAAAAAAAATTAAAATATTGTAAATTAAAACTTGCATCAAAGTAAATAAATATTTTTAAAACAATATTTATTCAATTGTAAACAAATACGAAAAACAACATATACTTTCACTGTTCCAAATTATAAAAGTAAAAAAAAAGTAAATGTTAAAAATGCTTTCATTAATTATTAGGGAATTTAATTTTCAGTATTTTATTGTAAAAAAAAAATGTTTTGTCATTGATGAGTCATATCGAAGAATCACTGTGATTTCAAGTTAATGTAAAAAATTTCAGATAACATTTTGTTAGACAGTTTTCAATAAGTTTTATGAAAACGTTGATAAACAATGGTTATTCAGCAATAATCCTTCGTAATAAAAAGTTTTTATATTATAACAAAGCAAAAAGCATTAGGGCTATGATAAAATTTAAAGTAATAAATTAATCCAGATATTAAACAAGAAAATATGCTAATTCTTAATTTAATTTAATTATTCCAGAAAGAAGTCATTGGAGAATTTTATAAACACTTTCAAGCAGAATGCATATATATATATATATATATATATATATATATGCATATCTATATATATCAAAATAAAGATATATATATTTATTATTTATATATATATATATATATATATATATATATATATATCAAAATAAAGAATATAATTTATATAAATTGTACTGTATTTTGATATATATATATTGATTTGTATATTACATATATTGTGAAACGAATGCAGATATCAAACTTTATTATATATATATATATATATATATATATATATATATATATATATATATATATATATATATATATATATATGTGTGGTGTGTGTGTGTGTGTGTGTGTTATGGATATATTTTATTACAACGAGTATTTAAACCATGATTTTGAAAAGATTCTTTTATTATGCAGTATGATTAGAGATTTATTGCTTATTCAAAGTATATAGTGTGCCCCAGTGGAAACATACCTGATTCTTTTCTCAAACTGCTTACATTTGCTATTTTTGAATTGCTACATGCGAAGAAATATTAATTATCATACTTTAGCTATTCCTCATCGTAAGTTTAAGATATTAGAATGTCTATATTATGACATACAATATACCAAGGTTCTTTATATCATGTGAGACTGTGTTCAATGCACTCCATGCCAACACATACTATGGAAAATCTTTTGCAAACATTTTGGAACTCTTATCTTTAATACCTACACAGTTTAAAACATTCTATGAGTAGGTTTGACCAATTCAAAACAAATTAATGTAATTACATTATCAAAGTTCATACCATAATTCTGCTTCAAACATTCTAGCTTTTTAATGTGTCTGGGATAAATAACTAATCTATGACAATATCTAAGATATGTATTTACTCAGAGATGATATTTCAGGATAAAAGAAACCATCATCAGACATGATTTAATAATTTAAGTCTAGAGAAGTCTGATGATTCTTAAATTAGATATGATTGCACTTTTTAAGATATTTTCAATGAGAATGTTATCAGCTTAAAAATAAATTATTGTTCAAATACCTAAATGAAATTTAAAACATAAGTTGTTGAGCAAACCACAACTATTAAATGTTATGGTTGCATTTAGCAAAATAAACTTTAAGTATTTCTTATCTCTGATATTAACTCATTTAACTAAAATATTTACTTTTTTAATATGATGAATATTCTAAAATATTATATGAGAGTGCTATGTAAAATCATTTTAGAATAAAAACATTGATGGTGTCTATTGTTTTGTATGTTGATGGATAAATACTGTTTTAATAAAATATTTTTATTTGATAGAAAATATGAAGAATTGAAAACTAACATGCTACCAAAAAATATTATATTTAACATTAATGTTTAATATGGTTTCACAAATAGTGAAACCTATTTCTGATTACGAAAATTGTATTTTATTAGAAGATATGTTTTAAGAATGGAAACATTGCTGAAGTTCTCACAAAACAAAATTAAGCCTTTGTTGCAGTATTTCTTGGACTCAGTCTTCTAAGCTCCCCACTTTATACATTCCATCTTATACAACTGATACACATAACAGCATGATGTAAAAAAGATAAATAATATCCATTATTTTTTTTTTATATATATATATATATATATATATATATATATATATATATATATATATATATATATATATATATATATATATATATATATATATATATATATATATATATATATATATTGTACCATTACAATTTAGTCAATAGCTAAATTTATAGTAATGTGCACGAGAGAAAAAGAACAAAAATCATCATCACATTTTTATATAACCATAAAAGAGGCTGTAGGGCATCCAAGTTCAAACCCTACCAAATGACTGAAATACCAGGAGTGAACCAGCTAAGACCACCTCCAGAACAACAGACCGGTCTTCAAATAGAGACATCACAGGAATTGGCATCAGGAACTGGTATTTTTCTACTGTAAGACATGAACTGTAAAATTTAAAAGTAATTGAGAACTTTCGTTAAGATTTGACAAGCTTTTAATATTCAGCTAACCTAAATTTTAAAATGAACTTTTATCTGACTTAAGTTTTCAAATTAATTATTAATGTTTAATTTTATACATGTGAGTTTTCTAAAAATCATTTCCATTTTTCTTTTTCTTTTTATTAATATTTATTGTATAAATTATTTAAATGCATTAAATTTAAGTTGGGTATAGACACTTGCATGGATTCGTTAATGCTTAATTATGTTTTTGGTTTTCATATTTGATTAAAATATATAGACATTCGGTAAATAATGATACCTTATGGTGAATATCTAAAATGCATTTATTCGGATGTCTTTGCTATTGGTGTCAATGCGGCATCTTATGATAAATGCCATTGCTTTTGTAAATTTCCCTCTG
>JAQFVV010000122.1:1766726-1922652 GCA_028023455.1 Epiperipatus broadwayi
AATTACGGCAAATAATCTGGAAGTATTTATCATTTTTTTTAAAATAATCATTTTAAAATTAAAAAGAAATTATATTTGCAAAAGTTTCTTTTTTAAAAAAAAACAACTTTAAAATGATTATTTAAAAAAAAAAATAAAACACTTTCACCCAGTTCTTAATGTCCTTAACTTATATGACTGCAATCCTAAAATAAATATGAATTAATATGAATGATAGATTTTATAAAGTTTATAAGATTTTTTAAATATGGTACCCTGAACTATAAAGAGCTAAATTGTATTTACATTAATACTATTTGAATTATATATCAATTTATTCATATTTATTTATACCTCTTAATTACCTAAGATAAGTAAGATTTACAACTTTTAACTCTGTAATAATAATAATTTAATTAAATCAAGTAATAGTAACTCATAAACGAACTTTATAAAACGTGAGTAAATAAAATTAATATGCTATAATTATTTTATAGTTAAAACTCATTGTGTTGTTAACCAGAAGACATAAGTTGTTGTTTTTTACCAGAAGAAAATCCATATTAACCTTTATTTATTGGTTTTATAAAATTGAAAAAGTTTTGGAATTTATTCGGGTTTGTCATTATAACAATATAGATTCTAATTAAGTTATTCAAAATTATTAATCATTGAAAAATTGCAATTTTGAATAATTGTTCTGATTTTCTTTTTTTTTTTTTACCGACTTGTCAACTTGCTCACACAAGTCATCCACTGGTGGATGACTTGTGTGACTAAGTTGAAATGTTGATATATTAATATTTAAAATTTTTTAACATGGTTGAACATGCAAAATATGTCTTTTATATATGCAACCTGTAAAAATCTTTGTTTTAACATATATATAATATATTTTCTAAATATACATCTAATGTAACTTCATATGGAATTGAAAAATTGATGAAATGATGAGATACATAATATCTATAATATGAATGTGTATTTCAAAATCTAGTGTTTGATGGGTTATCACACATCTATGAAGTGTTAGTTAATAACAACCCTGGCTAAAATTCATTTGTAATAAATCACTAATATGATTTTGTTTGCCAGTATTTATTGTTTTAATACTATATGTATGGTTCTCATAATACAGTGTTCTATGTCTTAGGTCTCTTTATAACATACATAGACTATTCTGAGTTAGTAAACATTTCTTTACAGATATTCATCCAATTTAGTCATTGTATGTCATGTCTAACATAATAATAATAATAATAATAATAATAATAATAATAATAATAATAATAATAATAATAATAATAATAATAATAATAATAATAATAATAATGATAATAATAATGATAATAATAATAATAATAATAATAATAATAATAATAATAATAATAATAATAATAATAATAATAATAATAATAATAATAATAATAATAATAATAATAATAATAATAATAATAATAATAATAATAATAATAATAATAATAATAATAATAATAATAATAATAATAATAATAATAATTGGTCCTTTAGAATGTGATATGATCCTTAAAATATATATATATCAAAATTATCCAAAATCCAAAATTCAACTAGACCACCCAAATAATAATAATAAAACACAACCAAAAGTTTTACTGCTACAAGCAGACTTCTCAAGTAAAAGAACAACAAAATCTACACCATATAATATTAAAATTTACCCACAATCCATTTAATTTCTATCCACCCTTAATATTAAAAGAACTCTTAAATAAGTTAATTGCTTCAGAATAATAAATTTTCAAAATAACAAAGATTCGTTAATTCTTCTTTTCATTTCATTTCTCTCAAAAAATGCAACCATAGCTCCATCAAAATTAATAATGTAACATTTATCTATTTCATGGACCTACAAAGCCGAACTAAGATATCTATTTTTAATTCTATTTTTATGAACCTTTTTGTTTTCATTTAAACTCAAACTACTCTGACTTATGTATAGCTTCTTACAAAAGAAAGGATAAAATATACTACACCAGGTATAGTTTCCTATCAAAAAAATCCTTTGAATTATTTAATAAATTATTCAATTATAAATATGTGACTTTTCTGCATGTGTTAGTGAACTAAGTCACTTCTTTATAATTACAATTTTTACTTGTGAAAAGAAAAGCAATGTTCTTATTTCCAAACAAATTTCTATTCCTACCTACAATTTTGTAAGAAGATAATTTAGATGGCAAAGGAATAAAATCATAGTATTTTATCCTTTCATCATTACAAATATTATTACTATTAAATAAAATATTTTAACAAATTCATAAAATAACCCAACACCCAAATAATCTTTATAAATTTGACGATTCTGAAACAAAGCTATCCCATTATAATTATTTAATTTTTTATTTCTATAACAATAATTTTTTAAACAGTTACTTTATGAGATACAAACTGATGGCTATCAGGTTTATTATAGACCTTAATTCTCTACTTTTAACAAAATGATTGTATAGTAAACAATCAATCTCTACATTTCTAATCACCAAAACATCTAAAAATTTTAACTTAACAAAATCTAACCTTTCTCCTTCTAATGAATATCTTATAGAAGGATCAAAACAAATAAAACTCATTTACAAATTCCTTCAATTTATCATTCTCAACTACAAATAAACAATCGTCTACATATCTAACAAATAATTTAAATATAAACAAATCTTTTTAATAATAATTTTGTTCTCCATATAATTAATATAAATTGAACATACTAAAGGAGTAATAATATAACCTATTATCCACTCTTCCTTAATTTTATAAATATTACCTTTATATGTAAAATACATAGAATCTTCCAATAATAAAAACAAATTTTTAATTACTGTAATTTTATTTTTTTGATAAAGAACCTTGCTTAACCAACACAGACATAAGAACATGAGTACTGCTTAACCTATTAACAGACTGATACCTATTCTCAATATCTAAACTGACAAAAACTCAATTACTTTCCATTTTAAATTTATTAATTATATCGAAATCCTCAAAAGAAAAAGAAGCTGTGTAATGACCAAAATCAACAAATTGTTTTAAAAATATATTCAAGAATCTAGAAATACCTTTTACAACACTACCTGTAAAATCCAAAATAAATCTTAAAGGAAATCCATCTTTATGAGTCAAAAAATCTTAAAGGAATACCATCTTTATGAGTCTTAATATTCACAAACATTTTAGCTGATAGGAAATCATTTGGAATCCAAATACTTCCATATCAGCTAAGATATTTGTGAAAATTGTGACTCATAAAGATAATTTTCCTTTAAGATGTATTTTTGATTTTAAGATAGTGTGCAAAGAAAGTATATTCACTATAGTGTCATTTGGTACATCAAGGTAATTCAAGAAGAAGAGTATATTTCCAAGTGGAATTGGAGTTAAATCTAAATGATTTTTTTTTCTGAACCAGTAATTCAATAGTGCATCTGTAACATATAATTTGCCCAGCATTTGCGACAACTAGTAATTATATGTTGGATAAATAATTTTATTCTTTACTGAGCTAATGTAATACCCAACTGTTAATGAAAATTTCCATAGAATAGGTATTTTTTAAAAATATTCAGTTTTATTACAATCTAGCATACTGTTGATATAACATGTTTATTATATATATGTTATATCACAATCATGCTGTGCAGTAATAAAAGTAAATTTTTTTTAGAAAAAAAAATGTTTCTATGAAAGTTTTCATAAACAGTCAGGTTATCATATTGAAAACTAGCTTCCTCTAGTTTCAGACATTTACAAAAACCTTTAGATTTAATCTTATTATAGTATAATCAGTATTCTTAAATATTAAAAAAAAAACACATAAGAATTAAACATTTTTAACATAGTTACATGTAATACAATTAATAATAAAATTTTATTTTTTGTATTGCTTTATCAAATACAATTTATTATATATAGCTTTGAAGTTTGACTTTTGTTTATTTAAATACTAGAAAACAATTTTAATTATTTATAGATATGAAATTTGGTTAATTTACTTACAAATATTGTTAATTCATATTAATATGTATTGTTTGCATAATAAAAATTATGCAACTATAGAGTACTACTTTAAGCTTTATTATATTCTTTTGTTTATTTCTTCTTCTTCTTTTATTCTTATTGTTATTAAATCAAACATATAAAATGCAGTCATAGAATGTAGGACTCATTAGTTAAAGATAGGATTATTGCATCTGAACTTTTTTATATTCTTTATAAAAACAATGGTCATAATCTCTTGCATTAATTTTATAAAATAATTATTAATATAATTTTATATTTAGTGATTGCATAAATATTAATAATAAAAAAAAAACAATATAAAATAATAAATATTTTACATAAGCAACATTGTAAACAAAAATATTTATAGTTATATAAAGAGAAAGAAAAGAAAAATATATTTTCTTTGACTTTCAATTTATTCTAGATAAAAATAAAAGATTTATTATTATGAATATCTAGAAAATTCAAAATACCATTCAGATTAATTCAATATATATAATATTCCAAAAGTTTTTCAATTAACCTATAATAAGTATTTTGTCATTTTACTTTAAATATAGCAAACCCAAGTTGTTAACCATATGTAAACCCTCAAAACTATTTTTATGGTTGTGTAAATATGAATGAAGAATAGTTTTTTTTGAAATTATGCAAATAATATTTTTAAGATTCTCAAGAGAGTTATGTATGTTGTGTTCAATAATTTCATGAATTATTATTATAAAATCGATTAGAAATATGAGATTATATCCATGCAAACAGAAATAGTTTTTTTTTTAATATTTTGAGGAAACTATGAACTTGACAATCTCCTTGAGGCTAAATATGATTCTGCTTTAATATGTAATATATTTTTGTTGGGGTTTATATTGAATCTTTTCAAAAAATGACATTTCTAATTGTTAAACTTGGTGGTAGTTATTGCCAATGCGTAATCTTTAATTTCTATATAAAATATTTGTTTAATGCTAAAATAAATAGAACCTTACTTTATTAAATTAAATTTTTCAAGTAAAAACATACTAAAAAATTATATTTGAACTTTAGAAATATTGAAAAATAAGTTGCAATAAGAATAATGATGATACAGCATATGTCAAAATCTTAAAGATAATACTGATTAGTAAATCAATAAAATCATTCTTATTTTAATATTAAAACATGAATCAATAATTGTTAACATTTGATAAATCTATTGAATTTGGTGTTAAACTCTTATTTTTTATAAAACATTTAATGTTTCTAATACAGTGTTGATTCTAATAAGTAATGGTGTTTTGTGATCAGATTTGCATAGGCATGGGAATCTCATGATGTGTGTTTTTTTATTAAAAATAAAGTCCCATTTATTAAGAAACTTTAATTTTAACAAGTCAAAGTGTATAATTATATTCCTTTCATTTAAATTATTATTAAACAAGTTTTGTGTAAAATGAGAAATATTTAAGAAAAAAAAATAAATTTAATATATTCATGTGTACTGGTGCAAATAAAACCTTTAATAGTTTCTATTTGAAGTCTTTTCATTTATCTTTTTGTATTTTGTAGAAAGTTGTCATGAAATTGTTTTTCAAGTCGGAAATAACAACTGTTTTTGTATACTTGATGATACTCAAACTCAGCAAGCAATGATGTCCATTTATTGGTTATGGACTACATACTGAAGAAGTAAAGTATGTTTTCTTCATGTGAAGCCACACATGTTTATTAACTTGATTATTGGTAAAGGTTCACAATATATTATGCTAAGCAGGAAAAAAGAAACGATCACAAAAATAAGCAGAGTAAATGACATATAGAAGTAGAATGACTGATGACTGGGGACATAATGACCTCTATATTTTTCAGTGGGTGTTTTTATATAATTCACTTGAAAACTATGTTTCTCAATTAGCAAATACATGTATTTACCAAGTTCTTGAACTATTTAAATAAACCAGTGATTAAACTATTTACCAAATATTTTAAGTAATTAAATAAGCTAATGAATAACTAGTCTATCAATTATAATTAATTAAATAAGTCAGTATTTTACTGTTTTCCAACAATTTCTAATTAATTAACTAAGCTAATAGTTTTTTTAATCAACCTATTTACTAAAGCCTTTATTTAAACCAGTATTTATTTTTAAAAACTAGGAACAAAGCTTTAAAAAAATGGCTTTACTATATTTTTTTTTTTCATAATAATAAAAATATGAAATAATTTACATAACATATTATAGATTAAACACTGCAGCTTGATTTCTATATCATGAATTTTAAACTAGATGTACTAAAACAAATTACTTCAATAAATTTGTTTTCTTATCTTTTTAAAAGCACAGTAAAATTGACATAAATAAATGATACAAGCAAACTTTTATTAATATGTGAATATTATTAATATACAACCACATATATTGAAGCAGTCAATGTCTGATCCTCATCGAGCTTCATGCTTCACTGTGTACATTAACCTCCTGTCGGGCATGCAATTCAGACCTCATCATAAATATATGCCATTCACCCACACACTATGCATAATGATTAGAGAAATTAGTAAAAATTAATTATGTTTAGTAAAGTAAAACAGTAGTGTGCATGATGCATATATATACATGAATGAAGCAATAATTTTATTAATATTTATTGCTGAAAAATTAAATGTTGTTTTTATACAATTGTCAATCTTTTTATATATGTGTGTATTTCAAGCATTGGAATGTAGAAACAATGTAAAATGGGGAAGGCTCAAAATACCGAAATTATCCTTATCGATAATCACATTTTCATTAATTAAAATTATATATCTTATAATTATTTTGTTAGTTTGTTTTCAAATCTTTAAAAGTCTATCAAATGGTATTTCGAGCCTTATCTGTTTTAAAAATATTTTCCTAATTAAATGTTTTTTTTAAGAGATTACAGGTATATCTGTGGGCAACTGAGATTGCATTCTTGGCAGGGAAAAAATGTAACTTTTTAGACCATGAAATAAGAGTCAGTTGAGTTTTTGGTTGTTTGTCGGTCAGTTTAGTTTCGAAGCATTTTAGGATCTTAAAAAATTTTAAAAAGTCAACTGAGGTTGGGTGCTATGAATTGTGAGTAGAAAAGAAATACCTTTCTCTCGGAAAACTGTTTATCCGAAGGCCATCAAGTTTCCATCTGTTTGACTGGCCCATGCAGGATGACTGTATAATTGCCAAGCTGATTGCCTGCTGTTCATAGGTGACCTCACCTGGTATAGAGCTGTCTTAATAAGTAATCCTTTTGTAATATGTAATTCAACATTTGTATTTTCATTCATATATTCATTTATGAGTTTTTATTAATTCTCTTAACGTACCTTTCACGCTTAATTTGTGTTATATAACTTTGTGCAGTTCCATTAATGTTTAACTTGTTTTGTTTAATATATATATATATATATATATATATATATATATATATATATATATATATATATATATATATATATATATATATATATATATATATATATATATATATATATATATATATATATAATTGATTTTCTTTAATATGCCAACAACCAAACAGGCCAATTTTAAAAGGGGGAAAAGATAATTGTTTAATTTGGAAAGAAGCGGGAGCTTCATTTAAATTCTATCGATAAAGTTTCGTTTATTTAAAATTGAAATCACTGGCTAGATTGGTTTTATATTTACTTCTGTTATTCACATTTTTTTTTCTAAAATATTTTATTGGGGGTGCCTATTTTACTTTGGTAATTGAATTAAATGATCGTGAACTTTAATATAGTTATTTCACTTTTTCTTATTGTCGCCTGTAAGGCTAATTCTATCAGTTAATATGTATATGGAAATCGAAATTAAATATATATTTTTTGTTAGTTTGACATCGTAGTTAAAGAGTTATTTTCAGAATGATTCTTTATTTAAGTATATTATTGTCAGGAGTCAAACCATTTACAGGTTTTCGAATAAAGAAAGTATATTAAGTTTTCTGTGCATGTATAATGCTGCTGGCCGACCTTTCCTTTCTTTTATGGTACTTCTACACTTTGATTTCTCTATTGCGTTAGTTTGCAAAATTGTTCATTATCAGGGATGCTCCTTCCTGTGGAACACGAGGTTTATAGGGTTTTGATTGTGCTGCAGAAGTTCCATATAGCTATCTGGGCCTCAAACCAAACCTCTCCATCAATACCGTATCATCAAAAGGCTGAATGTATCATCCCTTTTTCAGTAAAAAATGTCTTAAAATGATGAAGAATACAAAGTACCATAAGATCCCTATTCCTTTAATAGTATGTCAGCATCATTAGTGTTTTAATTAATAGATTAATGCCTGCTTGACCTTTTATTAGGTGTTGGAAAATTAATGAATCATTCTTGAAATGCGCAACACATCAATTAATTATTGTGTTTATTTTGAAAATGCTTTCTTTGACAATCTTAATCGATTCCTATAGACGTAAAAAATATTTATTAATTATTATATCACATATTCTCGTTAATGTAGTGCATTGTTTGTTTTTTATTTATAAAAGACGTTAATTCCTAACAATGCCAATAAAAGTCCACACAATGGTTTTCATAAGATAGATAAATGATTATAATAAAAAATTTTGCCTGTTTATCAAATAAATCATTTATTACTAAACATGTCATGACCTTTTATATTCATTTTTCAGCATCCACAACGTCCATTTAGTAAAATATTATTAAATTGGTATATTAACTCCACACAAACTATATCACACTTCATAAAATGATATTCGTTAAATAATTGCTTAAATAATTATTGTAAATGCAATTTTATAAAAACAAATCCCAAGTTTTGTAAATAGACAATGTCATCCCAAGCGTGAAACATTTTGTAACATATATATGCGTTTTCAGTAGTTTATTAAATATAGATTTTCATGTGAATCCTGGTTTGTTTTGAATTATTTTTTAATGAGTATTTAGAATTATTTTCTTTGGCTAATAACTTAGCATTAATAAATAACAATAATAAATGTAATTCCTGGGCTATTCCAATATCGATCATCATCATCGGTTTGATCTTAAGCTCTTCCACTTTTTGGGTCAGAGATTCAAAGAATAGGCAAATAGGTTAGAATTCAGGACTGCTCCAGACCTGCATATCTCAAGCATGATCGGATTCGAGGTACTTTTGCTGAGGATTTGAATCTTGTTAAGTGAGCATACTATTTTGACCGGTACAATATATATATACGTTATGGAATATATAAAAGCTAAATTTGTTTTGTAAGTTGCCAACAATGACATTTATAAAATATGTTATAGATTGAGATAGAATCGTTAAATTTCATATATATATATCACCAAAATCTGTCAAAGCTTAGACAATACTAATATCAATAAATCAACAATCTCTACCTGTTGTCAAGACAATCACCTTTCAAAATGATAATTAAATATACAGTTGTTTAATTCACGGAAGTACTTTTGTTTAATTTCTTAACAATCCTCAACTGTTGTTAAATTAAAAAAAAACATAATAAAAGCAAACATTAAAAAAAAACAAAAACATAAATATGCAGTTATGATTTTTTTTTAGTTTAACATCAGTTGAAAGGATTAAAGAATTAACCAAAAACATTTCTACAGATTGAAAGACTGTATATATTTAATTACTATTATAATTGGTATTTATGTTGCTATTATAATATTATATATATAATACATATTTTGCGGGTTTATCCGTGTTAAAAGCTTTTAATATTAATATACTGACATTTTGACTTGGTCACTCAAGTCATCCACAGAGTTATAAAAGGTAGAAAGATGGTTGTAGAAGCACTACAATCACTGATTTGAATAAATCATTAAAATTCCACCAATAGCAAAAATGCTAAATTTAGGAATATTTTTAAAAAAAAAATTTCAAAATTGGAGGAAGTTTGCATGTATCATCTCGCTTATTGATACAATCTGGCCTTTTAAGTACTTCAATGGCTTCTCTAATTTTGCACTGGTAGAGATTATCACATCTGGATATGATCCTGGTACTAGAAAAGTCAATTTTATGACCTGAATCTATAGTATGGAGTGAGAGTGCTGCTGATGATGAGTGTTGTTTAACTGCATTAGCATGTTCATCTCTCCTAACACTGATGTGACGATTACTCATATCTATGTAAGAAGCTTCACAATTTTTACATGAGATTTGATAGACACCATAAGACTCAAGAGGGGTTGAATCCTTAGGCTTGGTTATTATATTGCTGATTTTTGATCAGCAAAAATGCTGTCTCTATATTATAGCATTTTAATATACATCCGATACTGTCTGTAGTTCCTTTTACATATGGAAAACAAATCCTAATAGCTGATTTATCTCTTTTTGTTTCCTATTTTGTCTATTTTGGGCTTGAAATAGGTTTTTTTATAAATTTGTAATTATTTCAAGCCCAAAATAGACAAAATAGAAAAAAAAGATGATAAATCAGCTATTAGATTTGTGTTCCATATGTAAAAGAAACTACAGACAGTATCAGATGTATATTAAAACGCTATTTCTGCTCATCAAAAGATCAGCAATATAATAACCAAACCTAAGGATTCAATCCCTCTTGAATCTCATGGTGTCTATCAAATTCATGTAAAATTGTAAAGCGTTTTACATATGATGAGTAATTGTCGCATCAGTGTTGGGAGAGATGAGTGCTAACAGTTAAACACCTCTCACATCAGCACTCTCACTCCATACATAGATTTCAGGTCATAAAATTGTTTTTCAGTACCATCTATCCACATGTGATAATCTCTACCAGTGAAAATTAAGAAGTTGAGCTAAAGGCCAGATTGTATCAATAAGTGAGATGATCTCAACTCCTCCTTTGGAAAGATTTTTTAAAAAACTTCCTAAATTTAACATTTTTGCTATTGATGGAATTTTAACGTTTAATTCACATCAGTGATTGTACGCCTCTACACCTCTTTCTCCCTTTTATAATCTGTGGTGCTTGTGTGAAAGTCAAAATCGTATTAATATTAAAAGTTTTAACGTACGCAAAATATGTATTTTATATATTTATCGTGTAATCTTCGTTTTATTATATATATATATATATATATAAAATAGTGGAAGCACCAATGATAAAAAAAAATAAAAAAAATAATAATTTGATATTCATTTTGTCACTATATAGAAATGTAGCTTTTATATACACCAATTATAAATCATATCAATTTTTTTTGACATAACATTAAATTGATTATATAATAAAAAAATAGTTGCGAATAACGTTTCTAATGTTAATATTAGAAAAAAAAGATATTGCAAAATAAAAGCAATAAAGAGCAACATACATCTTTAAAATAATTAGCTTTAGTAATTATTCATTAATTGGAACAAATTATATTCTGATATTAAAAACAATATTTAAATAGACTGAAGTGTATTATATATGTACATGAGGAAGTACTTTATATATTTTTATACTAGCTTTTTTTCAATGGAAGAATGATGTAGAATAATTAATCATATTTTTTAAAACTGTTACTATATTTTATTATTTCATAATCCATCCCTGAAGATTTATATGCTTTTATCTTATACCAAATTTGTTTTTTTATGGAAGTTGGATATGAACTATCTAAACAATTTTATTTTTGTTGAAAATTAGAAACATATTTTAAACTTTGGTAAAGAAATCAAGCCCCAGGTTAAGAGTACTTTTGATGCTGAGAATGTTTATGTCTGTTGAAACTATATAAAAATATAAGATATATTTAGATAGATATATATATATATATATATATATATATATATATATATATATATATATATATATATATATATATATATATATATATATATATATATTGGAAAGAATGCTATGTTTAGATGTAATTTATCTTGCTATTTTGTTTTTATCATCATAGATCAGTTATATTCGTTTTTTTATACTGAACAAAATTTTCTGCAATGATACCTTTGAAATTTAAAACAATTTATGTCAATTGTTAAGTAATATTAGGTAAAAAAAGTTCAACGATTGTATATATTAGAGTTGATATTATTTTTAATATTGTTAAATGATTCTTTTTAAAGATTCTTTTATGATTCAATTTTTTTTTCCAATGTTTGCAAAAATATAGTTTTTTTCATATTTATATGATATGATTAGATTCAATATATTACATGAAAAGCATAAAGGAATATATTTATAACATTCAAATCGAAAACACATTTGAACAATAAGCTTCAGATCAATTTATTAATATTCTAAAATAAAAGAATTAAAAATGTATTTTTATCATTATTATAAAACTTTGCTGATAACTTAAAAAATCCAAAACAATATATTATTTAATGCAATTTCAACATTTTAATTATTAATATAATGAATTTTTAATATTAAAAATACTAATTTATTTCATTACAGTCAATTTAACAAGTAATTAAAGTAATTAAGCTTAAAGATAGATAAATAGATCATTATATATATATATATATATATATGAAAAAAAGTTACTGTTAACACCAACGAAATAATTATAGAAAATATACAAACCATTATACAATTACAAATATCATAAGCCCCGTTTAAGATCTATATCTCAATAATAGCAAACCTTAAAATCATTTTAAGGTTGTATTATTGAGATATAGATCTTTAAACAGAGGGCGTTACGGATATTGTATAGTATAATGGTTTGTATATTAATATATATATATATATATATATATATATATATATATATATATATATATATATATATATATATATATAAGATAGAGAATAAAAGGTAAAAAGAGAACGATAAAGATATATAGATAAATATAAAGATATATACAAGATCATTCAATAGATGTAGATAGATAGATAGATAGATAGATAGATAGATAGATAGATAGATAGATAGATAGATAGATAGATAGATAGATAGATAGATAGATAGATAGATAGATAGATAGATAGATAGATAGATAGATAGATAGATAGATAGGTAAGTAGGTAGATAGATAGATAGATAGATAGATAGATAGATAGATAGATAGATAGATAGATAGATAGATAGATAGATAGATAGATAGATAGATAGATAGATAGATAGATAGATAGATAGATAGATAGATAGATAGATAGATAGATAGATAGATAGATATGATATAATAATAAAAAGAAATATTATTTTTGTTTATTATTTTCATTTTTCTTTTGTTAAAATAAATATAAATGCATAATTAATATTACTTTATACATCTAACAATAAAAAGAAAATAATGCTCTAAACATGATGACAAATAAGGAAAATGTAACTAAAGATCTCAAACAAAATACACAATGAAAAAGAAGGCTTCAAATGTGTTACAAATAATGAAGCCTATCAACATAAACCAATCATGGAAAAAATAAGAATCAAGTTGCTATATCCTCATAAACAAATCATAATAACAAACCTCACATTAGCCCAAATATAATAAAAGACTAGCAAAGTCCTTAATTAATCATGTCCATTTGAAGGTGCCAAATTAGTAGAACATATTTATCACAAATTAAATAATAGAAAAAGCACCTTAAAAAGAAGACTACAATCTAAAGAATCAAATTGTTGGAACCAAATATAATAGATTGTCTAGTTTAAATAAGAAAGATAAAATTATCCCAATTATATTTAAATAAATTGTTTATATCCCTTCACAGCTATACAAATAAACCAAAACAGAACAATAGAGACCTATCATTATAATTTATTATCAAGGTTGAAAGACTAACTAACAATATATAGAAAAAAAAAACACATTAAAAAACTTGCTAACGCTTGTATTTATGATAACAGAGCATCTACCAAAACTCAGCATAGTTTTCTGTTTACATAAATTCAGGCGACACTATCTCTAACTTTAATTCCACTTTCAGATCATATTTAAGCTATTTGCTATTGTCAGTGAAAGAGAGAAACTGATCTAAACACAAACCTGAGCATTTATGAAAAGTTTCTATTCAGCTTCAGCGTAAAACTTTTAGACATGTTAATGTCTTCAAACTCAGCATACACCAGATAGAAACTTTTCATAAATGCTCAGAGTTTGTGTTTAGATCTAGTTTTTATTCCTGTCTTTCACTGACAATAGCAAATAGCTTGAAATCATGATCTGAAAGTGGAATTAAAGTTAGAGATAGTGAATGCTCACTCTGACGTTTATGTAATCAGAAAATTACGCTTGACGGTGTTTTTGGTAGAACGCCATCTGTTATCATAAATACAAGTGTTAGCAAGTTTTTTAACTTGTGTTTTTTTGTTTTTCATAAATGTACCTATGAGGTCTTTCTTGCAATGATGTATATTGCAGAAGCTTCTATTATGTGGTGATGCTGAACTGAGATCAAACCCATGTAGCTATCTGGCTTGCTATGCTGAGTTTTAAGACATTAATGTGTCTAAAAGATTCACGCTTGCAAGCTGAATAGAAATTCTTTCATAAATGCTCAGAGTTTGTGTTTAGATCTAGTTTCTTATTCCTGTCTTTCACTGACGATAGCAAATAGCTTGAAATCATGATCTGAAAGTGGAAATAAAGTTAGAGATAGTGAATCCTCACTCTGACGTTTATGTAAACAGAAAACTACGCTTGACGGTGATTTTGGTAGAATGCCATCTGTTATCATATATATATATATATGTATATATATATATATCAGAAACAAACGGAATTCAATTGAATCTAATATACACATCCAATAAGTAAGCTTATGTATATCTAAACATATCAATGAACAATAATATGTGTAAGTGACCTAAAGACTAAATAATAAGTGAAATATGAAGTTATTCTCCATTAAATTGTGAATTCAATTAATTTCATAATGACTCTGGCACTAAAAGAAAAATAAGAATAAAATATTAATACTCTTCCAAATAAATTACAAAGGCATTACTTATACAACAAATAGTACATCCTTTATTTCTATATAATGATTTTATTTTAGGTAGTATCAGTGTTTTAAAGAGTTTTCAAATACAAACCGAATACAAAAAATATATATACATATATACTTGCAATAAGTATATATATATATATATATATATATATAGTATATATATATATATATATATATATATATATATATATATATATATATATATATATATATATATATATATATATAGACATATTTGTGCTTAACAGGTATACACTAATATAAATACAAATCAATATTTATATTTACCAAATATGTAAAATTAAAAAAAAAAAGTAAATAAAAGTATATTATATACTGCAAATATATGAATCATTGTTTAGGCCTACACAAGAATTACCATATAAAGTGAAAATGAAAATAGATAAATAGATAAGTGAATAATTGACTGGTAAAATATTGTAAGTTAATAAAATAGATAATAGATAATAAATATTGTTTTAAAAAAAATAAGTTATATAATTAATAAAACTTTTGATAATAAAATTTGTGAATATAAATTTCACTTACCATATATATATATATATATATATATATATATATATATATATATATATATAAATATATATATATATATATATATATAACAATTCATATCAACCCAAACTAATATGCCATATTTTAAAATTTTAAATTACTTAAGTGTTATTTTTGACATTTCTTAAAAGTTTGTTTTTTTAGAAAACGAGATTATTTCTAATTAAAAATAAAAGAAAAAAAATGAATATCCATCTTAAATATATATATATCATTTATATTAATAAAATTATTTACTACCTTTTTTTTAAAGTTTAACTTCTTCATTTTTCTCTTCAAAAGTCAACTTGTTCCATTGTTTTTTATTCCTTTATATTTCTTTAATATTAGAATGCATTCTAGCCAAAGTTAAATTGAAGAAATAGCATGTTAGAGAAAATTATATTTTAAAGATATATATATATATAATATATATATATATATATATATATATATATATATTTTTAAAATATTTTTCTCCTTGAAAACAAATAACAATTGACATGTTGAATTCAATATATTAACCAATTTTAGTTACTTCCAGATTTTTATTAGATTTACCATTATAAATTTCAGATAGCTATATCAAATTTGGGCTTCAGATGCGGTGAAATTCATGTGTTGTAATTTGCCTAGTTTTCTTTATAAACTGACTTGGGATAAAATAAATGAAATGGTGCATCTCCCTGGCTGATATATATATATATATATATATATAGATATATATATATATATATATATATTAGCCGGTCATGATATTATGTGTTTACTACAGTAATTTATCTTATTTAATTATTCTCAAGAATGGCAATTCCAAAGAAACAAAATACAACTAATTTTATCCTTCAGTTTTTTTAATAACTATCTCAATAATGATGGCTTCTTTTGTTGCTGCTGTTGTTGTTTTTCACGTGCCACAGAACACACAGTTTTTGAAAACCATTGTTACATATGTTTTCTTTTAAACAATTAACATTCAAAAAAAAATAAAAATACCAATCATATAAAAAATATTAAATCAAAAATTTATTTGACAGCTTTAAAAATATATATATATACATAAATAATAACATTGTATTTTTTTTAATAATCACTACAAATAAAATAATCTTTTTTTATAATCAACAATTTATGTCTCTATTTATTTACAATAATTAAAACATGTCACTATTACCATTAAAAATCTCACCATTAAGAATAATAACAATTAAATATTCACAGCGATGTACCTCAACAAATAAATAAAATAATAAATCCAAACAACTATAGGTAATAACCATAAAAATAATAATATTCTATATATAAACATCAAATCAAAGATATTTTTTTTAATAACAACAAATGAGTTTTAAAATATAGATAGATTATATTTTCATAAAGGCCATCAATTGTGCTACTGTCTTTAATCTCACAACTACCAATAAATATGTTTTCAGTCTGACAGCTTTACATTTCTATATTTATAAATTATATTAAATTAACAAAGTAATAGAGATGTTGTATTTTATTTCCAATTATTTTTCTCATTTGTATTATTAAAAGTAAATATATTTTATTTCATAATTTCAGTCTCCAATTTGTGCATATTTAGATTCAGAGATAAATTCAGTTAAGAAAATTTTATTATAAAATTAAATAGTAACATTGCAAATAAACAGTAACAATTCATAAACGTAAATAAATAGATGCAAATTCATTATAATAAAAGGCATTGTTATAGCATGTATTCTATAAACTAATAATAATGATTATTCAACTTTTAATATATATATATATATATATATATATATATATATATATATATATATATATATATATATATATATATATATATATATATATATATATATATATAATTGAAATAATATTTTTAACGGTTTACAAACAATTACAAACAATCCTTAAATCTGCAGAAGTACTTTTTGCTTCCACTTTTGGTTTTTGAATTTAATGGCAGTTGAAGCAGGTAGGTTAGAAAGTAACTGAAAGTACTTCTGCGGATTTAAGGATTGTTTGTAATTATTTGTAAACCGTTGAAAATATTATTTCAATTATAATTACAAAATTCACTAAATTGAAAGTATTAGTTAAAATAATATGCTTACAAAATATTTAGTAAGTTATAAAAAATAAGTAATAAAACATAAATATATTTTATATAAACTAATTTTATTTTCACATCTTATAAACACATTGCACCATAAACATGTTTCTATCATTTTTTCCCTAAATGTGACAGCTATGTTTTATTAATTTTTGTTGGTGAAATCAAACTTTTTTTTGGTTATCTCCTAGCATTTAATTAATAAAATTTGAAAAATAATAGAGAAAATTGCATACTGTTACAAAAACTGAAAATGTAATTTAGTCATTAAAAATTAATTAATTGGTCTACCTGAATCCACCCATATAAATGTCACTAGTATAAATCGTCAAAATATTAAAGTATATTTGTAATTGGTAGCCATACAATTGTTAATTATAAGTTTTTTCTTTTTGTAAATTAATAATTCCAACTATAATATGTGTATATGAAAGCAAATTAAATTTTAAAAAAAATATTTTATATCAATACAAATAATAAGGCAAGTGAAGTCATATTGAGAAAAATAGGAAAGAAGTAACATAATTGTAATGCAGTGATATTTTTTTCAAATGTGAACAAAATAAAACTCTGTAAAATCATCATGTCTTTATTATTTATTATTTTAAATAATATTTTGTTTTATTTCTAAACATTCATTGTAATTTACATTTTGATTTTTGTATAATCTTAAATAGAAGTTATTTGTTAATGAAAAAAAAACTGAAGAAAAAAACAACACCTCTGGTCAAAAACTGTCAAATCTGTTGTTTAACTTATATATGTTTATTCCCCCTTTTTTCGTGGTTTGTTTATTTTTGAAATAAGATGATAGTGCTACAGTTTTAAATTGTTGTTTTATCATTATTGTAACTATATTAACATATGATTTTAAAAAAAAAAAAAAACAGTTTATGGGAGCAAACTTTAATTTATTTATTAATGCAAGAAAAAAAAGAAATTATAACAAGCGACGAACAGTTAGAAAAAAATAAATACTTTATTGTTTATTCAGGTAACTACATTTCCAAACAAGTTTTTATTGTATATATGCATGCAATGTATTTAAAATTAAAAATATTTAGTTTGTAATTAATCCTGATTGTTTGCACCATTTAATTTATACACTATTTGTAAAAATAAAATTCAATAAACTCAACTGTAATCCATAACAAAGTTAATCACAACAAGTTTTTGCCAAGCTCTTCATTTACCTGTCGAAAATGACAAGATGTTAAACTATTTTGAATATTGTAATAATTATAAATAGATAATATCAGTATTTAAAGAAGAAATTGATAGATTTATCATAAATTTATAATTGTTTGTTTGCACTTAAAAAATAATAATTTGTTTATTTTCCAAAGAATGTTACCTTCATTTTGTATTAATCTTTATTGAAAAGTCATTCAGTCAATATTTGCAAAGTTCAAAAATGTTTTTTACAATATATTTGTTTTGTAAATTTAAATTGAAAATAAATCAAGCTGAATTTATTAAGCTTTAGTATAAATGAAGATTTTGTATAAGGATGAAAGGGAATCATTTTTTAGAATATCCTGACCAGGTATAACAATAAAAATTATTTTGCTTCAAGAGGATTAAATATCTCATTCATTTTTTTTTAAATTATAAACTCAATAATAATTTTGTAAAAAAGTTTTGTCTATGAAAAGTATTTTTTTTAAAAAAGACACATATGAATAATATATTTGTGTGCAATAATTATTATTTATTGTTCCTAAATATTATTAAAGCTTATAATCTACAATGAAACATTTTATTACTGACAATTTATTTATTTTATTTATCTTAATAGATATGTTGGTTGTATGAAAATTTAAAATTGTATTATATAGACTAATTTAATTTATGAATTAATTTTTGAATTAAAAAAAGGGGAAAAAATTGGGATTAAAAGTAAAAAAAAAATAGAATTTATTTATTTCAAGAATACTACCAAGAAAAAAAACACTGAAAGTAAAATAAAATATAATTATTAATTATTAACTTAAAATAACTTTTGCAAAATATTAAGAGTAGACAATGTATCTTTCAGTGCCACATAAAATATATGACTATATTGACAAAAATCACCATTAAGCAAATAAATTTTATCAAATACCTTTTAATTTTAACATTTTCCTTTTTACAGAGTGACAGGCCCATTATTCTCCCTGATGAATTTTTATATAATCTATCATTTTTTGATTTTAATATTAAGCCATTATTTTATATAAGAATTTATAAGAGTAGAATTGAATTGATAAAATACACATTTATAAAGAAAACTCATTGCAGTAAATCATATATGAATTTGAAATATATTGAAAAAAATAAGTGTGTAATGAGAATAAAAAATATTTCATCATTTACCAATCAGAAAGAAAACAATCTAACTGAACAATTCTTCAATGTAAATTAATACATATAAAATAAAAGTGTAATCATGTATATTTTCAACATTTCTTAATAACTGCACAGTTATTGTGTAATGGTAATCATGAATCTTAATAAACGTTGCAAAAAAAAATTTTTTTTTAGTTATTCTAAACATGTTTTTGAAGTAATGTTGATAATGACATCAAAAAAGATTTAAATTCATCAATACCATCATTATAGAATGATTAATATACTTTGATATTGCCAACTATTTTAAGATACTGAGCTTTAAAGATAATTTTTTAAATTGAAATCTCAATACGCTGCAGTATATCACTCCCCCCCCCAAAAAAAAAGTAAAATATCATTATAGATGGCTGTATGTGTTACATGGATGAACATGACATTGAAAATTTTTTAATCGATTTACTTCAAAAAAAGGGTTAATATCCAACTATCAATTTTAAATGGGGACATTCAACAATTTTTTTGAGCTGCTAATAATTTTACTTTATTTATAATTTACTAGAATTTCAAGCATTTAAACTGAATTCTAAAATTTCAAAGGAAAGCATGTGTGTTTATGTTTAAATTGAAGATACTATCAAATAGATTATAAATAATAATAATTTATGATTAAGTTAATCTGACTTCCAAAATGAAATACATTTTTTTTACAATGTAGTATAATTATTATACATTAATGTGGAATGCATAAATGATAGGAATTTTTAAAGATTTAATAAAAGGCCTTTCTCTATTCTTTTCATATTACATAATTTTTGAGAAAAAAAATGCAATTTTTATTTACACGTAAATATCTTATATAATGTTATGTGACATACATGTTTCTAAAAGTAGTGTATTTTGGTAATACAAATAATGTAAAATTTAATTCTATTATGAATTAATTAAATAGTAAATAAAAAAAATTGTGAAACTTGGTAAAGTTTATAAAGCATTTAGTAATTTTATTATCAATAACTGGTAAAACATATCACATGAAGAGAAAAATAAAAATTTCAAATTTTCTGAATAATAATAATAATAATAATAATAATAATAATAATAATAATAATAATAATTATGATGATGATGATAATGATGATGATGATGATGATTATGATTATAATAATAATAATAATAATAATAATAATAATAATAATAATAATAATAATAATAATAATAATAATAATAATAATAATAATAATAATAATAATAATAATAATAATAATAATAATAATAATAATAATAATAATAATAATAATAATAATAATAATAATAATGTTGATGATGATGATTTAATGATATGTTGAAGACATTTGCAGATGTTAACTTCATCTAACTTATCATTATCATTCTTTAGTTTTTTTTTTTTTTTAAATCCATTGAACATTACCCTAGTCTTTTTAATATTTAACTTTAATCACACCTTCTTATTTTTCACTTGCTCATATTTGTAACATTTTCTGAAGTTAAAAATCATTATTCACTAAAAGCAACTACATCATGTGCAAAATCTAGATGATGCAAATAATTTCCATTTCCGTTTGTTTCCTGTCCTTTTCATTTTAATCAACAAAATATTTTCTGCAACACTACTATAAAAAGTATTAGAGATATTGAGTCCACTTTTGTAGTACAATTTATTAAATGCTAATCTTTTTAGTATCATTATGTAATCTAATTGATGCTGTTGCATTTTTATAAATATTCTTCAAAATATAAGACTATACTGAGTTTTCACCTTGATTATTCAAAGTTTTAATAACCGAGTAAATGCTCATAAAATCAAATGTGTTTTCTTTGTCTCCAAATCCAAAGCAAAATGTCAGTTAAATCCATTGATTCTTTCAATAACTTATCTCAATACTTGGACATGTTTACATTGCTCTAATCCTACTTTTACTACCAGTTTGTTCTTTTGGTTGTTTAATATCAAAATTGTAAATAATTTGGTAAAAATGTGGTATAGAATCGATAAATGAGTGATAGGTCTGTAATTTATGATGTCTTCTTTATAATCTTTCTATAATATTAATATTAATACTGAATTCATCCAATTATCCTATATATCTTTATTATTTAGAGTTGTGATGAATAATTTTGCTAAAATATATTATATTCCTTCACCAGCTTCTATAAAGATATCAATTATAATATCATCATTACTTGTAAGTTTTCCTTTCATCATACTTTTAATTGAATATCTCACTTCTTCATTTAAAATCCCTGAAAATTTAGAATCTTTAGTAGTTGTAGATTGTACTTTTTGATGTTCTTTAATATTATACATTTCTTGCTAAAACACTTCACACACATCATCATATCATCCCTCTTTTGACAATTGTTTTATCATTTTCTCTTATAGCAGAAAGGTTTCTTACTAATAGTAAAAGTTTGTTTTCTTTCCTGAGACTTTTAATGGATTCTATAACTTTTCCTATTAGTTAACAATTATCTCATTATCAACGTTTTTATATCATTTTACAAAATTCAGATATTCAATTCTTATTAATGCATCATTTTTATGTAATTGCATATTCTTTCCTTTCTTCATAAATTGACTTTTTTCAATAGCCACACTTCTTTTTAAACTATTAATTTTCTTATTATTGTAAGTAAAAAAAGTGTATTCATATGCTATCTGCTGTATTTATATGCATGTATTTATATATTTCTAAGAATGTGTATACATGTCTATACCATATGTCATTATATATATAACCAATTTGTCTGGAGATGAGGATTTTCTGATAGAGATTTTCGGCACTTAAAATTAAAGCTTGTGATGTGTTGTTTCATGGATTCTCCTTAAATGATGTCAAAAATCTCTCAGAAATTATACCCAGAGTAATCTGTTAGACACTTTAATTTCCATTCCCCACTCTAAGTTTTCACATATTCTGCTCCATCCCACTTCCACAACATAATCTTTGTCAACTATATGGCATTTATATCTCAACCCCCCTTATATTTTCCCAAAACCAGCAAAAAAAAAAAACAATAATCCACTTCTGTATAATCACTTTTTTATATTTATTATTCCATAACTTCATTATTTGTACCCTTTCTAATGTCAAGCGTTTACATTCAATTGACAGATGCTTAATAATTTCTATTCCTTCCTTACACAATTTACAGACTAAATCACCCATATTTTTTCATTTACATGTATAGTGTCTTGTTGCTAAAAATCCCATTTGAGCCTTATAGAATAAACTATTTTTCTTACTATTATTTTATATTAAGTCACACCTAATATTCTGTTTACCTCTATATATATTTAAACTTTTATTACTCTCTATACTAGTTCTCCATCTCTCTAACTACCTATTTTTTATTAATAAATCAGTTCTTTTATCTCAATCTTTAACACTATAACACTCAACAATCCCCCTAACACAATCATCCCATTTTTTGTACAAATATACTGATATAAGTTATTTATCCAAATCTTTTGCATACAACATTATCTTTCTCACCCATCTTGATGCCTAACCTTTACTTTTAATCCAATTAAATACTATTTTGGATATTCTTTTAATATCCATAAACTTCAATCTATCAAACATCTTCACTTCATTTTTTGCATCTCTCATATAAATACTTGACCATCACATTTCTACTTCAATTGCCTCCCTTGCTTTCCATATATCTGCATCCAATGAATGTATTTCTACTTCCCTATGTACTTTTTCTATGTAATCTAATACTGCTTTGCTAACACATAATACATCATTACCATATGTTAACCCTGCTCCTGCAACTCCCTCCCAAATATTTCTAGCAATCATATTTATTATATGAAAACACTTAATTTCTTTATCAATCCCTTTTATTTTTTGCTTATTTATCTTTTTTCCCCACTCATTCAAACAATTTTTCTGATTTGCTCCATATAGTGAACATTTTAGTACAAACTTAAAAGTAAGTTAGACATTTTATGTCTTGTTTTATTAATTACTATAAGTGTTCACTTGAAGGAGTTTGTAATGTTACATTGCTTTGGCTATTAATATAAGGTGAAACTGAACTGAGTTCAGACCCTTATAGCTATCTGTTTTGTAAGTCTGGGTTTGGAGACATTTACATGTCTGATAAATCCAGGTTTTCAAATTGATAGTAACATATTTAATAAATGCTGACATTTGAGTTGGAATTTTAGATCTAGTATCTGAAATCCTAACTCTTCATAGAGGTGAACCATAAACTTGAAACCAATTGGTCTGGGTATGAGGATTTTCTGATAGAGATTTTGAATTCTTTCTTTATCTGTACTTATAATTAAGGCATATTTGGTGTTAGTGGTAAACTCCATCTAGTGAACATTTTAGTACAAGCTTAAAAGAAAGTTACACATATTGTGTCTTCTTTTATTAATATATATATATATAATTGAATATTTATAAATACCGTAATAATATAATTACAAATTTATTCACTTTTAATATTATCTATTTATTGTATTTATAAATATTCAATTATATAATTCAGTATATTGCTTTGAAAAAATACAGACATCGAATAGTATATATATATATATATATATATATATATATATATATATATATATATATATATATATATATATATATATATATATATATATATATATATATATATAATGTGATACATAGAGACTTATATAAGCTTAATAATACTTGTAATTGAAATTTTTTATTACTTTTTCCAAGTACTAAATTAATAAAATCGATAATCTTATGAATAGTTCATTAAAAATTTGTTTAACACATTATATATAAATATATCTTTATAATGGCCAAAATTAGATGAAATAATGTGGAAGTACTGAAAGCCCCAGAGAACTATATGTAAACTATCAATCAGTAAATGTAAAATACAGACTGAACCCACCTGCACGTTAGTTTTGATCATATATAAACATACCATTTACTATTATACCTACATGAAAAATGTCATATATATATATATATATATATATATATATATATATATATATATATATATATATATATATATATATATATATATATGGGCTGCAGAAAGGACTTTGCTATTAACTGAAATGAGACCTTTTATTCCTCTTGGAGGCCTTAAAGGAACTGAGCAGGGTAAATTCCTAAAGTCCACTTCATATGGTCTTGTCGTTGCAGCTGTTATTACTATGTGTTTATTCATATAGTGTATGAACATGGATGGGGTGCTCACCAACATGCATTAACCAGCGTGGTGAGTTTATTGGCTTTTTACCTCTGAGTTTAAGATCAAGAAATACCATGGTCTTTCTTCTCAGTGCCTGATAAGGCAGAATGAATGTTTGTGTAAATGATAAATATTTTTCCAATACATATATACAATTATGACAGACAAAAATAAAGCATGGCCCTTATTCCCAGGAGGCTGTAAGTCACTAACGAAGGCAGCCATTGGTGGCCAAAGGCAGAAGGTGCTAAGAATCTCCTGATTGCGGACCCAGGCTGCCATTTGATGACAACTTATTTATTTAGGTACTTACAACTTCAGATCACATTCAAGTGAAGGAATATTGCAAGAATTAGAAGAAGAACTCTATTATATTAAATGGGATATTATTGGACTTTGTGAAGTTAGAAGAAAAGGTGAAGAGACAATTGATTTAAAAAGTGGACATATATTCTATTATAAAGTCACAAATATTGGAAATACAAGAGGAGTAGGATTCATTACAAATAAAAAGTGGAAGAACAATATTGTGGAAATTGACGGTGTATCAGACAGAGTGGCAAGATTAGTTATACAACTTAATAGTAGATACCAAATGCAGATAATTCAGGTTTATGCCCCTATAATTTCTCATAGCGAAAAAGTAGTAGAAGATTTTTATATGGATGTACAAAAGGCTTTTGATCAGCGTAAACAACATTTTAAAATTGTTATGGGAGACTTTAATGCTAGAATTAGTAAACAAATGAAAGATGAAAGTGATGTAGGTAATTTTGGTTAAGGTAATAAAAATGAGAGAGGACATAGACTTGTGGAGGTTGCAGAAAAAGAAAAACCTTATATATTATGAATTCTTTTTTTTTTTTTTTTTTTGAGAAAAATGTTAAAAGAAAATGGACATGGAAGCATCCAAATGAAGGTACATCAGAATTAGATTATATTTTGACTAACAGTAAATACATATTTCAATATTGTAATGTTCTTAATAGATTTAACACAGGAAGTGACTATCGATTAGTAAGGTACAATATATATGTTAATGTAAAACTAGAAAGACAAAATTCGTTAAGAAAAACAATATTTACAGTTGATATTCCTAATCTTCAGAAACATTCTAATGAATTTAAATTATAACTTACAAATCGGTTTCAAGTATTAGTACATTTTGAACATGATTCAGATTTGAATGAAATTAATATGAAAATAACTGATACACTTTTAAAAACTGAAACAAAGATATCTGGTAGAAAAAAGCAGCAATTGATCAATAAAATTTCTACTGAGACTAGAGAATTTATGAAGAAAAGAAGGAATATGAAAATATACAAAAATGATGCATTAAAAAAATTGAATATCTCGAATTTTGTAAAATGTTGCGTAAAGAGTTGAAAATTATATAAGAAAGTATAACTGTGAACTAATAAGAAAAGCCGTAGAAAAAAATAAAAGTCTTAAGAATGTAAAACAACATTTTGGTATTGGTAGGAAATTTATATCTGCAATAAGAAAAAAAGATGGAATTATTACTAAAAAGACAGATGACATCATGAAATTGGTAGAAATTTTTTTTATCAAGAATCATATAGTAATAAAGAACAAGTACCTCCTATATCTATTATATCGTCTGAATTGCCCAAAATTTTAAATGAAGAAGTGAGAAATGCAATTAAATGTATGAAGAAAGAAAATTTCCAGGTAATGTTGGAATTATAATTGATATATTAAAAGAAGCAGGTGAAGAAACGAAAATTTTTTTAGCAAAGTTATATACCAAATGTCTAAATGATAAAGATGTACCGGATGATTGGACGAATGCAGTAATAATATTAATATTTTAAAAAGGTGATAAAAAAGATATTAGAAATTACAGACCTATCTGCCTTTTATCAGTTTTATATAATTTTTTTACAAAGATAATTACAACTCGTCTACAGAGAACATTAGATTTCCACCAACCAAGAGAACATGCTGGATTTAAAAGTGGTTTTAGTACAGGAGATCATATTCAGGTATTTAGAGAAGTTATAGAAAGGGACAAATGAATATGAGTTGTCATTATGTTTTGGATTTGTAGATTATGAAAAGGCATTTGATTGTATAAACATTTCTTCAGTGATTAAAGCATTGGATCATCAAGGTATAGATCCAGGATATTGTCATATTTTAAAGAATATTTATAAAAATACAACAACAATGATTAGATTACATAATGATACTGGGAATGTCAACATTGAGAAAGGTGTAAGACAAGGTGACTCCATATCTCCAAAAAGTTTTACAGCAGTGCTGCAAGAAGTATTTTGTGGATTAAAATGGGAAACTAAAGTAGTCAAAGTAAATGGAGATTATTTAAGTCATTTAGATTTTGCAGATGATGTAGTTGATTTTGCAAATAATTCTTTAGAGCTGCAGGGAATGTTGCAGGAGTTATCAGATGAAAGTAGAAAAGTAGGACCAAAGATAAATGTTAAAAAGACTAAAATAATGTTTAATCTATTTGCTCAAAATATGAAAATAACGAATGATTATGATGAATTAGAAGAAGTTAACAGTTAAAAATACCTTGGTCAGATTATTAATACAGATGGAAACATAATGGAGGAAATTAATCATAGAATTAAACTTGGTTGGAGTGCTTTTGGTAGAAATAACTTGATACTAAAAGGAAATGTGCCAAAGTGTTTGAAAAGGAAAGTTTTTAACAAATGTGTTTTACCAGTTCTTACTTATGGATCTGAGACTTGGACACTCAGTAGAAAAGCAATACAGGGACTTCAGACCACTCAAAGAAGTATGGAGAGATGTATGTTGGGAGTAACAAGAAGAGATATAAAACACAATGTATGGGTAAAAGAACAAATAGGTGTTACTGACCTCATTGAAAAAATTAAAAGATTAAAGTAGAGTTGGGCTGGACATATTGCTAGAAGAGTTGATAGTAAATGGACAATTGAAATTTTAAATTGGATTACAAGAGATTGTAAAAGACCAAGAAATAGACCACATATGAGATTGAATTCAGTATAGTTTATTCTTGGCTTGAAATATTAGGCTATGCATATAAATTTTCCAGATAATAATATGCTTATGTATAGTCAAAGCTAAAGAGGAAGGGAGCTCCCTCTATGCTTTGTTTTTATTTATAGTTAGTTTATATATAGCTCAATGGGATTTTTCAAAACAACCACTATATTTTATCTAATTCTGACTAATGAAAAGTTATATTTACATATATTATCTAAATAGTAATTTAATATGAAGATGTGGTTAAATATGATGTTCTAAATCTCATTCTAATTAGTTTTAGTGATTTCAAGTTGTTTTGAAATTGCATTAATATATATAAAGTACAATATGTGCGTAATTATGTCAGTAAATGATATTTTATGTACGTTGGAAGCTAAAGTGTAAGAATGTTCATTCTACATTTTAAATTTACTGACAGTTAGTTTATATATAGCTTTTTGGGTTTTCGTCGAACTTCTTCATTACTATCTCATATAATAATAAAGTGAAAGCTAAACACTTTCAAACAGATACGCTTTAAACATGCTTACGTGACAGCCAATCAGATAGAATAATGACATCACATGGGACTCTCAATTCTAAAACACAAGCCAGAACTATTAGAAAAAGATGAGACCCATCTTAATCTATGCCTCAATTTTATTTAAATAAGCCAGACTCAAGCATTTTGAACTAAGAGTGTGAAGCTTAAATATCTTCACATTTAATCCACTAAATATTTTATATATAAATTAACAACGCGAAATCATCCGATTATTAATAAATGTAAATATATCATATATATATATATCTGTTTATGCTTAAATTTGATATATTTAAATTTATTAATATCATTTCATTAGATTTAAAATATTGCTTTGTTGTAAATTGGATGATTTCGCGTTGTTAATTTATATATATATATATATATATGTATATATAATATTTAGTGGATTAAATGTGAAGGTATTTAAGCTTCACACTCTTAGTTCAAAATGCTTGAGACTGGCTTATTTAAATAAAATTGAGGCATAGATTAAGATGGGTCCCATCTTTTTCTAATAGTTCTGGCTTGTTGTTTAGAATTGAGAGTCCCAAGTGCTGTCATTATTCAATCTGATTGGCTGTCAAGTAAGCATGTTTAAAGCGTATCTGTTTGAAAGTGTTTAGCTTTCATGTTGTTATAATATTATCTGTTTACGCTTAAATTTGATATATTTACATTTATTAATATCTCATATAATGTAACTTTTGTATATATGAACTTATTAGTAGCAAATTTTTAGATTCATAATAAAAAGATGTTAAGAATTTATAGTTAAATTAAATACATGTGTTATATTAGAAGTTAATAATATTTAATGCATTATAAAACATATAATAATTTATGTGCATAGAATGTTTTTGTATCAGGAATAATAAATTAAGGTTGGTATTTAGATCATATATACTCCAAAAGTATTTTAATTAATTAATATAATTTTAGTTTATTGATTATCATGTATGTGTGTGTACGCATGTTTATTTTTAAATTTAGAAATATTATTTTAAATCTTTAATATATAAATTTACTTAACATCTATTAAATAGACTGTTTGTCATAATGCAAAATAAATTTTAAAAATGTATTATTTTGATATATATATATATATATGATTCATCTATTTAAAATTATATAAAACTCTAAAATTTTATTTTAAAATATTTATTTAATATTATAATATGTAAATAATAATGCAACTTAAAGTATTTAACTGTAAAATATGCTGTAACATATAAAAGGACATTTTAACATGTAAATATGTGATTATATGAATATTTAAACAATGGGAATGTATCTTGTGGACAAATTAAATTAAGACATCAGTGATACAGTAGGATTAGTACATTGCTATGAAAATATTTAATTTTCTTATATAAATACGATATTGGAAACAAAGTCCATAGTCTTCTTAAATGCATACATTCATTTGTTCTTTCCTCTGCTTTTCTTATTTTAAAAAATAGGAAAGTTTCTTTGTCAAAAATAATAGGTTAAAATAATTAAAAACCTTTGCTTGGAAGACAATATACCTTATCCATTGCTTTAATAATACCTTATCTTGTAACTTCTTTTTAAATAATATTGTTTTAAAATTTTAGGAATAAATAATTCTATCAAAGTAATGTATTTCAAAAATTATAAAAACAATACTGATGATATTATTATTTTTTTCATATGCCATAGCATTGGCCAGGAGGTGAACCTCCGGCAACCAATTGCTTGCATGCAAGGCTGCTGTGCTGGCCTCTCTGCTAACAACTCTTGACTACTAATGGTATTTATTTAATAGAATCTAAATGTAGTTAAAAAAGAAAAAAAGACTATTTTAATATTGTGAATAAGAAAACAAATCTTATAAAAGAAACAATATTTTTTTTTTACTAAAATGCATATGCTATTGGATTTTTCTTGAAAAAAAAAGTGTCATTCTAAAATATTTAAAAGATCATCCTGGAAAGTAAACAGAAAAGCTGTGGACTTTTTATTTAAGACATTGTCTTTCAATTTAGTACTTTTGAAAATTGTTCCTGTTATTTAAAAGTATATAAATCGTCATTCATTACTGTTTATTATATATTTTTCTATACAGAAGGCTGTAAAATCATTAGCCATGGCCATGATTGATGTGAAAGATTGGATGATGATAGGAATCCACTAAATTTGTACCCAGTTTACCATTTGATGATCA
Source organism: Epiperipatus broadwayi (assembly GCA_028023455.1). Classification (NCBI taxonomy): domain Eukaryota; kingdom Metazoa; phylum Onychophora; class Udeonychophora; order Euonychophora; family Peripatidae; genus Epiperipatus; species Epiperipatus broadwayi. The sequence continues at coordinate 1,797,576 of JAQFVV010000122.1, forward strand.
ATTTTTATTTAGGTATTTATAACTTCAGATCACTTTCATTGGAAAGGAAATTGCAAGAATTGAAAGATCTGTCTCATGTTAAAAAATACATTGTTGGACTTTGTTACGTTAAAAGAAAAAAAAATGAAGAGACAATTAATAAAAAAATTATGTACTCTAAAGGTACTAATATTGGAATTAAAAGTGAAGTAAGAACCATTATAAATAAATAACATGGAAGAACAACACTGTGGAGATTGATGGTGTATTGGAAAAAGTGACAAGATAACAGCAGATATCAAATGCAGAAAATTCAAGTTCATATTTCCACAAGTTCTTGTAGTGATGATGTAGTGAAATATTTTTATATGGATGCACATAAGGCTTTTGAGTACAGTAAACAACATAATAAAATTGTTACAGGGGAATTTATTGCTAAAATTGTTAAACAAATGATAGATAAAAGTGTCATAGTCAAATTTCATTATACTAAGAGAAATGAAAGAGAACAAAGATTTGTGGAATTTTCAAAAGAAAAAAAGTTTGTATTATAAAATATTTTTTTGAGAAAAATGTTGTAAGGAAATGGACATGGAATTATCCAAATGAAGATCCAGCAAAATTGGATTATATTTTCACTATGTGAATAAATATATTTCAGGATTGTAATTTCCTCAATAAATTCAATACAAAAATGATCATTGATAAGGGTTTAAGATGACTCCATATCTCCAAAACATTTTACAGCACTATGGCTAAAAGTATTTTGTGGTTTAAAATGAAAAGCTAAAGGAGTAAAATTAAATTGAGATTATTCTAGACATCTAGATTTTGTAAATAATCTATATGTATGTCCAAATAATGCTTCAGAACTTCAAGAAATGTTGTGAGAATTTTCAGATGAAAGTAAAAAATGAGAACTATGGATAAATGTTAAAAGACTAAAGTAATATTCGATTGATTTTTTAAAGGATGAAAATAAAAAAATGATTATAATGGACTAGAATAAGTTAACAACTACAAATATTTTAGTCAGATTATTACTACAGATATAAACATAATAGATAAAATTAATATTAGAAGTAAACTTGGTTGGTATACTTTTGATAGAAATAAATTTAATATTAAAATAAATATGTCTGCATTTTTTAAATGAATTTTATTTAATAAATGTGAATTATTAAAATGGACATTTAATAAAAAAAAAATGCAAGAACTTCAGACTACTATATAGAGAATTGCATTTTAATAGTAACAAAAAGAGATCAAAATGCAATACATGAATTAGTTAAAAAAAACAAGTTTTACTGCTATTATTGAAAGAATTAAAAGATTGAAGTAGAATTGAGTTGGCTATATTTCTAGAAAAGATGATAATAGATGGGCAATTGAAATCTTAAACTGGACAATGAGAAAGAAAGAGACTAGAGATCAGAGAAGATGGATTGAACTTGGAGAGACCTTTATCCTGCATTGGAACTGATAATGGTTGATGATGATAATAAGAAACCATTCCAGAAAAAAACAAACAAACAGGTATTTCAAATAAAGTAGCATTATATTTGTTCTATATTTAAAGTCCTTTAATAGGGTGATTGTTTGTTTTAATGTTGTGTTATTCTATGTTTAGTGTAAATACTGAGAATTGTTTATTATTTATATAATATTTTTTTTATATTTATTTTCAAATATTTTCCAGACTTCTGTGGCTACGAGTTCTTCTAAGATATTTAACGATTTATTGTTAGATAGTAGAATAACCTCTTATAATTTGTAAAATTTACATATGAATGAACTCTATAACTGAATGTATGCATTGAACTAAGTATTTTAAATAAATAACTATTCTTATTAAAATAAAAAAGCTTTATCCTACCATTACCTAATAATATCATAACTAATGAAGTACAATAGCTCAAATAATTATAAACATCTATGTAAATCAATTAATTCTAGAATACACTAACATAATAATTTTAGAATAAATTAGATAACAATTCTCAGGGTTTTAATAAATAAACAATGTTAAATTATTATGTCATCGTTTAAAATTATCAAAACAGTGTAATGATATTAAATAAATAAATACAAAACTCATGTTCATTTAGATAAAGTAAAATTATATTTATTTACAATAAAATAAATATTCATTTAAATGTTCTGGACATTTAGGCAGAAAAGACAGTTTATATTTTTAAATTAAACTTTTATTCATGCTTGCATAGACCACCTTTTCTGTATAAATTTCCAGAAAAACTATATATAATTTTTTTATAAAAGTACAGGCATTTTCATACCTGTACTTCAATATGTAATATACCGGGAAGATGAACTCAGACTTCACACCACCCTCAATTATCCAAACTATCTCATACTGCTGACAGCCTTGATCTCACTCATTCCAAAAAGATAAACAATCGCCAATATCCATAATGTGTGCTAAATCAACATTCATCAGTTGGTTCAGATTATCTCCCACACATATATACACATTCAATGTTCAGCCTACATTAATATAGCTAATCTTCATACTTTAATGGACAGGCTTCAGTCCACTCTATCCCACAACTAACCAACCATTCATTTCATTGAAAATCTGATAATGGGATGCTCAAAGCTCACATTGGTGCCAACTTTTTATCCTACCTATGTTTACCATAAGTCACTTGACTCCTCATGTGCAGGACATATTCCATTTATATACATATACATTTACATACATATATCAAAATATAATGCTGTAAGGTCTGTCCATCCTCGTATATGTCTGTGTTTATGTGTGGAGATGATTCTGGACCTATTGAGAAGTGCATAAATGCAAATATTAGTGATTATTTAGCTATTCAACATGGGGTTATCAAGTGTTTGAGCATTATGAGATATCATGGATAGTTGAGGGCCATGTAAAGTCTAAGATCAAGCTCCTGTCTATTATATATTGCAGAACATTTATGTAAATGTTACAATTATCCAGATAAGAGAAAACAAATTCTTTGGTATTGAATTCAATAAAATAAATAATATAAAATAAATAAATAGTAGAATATCTTCTTGGATTCTAAATTTGAAAAAAAAAAAAAAAAGCTGTATCATTATGTCGTATATATGTGACTTTGGTTCAAAAAGATTTCATTAAATTAATATCATTAAAAAAATGTTGTTTTAAAAATAAGCATAGAAATTGCTTTAATAAATTTTAATTATAATTATATTCTTTAATGTGTTTTCTTTAATTTTTTTGTCTATTAACTATATATTTGATCTTTCATTGTATCTCTTCTGTAAATATAAATATCATATTATTATTATTAGTTACATTTATTCCCTATACTTTATTTTATCATAAGTTTATTTACAAAAGCTAATTAATCATTTAATGTTGTTAGTTCAATACATACCTTCAGAATATATTTATGTTTGGTTATTGCTTATGGGTGGGGAAAATAAAATTCCCTTTGATATGTAACTAAATGTTGATGAATGAATTTATTTATTTTGCTTGACAAAATATTAAACTATGAGAGACACTCCCCCTTTAGCTTTTCTCTCTCACTGCAGATCTTACATTCACAGTTTATACATATATAATATTCAATTCTATTTACCAAGCGCAGATATCATGTGTAATTAAAGAGAAAGGATTTTCACCTTTAATATATGCATCGCCAAGATCAATATGTAATACCCTTCTGTTGAATTAATATAACAATGCAGGACATGTGTAGTGAGTTAACTATCTTCTATTTAAATTAAATTATTATAATGTAGACATTTAAAATCTCATTAATAATTTCATACACACACATCTATATATTGTGATATACACATTCTACATTTTATGGTCTCATTATACTTTATGAGTAATTAAATAAAGATAACAATTAAAGGTCTTGTATTTAATAAATGTGTTTATAAATTTGGAATAAATGTAGAGTGAACAGATATCTTTATTTATTAAATAAAAATGAAATATTTTTGCTAAGTTATATTGAATGCTAACAATGCCTTATTAAGATTAGAAGAAATAAAATCACATGTTCACAAGCTAGTGTTTAAAAAATATAAAAGGGAAATGCCTGCATTATTGTCTTACCATAGTGACAGAAAAAAGTTCAGCAAGAAAAACATCCATAATTTTTTGTTTAAAAAATATTTTTTTTATCTTATGCTACTTTTATAATTAGTATTCAGAATTTATAGAAAAGAAATATGCAGTGTAAATAGAAAAATAATTGAGAGTAAAGAACAAAAATTTCCCTCTATTTGATATTTTTATTATTAAAATGATATGGATATCAACAAATGATATGATGACTACCATGAAGTTATGAAGCTATCTAATTTACCACAGATTGTAATAATGACGAAAGAAATGGTTGAATATCATTTAATGATTAAAATGTTTATGGGGATTTATTTATATTTGGGTTATTAGAAATTTTAATACAAAATATAAAAATAAAAATTTTAATAATAATATTGATTTTTTCTGCTAATAAAAAAATATGGATATCAATACTATATATTTCAAATTATCAAGTAAAGTTTATAAGGAAAATTTATAAAGATATATGTGACATTGCATTTTACACACCTCCTACATTAAACAAATTAATAAATAACTCCAAAGATAAAACCTCAGTTATGAATAAAAATTGTGTCAATTATAAATGGATATGTAGGTGTGGCAATGGATTTATAGGTGAATCTAGATGTATGCTGGAAAAAAGAACAAAAAAAAAACACTTGCTATTATTAAAACGTGTTCAGAAATCGAAACAAAATTGCATAGTAGATAATAATATTTCAGCATCTGTTTTTTATGACCATAATAAATCATGTATTTATGATTTTGACTTCAATTTTAACAGTGTAAACATATTGCAAATTGAAAAAATAACAATAAAAGAACAATAAAGGAATCTATGCTAATATACAAATATAAACATGACTTAATTAACAGGCAAGCAGCAAACGTTAAGATCACAGAATTGAGGGAAAATTAGCATTTCAACATTTTACTTGACACATATTACTGGGATAATCGAAAGCACTCCTAAGTGGATAAAATATTTTTTAAGTATTTAGTAACTGTATTTACAAATATTCAATTATATAATTACGTATATTGCTTTAAAAATACAGACATCGAATCATAATATATATATATATTATATATATATATATATATATATATATATATATATATATATATATATATATATATATATATATATATATATATATATATATATATATATATATTGAGCCAGATAGTATCCTTCTCAAAAGTCGCTTCACCAAAAAGAAAACTAACTTTTGGTTTTATTGAATTTTTAACAAGAAACCGTTTGACAGTTTGTTTATAAGAGTATGTGTATTTTCACACATACTCGTTTATGTTTAAAAAAATGTCATTTTATTTGTTTTGTTATAAAATTAATTTTTAAAATAGTTTCTTTTACCTCTTGTTTTTATTTTTTTTTATCAAATTAATTAAAGGCTGGCAAACTTTCAATTGCATTTTTATTTGTTTAAAATTTATCTTAACTAGGCCTAGACTTGTTTTTAAATATTTTTGAATAAATTATAAATAAGATTAATCCTGAGGAGAATAAGACTGAGATAAAGTTGCCCTGTTGAAAAAACCACTAATTAAAAATAAAAAATAAAATGTTTTTGGAAAGATAAAAGCTCTTATAAATGGACCTGGTATTGTGGGCTATTTCATCTCCAGCTATTGTTGTTAAAACAGCTTGTTAGTGTTTCTGAAACTTGTAATACACCAATATTACTACTGTGCTGTTATAATTTCTTCAATGCCAAAACTATACACAAGGAAAAACTGCTTCAATAGTATTTTTGCCATGATAGGATAGGCCAACTTAAAGACAGATCCCAAAGCCAAATTGTCCTGAAAAATCATGTCATAAGAACTCAAAGTGGAATTGTTACCCGACATTGCCTCCTGACTTCTCCTAAACATGAAAGCCTAAAGTCTTCACCAGAGATCCCCATTATATGAACCATATATGCTGTGCTGGAAGATGTCAGCTAACTGTAAATTTATACCTCAAGATAACATATATCCTTTATTCTTTCCAGGGAAAAAAATAAGTATCAGCTTAATCTTAAAATAACCTATTTTATTATATCATGTGTTTATTAAATTTAAAAAGATTTAGAGCATGTATTCTGTTTGATTTTCATTGTATGTTATAGTGTGTCTTGGAATCTTACTTTTAAGATTCCAAGTTTTCTTTCAATTTCATTTATTAAAGAGTGTATGGTGAGTTTATAATTTATATGCTTAATATATCTCTATCTATATGATTAACTTTTTGTAAATGCTTTAGAGGTCTTGCATAATTATAATTTTTTCACTTGTACTTATTTTATTATCCAATAATTGATTTAAATTACTGTTTTTGTGCTTTTTGCAAACTGCAAAATCTTTTGGCTGGCAGTTAATCATGTTTATTGTTTTGGTTTTCTGTAGTTAGAGCTTTTTTTTTCTTATTTTTTAGATTATGTACAATTATAATCATATTTTTCTTTGGACTTGCATGTAAATTCGGTCTTGAATTGCTTTAAAGGTAGTATATCGAAGGGTTGTTCTACCAGCAATATGACATTCTTGTCTCGATGCATTATTCTGGGGCAAGGAATACTTGCTCATGCCATTTTGTCAGTTTCCTGCAAGAGTGTATATTTTTAATATATCTCTGAATCAGGAAACTAGGATTGTTCTTTTATAAATTGCCAGCAGGAAGATAATATTAATTCCCTTCTATAAATTAAAGTAAAAGAGAGCTCCTATCTGGTAAAGTATTTAATGACTTATTATTTTCTACTCATATACACTCTCTAATAAAACAACTTACAAAAATCTAGGTCATTTATATTTTGTTAGCTAGATTTATTTAACTTTTATCTTTTTGCTTTAAATATATATGTTAAACTTTATATTACTGCTAATAAAAGTTTCAAATTTGTTAAGCTTAATTTGGCTGATGTTTGTTTTAGTACTTTTATTTCTCAATTGTCTGAATAGTATTTCAGATTTCTTGCTTCTCCCTAAATTTAGTCAGCATAAATCATCATCCTCATCCATTTTGATAACAGTAAATAAATTTTTCATGTGATGTATTGTGGCTTCTCCTTAAACAAAGTCAAGAATATCTAAGCAATTATGCCCAGATAAACCTGTTAGCCACTTAATTTTTCATTCCCCATTCTAAGTTTTTCCATATTCTGCTAGATCCCATTTCCATAACATAATATTTGTTAACTCTATACCCTTAATATCTAATTCCTCTTTATCTTTTCCAAAACCCACCATAAAAACCAATAATTCACTTTCTGTATAATCACTTTTTTCATATTTATTCTTCCTCAACTTCATTATACATACCCTTTCTGTTTTCACACATTTACATTCAATTAACAAATGCTTACATACATAATGATATGTTATTAGATATGGATTGTGTGACCATTACCATATATATGATCACTAGATGGATCTTACCAATAGCTCTAAACAAGCTTTATTTTTATAAGTGTCAAAAGAGAAAGAATTATCTTTCTCCCAAGTGAAATGATTATGTAAAACTTTATCAGGTACTAAGTTTCATCTGAAGTTAATCCAAAATCTAAATTAAACATTAAAGAATGAATTTGAAACCAAAATGTTAACTAATTGTCTACATATGACTAAGACATTATTTTTCAATACTGAAGCATTGCAGGTATCCAGCATGACTTATTCTATTTTATTTAAGAACTTTGCTCATTTAAACTCTTTATTTTTTTTTATTTTAAAGTAGATTTATTGGTAACTTATCTTAGTGTGAACTATAACAGTTTTAATATTTTTTATAACTCATTAAGATAATATAATTTATCAGAAACTTTTAAATGTTTTATTGTCTTTTGTCTCAGATAATTATTTTAAAATAACTAATTATTCAGAAAAAGAAAATCGTTTGTTGTGAATATTAATGGCCTTTATATTATCATATAAATAGTTGTTATTTATCACCTTGACTAAGAGAAAAAAAATGTTTCATAAGATCATTTATGCTTTCACTTATTAACCACATGTTTTTAAACTTTGAAAAAATATTGATATAGAATTTATGTCCTCTATAAAGTGCTAAAAGATAAACAAAAGCTTTTTTCCCTATTAAATTGCTATACTTAATTTTTTTTTTAAAACTTTCTTAAATTAAGGAAAGAAAACTTTGACCAAACCACTATATGAAAGGATTTGAATAAACAACATTATATTTAATTGTTTCATTCAGAAAACTTGCTTAATTATAAAATAGATATATACATGACAAAATTTATTTAGAAAGTCAACTTAACTTGAAAAGAAATGGTTATGAACAATCCACTGTGTTTAATATTGTGCTTAGAAACCTGACATAAATTGGTAAAGAAAAAATGTTCTAATTGTTAAATTAATATAATTACCCATCATAAATAAATGGAAAAAACAGTGTAATATGATAAGAAGTGTTGAAAGTGTTATGTCAAGTATATGTTTAATGATTTGTGAAATAATGGCCAATCATTTATTAATATTTTTGTGTGTGCATGTACAAAGTCTTTACAAAAGAAAAACTGTCAATGCAAATTCATATTTTGAATTATATTATCAGTGTGTTGAGAACATACTTACTTGTTGAATTTATTTGCTGTTAAACCAGGAACTGTGCGAGATTAAAAACGTGATTTTTTTTTTATTTACAAAGAAAAAAATGATTTTGGTATAATTGTATGCTTAGTTTTAATTTATACATTTATAACTTATTATAAGTATATGTTAATTTAAATATTAATTGTTTTGTTTGTATGTGGTTTGGTTTAGTGTGCTTGGTTCTCTTATTAGTATTGAAGGTTCTATATGCTATATAATGATTTAGTATTAAGTTATTTTAAAGAGTATTGATTTGTACTTTATTAAGAAGTATATATTCATAATGAATCCTTATATGTTTATGAAAATAATATATATTTCTTGTTTTTTTTTTAAATTTCTCAAGGCTACATTTATTCATTCATATTTGACAACCATATTACCAATTTATTGGCTTCATGTATTAGTTTAGTATTATATTCATTTAGAATTTAGAAGTAATTCTTTCCTAGTACATGTGGTAGATTTTACATGATCACTGTATGTTTCCAAGACATACAGATTTTATTTCCGTTTTGATGATTTAAAGATGGAACTGAGCTCTCTCATTGTTTTAATGAAATAATTTATATATTTTATTAGATAGAGTGCTAGTCTCCATGATATTGTTGACATTTTCATTGAGTGGCATCTTCCTCAGGTTTATGGTGGTAGTTTTTGTGATTCATTTCCATTACCACATATGTCTAGAAACAATATTCTTGATATATTGGACTGTTCACAGAAAGTAGTTGAGTGCTTTGGGTTTATGCCATCATTAGGTCTTATAATTATGTTCTTTACTATGTAGTTACCACCATGTATTGTGTCATTAATATTTTAGTATGTTGGCCATTGATAAGTTTTTTTTTTTATTTGAAGTGTATCATCTTTACTTTTGGATCAGTTTTAACTTCTTAGTTGTAGGTTTAGAATTTTAATGTATAAATCAGTTTTGGTGCTCTTTGCCAGCACTGCATGACATAAAACTCATAATGACTTATTCAAAATTATTTATTTATATTATTTATCCTAAATAAGCAGTGTGAGTCATTGTTATCATCCAGAAAAAGGCATCATTGGATTGATAAGATCTAAATATCATTCACATTTATTCATTGTTGGGACAAATAAAATAAATCAATTGGGTGTATGCCTGTAACCTCTGAGAACAATTTAAAGATTTAGTACAATTTTAGCAATTAAAAACCATAGTATTAATAAGTGATGCTAAGTTGGTAAAATCTACGGATTATAGAATTACCAAAATGTTTTAGGACATGAATTTCATGCAGGAAGATATAAAGGATGTACCATAAATTTTGTTAATAATTTAGTAAAGGTAAAAGGCACAAAATATTTTATTGATAATAGTGATAAAATAAGAATATGACTTTGAAGGATAATATTTTGTAATAATCACTTACTTATCAAATGTATTATTTGTCCATGTAAGACCATGATAATTCTTGGATATTTAATTCAGTCATTTAATTTATGCATTTAAATAAATTTGAAATTGTAAAAGTTGTCTAACTTAAACAAGTGTATTAAATTCTTGTAACAATGTTTTGAAGTTATTTTTGTAACAGACTTCCATAATGTCTATGTTATAATTTTTTTTAATAAATACTATTTTGTTGTTGGGTCTTGTGTAGTGTCTGTATATTTTAGTATTCACATATTCAGATCCAGAAATCCGAATATTGTGTAAATTACATTACACATATTTTCATTGTATTTATCCAGTCATTATCATTATCATCACCAACCATTAACAATCCACTGCAAGATCAACGTCTCTCCAAGTTCAATCTATCTTTTTTTTGATTTTTAACTTCTTTTCTCCATATCACCCACTGCATAATTTCTTATTTCATACATCCATATTACATGTGGACTCTTTCTTGATCTCTTACAATCTCTTGGAATTCATTTTAAGATTTCAGTTGTCCATCTAATAATATCTGTACTAGCATTGAGCCCAACTTCACTACAGTCTTTAATTTTTTCAATGTCATCAGTAACACCATTTGGTTCTCTTACCCCATGTATTGCATTTTTTTCTTATGTGTCATAGCATCATTTTTGATCACTTTTTGCTACTCACAACATGCATCTCTCCATACTTCTTTCAGTGGTCTGAAGTCTCTGTATTGCTCTTCTATTAACTGTACAAGTGGCAGATCCATATTTAAGAACTGAAAAAACCCATCTGAGAAAAGTCTTTTTTTTTCCAAACTCATAGGCATATCTTCTTTTACTATCAAGTTATTTCTACCAAAAGACTCCCAAAGGTTTAATTCCATGATTAATTTCATCAATTATGTTTACATATGTAATACTAATTTGACCAAGGTATTTGTAATGGGTAACTTCTTCTAACTCATCATAATCAATCTTTATTTTCATATTTTGAGAAAATCGATTAAACATCACTTTAGTCTTTTAAACATTTATCTTTAGTCCTACTTTCCTACTTTCATCTGATAAATCCTACAACATTTCCTGCAGCTCTAAAACATTATTTTCAAAAACAACTACATCATTTTAAAAATCTAAATGACTTAAATAATCTCAATTTATATTCACTCTTTTAGCTTCCCATTTTAATCCACAAAATACTTCTTGCAGCATTGCTGTAAAAAGTTTTGGAGATATGGAATCACCTTGCCTTAAACCCTTTTCAATGTTGACTTTCCCAGTAGAATTATGTAATCTAATTATTGCAGTTGCATTTTTAAAAATATTCTTTAAAATATGACAATATCATGAATCTATACCTTGATGATTAATCATTGAAGAAATGTTTATAGAACCAAATGCCTTTTCATAATCTACAAATCCAAAAAATAATGACAACTCATATTCATTTTTCATTTCTATAACTTTCCTCAATACCTGGATATGATCTACTGTACTAAAACCACTTTTAAATCCAGCTTGTTCTCTTGGAAGGTGTAAATCCAATCTTCTCTTTAGATCATTTGTAATTATCTTAGTAACAAATTTATATAAACTGATGTAGGTCTGTAATTTCTAATATCTTCTGTATTACATTTTATAAATATTAGTATTAATACTTCATTATTCCAATCATATAGTACATTTTTATCATTTAGACATTTGGTATATAACTTGGCTAATTTTTTTTCAATTTCTTCACCTGCTTTTTTTAATATATCAATTATAAATCCTTCATTACCTGAAATCTTTTCTTTCTTCATAAATTTATTTGCATGTCTCACTTTTTCATTTAAAATTCTCGCCAATTGAGAAGATATAATGAGATATATGAGGTACTTATTCTTTATTACTATATAATTCTTGATGGAAGACTTCTATCCATTTCATAATGTCATCTCTGTTTTTAGTAATAATTCCACCTTTTTTATTGCAGATATAAATTTCCTACATATGAAAATGTTGTTTTACACACGACTTTTTTATTCTCTTCTACAGCTTTTCTAGCTAGTTCAGAATTGTACCTTTTTATATTATTTTCAACTCTTTTCCACACAATTTTACAAAATTTGAGATATTGAATACTTTTTAATGCATAATTTTTTATATCTTCATATTTCTTCTTTTTTTCCATAAGTTATCTAATTGCAGCAAAAATTATACTGGTCGATTGCTGCTTATTTTTATCAGCTATCTTTGTTGCACTTTTTAAAAGTTTATCAGTTATTTTCATATTAATTTCATAAAATATGAATCACATTCTAAATTTGCTACTACTTGAAACTGATTAGTAAGTTCTAGTTTAACTTCATTAGAATGTTTCTGAAGATTAGGAATATCAACTGTAAATATTGTTTTCATTCATAATTTTTGTATCTTTAGTTATGCATTAACATGTATCTTACATCTTATTAATCAATGATCACTTCCTATGTTTAATTTGTTAAGAACATTACAATTTTGAAATATGTATTTTCAGTTAGTCAAAATATAATCCAATTCTGCTGTACCTTCATTTGGATGCTTCCATGTCTTTTTCATTCCAACATTTTTCTCATAATAATAATTCATAATATAAAGTTGTTTTTTTTCTGCAAACTCCACAAGTATATGTCCTCTCTCATTTCTATTACCTTAACCAAAATTATTAACAATACTTACGTCTCTTATTTGTTTACCAATCTTAGCATTAAGGTCTCCTATAACAATATTTTAAATGGTGTTTACTCTGATGAAAAGACTTTGTAGATCCATATAAAAATATTCTTCTATTTCATTACAATGAGAACTTGTTGGGTAATAAACCTGAATTATCTGTAGAAAGATGTTTGCTATTTACTGAATGAAGACCTCTTGATATCTGTTGGTGGCTTTTAAGAACTGAGCAGGGCAAATTCTTAATGTCCACTCCATACATTTTTGTCATTGTAGCTGTTATTACTATGTGGTTATTCATATAGTATATAACCATGTATGGGCTGCTCACCAACATGCATTAGCCAGTGGGGTGAGTTTATTGGTTTTTTATCTCTGAGTTTAAAATCAAAAAACACCATGATTTTGCTTCTCAGTTGCCTGATAAGGCAGAATAAATGTATTTGCAAATTCTAAATTTGTTTCTATTAGATATATACAATCATGATAGAGAAAAATAAATCACAGCCCTTATTTCCATGAGGCTGTAAAGTCACCAACAGAGAAAGAAGTTGGTGGCCAATGGTGTAGGTGCTAAGAATCCCTTGATTGTGGACCCACACTACCATTTGATGACAACATATTATTTAGGTACTTACAACTACAGATCACTTTCAACTGAAGGAAAGATTGCAAGAATAAGAAGGGCTGTCTTATATTATATGAGACATTATTGGTGGTTGTGAAGTTAAAATTAAATGTGAAGAGACATTTGATTTAAAAAGTGGAAATGTAATCTACTATAAAGTAACACATATTGGAAATACAAGTGAAGTAGGATTCATTATAAATAAAAAGTGGAAGAACAACATTGTGAAGATAAATGGTGTATCAGACAGGATGGCAAAATTTGTTATACAACTTAATTTATTCTGAATACAGACACATAAGTTGAAATGTTACACTATTTGAACATAATGTTTTTGCATATAGGAAAAATATATTTGAAATAAATATTATCAATTTATTCTATTGACCACTGCAAATTAAACTACAGTTTATTGAAATAACACTGTTTTTATAATCAATTATTATATATTTCCATTTAATAAATTTATTTATATTGTTGACGAATATTTTGAAAGATCATAAAAATCTCTTCTCATTCTTGGTAATTGAATCTTATCCTAGAAAATGATTGTATTATTCCAAATGTAGACTTTTATGCATTTTTGTCTTAGTTAAATTATTTTATTAAGATTATTATCATCATCATTATTATTAAATAACAGGTAGACATGAACTTGTAGACTAAGTGGATGCTTTCTTAAGTGTATCACTAGGCGATCATTTGTTTTTTAACAACAAATTTATAAAATAAAATATCGAAAAAAAATTAACATTAAATATAATACAAGTCTGCTGAGATTATAATACCATTATTCTATAAATAAGGACTTATATCTATTGTCAAAAAGACAAAGTGTCGTAAAAAATTCGTAAGATTTATAAAAGATATTTATTTAATTACATGTCGATCTGATCATGTCAATAAGATGATGAAGAAGGAGTTGGAGGTGCAATAATATTTTAGAGAAGGAATGGCAAAAGAGATTTTATTATAAGTCCAGAAATTATTATATCGTTGCTATTTTGGTGTTTATGTTAAAAATATTGGCTACTTTTAATGTTCTGTAAGAGTGAATTGTGTTTACTCCTCCTCTTAAATTTTATTTGATAATATTTTTTAATATTTAGTATTTTCATATATATATATATATATATATATATATATATATATATATATATATATATATATATATATATATATATATATATATATATATATATATATATATATATATATATTGTACTTTTTGAAAACCACCACGAGTAATAAGTTCAATGAAATATAACTTTTAGTGTTTAATAATATCAATTTTATTATTTGATAAATATCAATTATTTTTACTCAATGATTATGTCACTATGTTTTTGATAAGTAAATGCTTATATATATATGTTTATTTTATATGCTGCCATTTTTATGTTGGTTTAGTAACTTATTTTGCAGATGTGTATGTTTGTTAATACTTGTACAATATGTATGCCATGTTTTATTTACTAATTTCTATTTCCAAATTACATTCAAATAGGGTGCTGGCATTTTTATTTTGCTGGTGAACTTTTATTAAAATGTAACATGATGTCAATGTCATGTTCTATTTGTTGATTTATTTTTCAATACAATTTTTTGTGACCATGATAGTAATAAAATAAATATTTCTCACTTTAATTTGAAAGAGTATTAATACCATATTTTATTTGTTAATTTATGTTATGTTCTAATTGTAGTAAAATATGAATTATTTGTTTTTAATGTTTGTGTGTGTGTTTTTTTTTTGTGATATAATTTTAAAATATTTATTTTGTTTAAGCAAAATATTGGAAATACCATTGCAATTCAGATTCAGCCACTGTCATTAGTCATTTAGTTGATTTAACAGTAATTCTGCGGCACCAATCCTTATGTTAAAAATGGCAGGAAGCATCTAAAATGATTACCCGGCATTACTAATGTGTATTTATATCAATGCTGACATTTATTTTTTCAATGTTTTGCCATATATATATATATATATATATTAATGCAAATTATCTTGAGGCAAAATCCAACACATTCTAAATAGATAAAAAATGTTTTAATTTAGTAAAAAATAAATGATTAGAATTTATTTAATTCCTTTACGGTACAACATTCATATTCTATTAATAAGATTCAAGGTTTAAATAATTACTATAATTTAAATAAGTATTTGATTTTTTTTTCTTTTATGCTGTTTTAGCTGGTGGTTAATAATTTTAAGAAAGAATTTTAATCTTTTTTTTTTTCTGACTAACTTTTCATTTGAATTAAATTTACTCTAATGATTCTATTTTAAAAATAACTTTAATTCAAATTAGTTTCAAATCAATTTAAATCACGTTTTAGCTTACTGAAAAGGCAAAATTTACTTTCTAATTATGTTAAGTTAAAAAATAAATCAATTTTAAATAAGTATTTAAAGAAATATTATTTATATAAATGTGTTATGTGCTATAGCGATTAGAACAAATAGATAGTTATATAGATAAATACTTAAAACTAGACAAGTATATTAGTAAATAGGTAGACAGACATACATTGAGTTAGATAACTATGTGAAGAAAATTACTGCTAAAAAAAGCAATAATGACAAATGAACATAGAATACATAGACATATACATAAGATGAAGAATATTACAATTTGTTTATTGTATTTTATGCTAATGACTTTATAGGGAACCGATAACATACATTTTTGAATTTTTAGTTTTGATATTCCTATTCAAGTTTAAACATGTTCGTTAAAACATTTGAGAAATTGAATATATAATTAGTATAAACGTGACTGATATCTTATGATTTATTATTGTAAATGGCTGTCTTTAATCATTCACCATTATCTCATTACATAACTAATGTATAAGACTATTAATTCATATAAACGAATGAGAATTCTAAATTATTATAAAGTAAAGACTAGATATAAAATTTCAAGAAAATATTCTTATTAATTTTTCTAAGCTGTACCCTCACTTATATCAAATTAAAATGGGCATGAATTCTTTCCCTTAATATATTTTATAACTTTATTTTAAAGTATTTAAGATTAAATATTTATATTTAGCAATTACGATGCGTTTTAATCGTGAGGATCTATAAAAAAAATGAAATTAGCTTTATTGGTTTATTTTTTCATTTGTCAACATAAGTATATGTGTGTTTATTAAACATAAAAAATATCAAATGCAATACTATAGGTATTTTATTTTTATACATTAAAATTAAACAAGTAAAACGTTTGAAATATATATATAATTACAATAAAAATAATAATAGTAACGCTAACAAACTATTAAAAACAATCCTTAAATTATCAGAAGTACTTTGGTTAATTTCTTGATCCTGCCTCAACTGTCATTAAAATTCCCAAAAAAAATAAGAAAACAAAGCGGAAGTAAACGTCAATTCAAATTCCACGAATCTCGTATTTTAAAGTTAGTATATCGCCTATTTATTAAATGCATTTTATTCCTATTTATATAAATTGCCTCCTTAATTTTTCTTTTATTATGGTTTCTCTCTTCATAAAATTACATAAAGAAGGTAATAGTTTGTGAGTTATGATGTATTTTGGTGGTTCATTCATGTATCAGACTTCTAAATATCTTGGTAAGCTTTTACAAGATTTTTTAGGATTTGGAAAAAATACTATTGCTTCATTGTTTGACTTTATAAATAGAATTAAAAATTTGGTGATTAATGAGAATGATGTTATTGCTTCATTGGATGTAACAGAAATGTATGGATCTATTGACAGAATAAATTCCATAAAATAATTGAACATACAGTAAAAAGTAAAAGTATTTGTAAATATATGATAAACTTTATTGTTGATTCTTTAACATTTTTAATGATAACATTGTGGCTTCTTTTGAAGGTCATTATTATAAAATGTCTAAAGCTTGTCCCATGGTCTGCCTGTCGTTGCAAAAATTTGCAATATTGTTTTATCTACATATGAGAGTAGTATTTTAAATGTGTACTTTTGGAGATATTAAAATTTACAAAAGATATGTGAATGATGTTTTTGTCTGTGCAAATAATAATACTATACATTTTTTTTGTAGATGCATTAAATAAGTTGAATGGCTTGAAATGGACTATTTAAAACAAACAGGACAAAATATTAAATATTTAGATTTACTTATTACAAGAGAAAACAGTATTTTAAATTATAAATTAATAATTAAGCTACTGCAAAAAAGGGGTTATATAAATTGTAAATCAAAAGTACCAAAGATGCATAAGATGACAAGTTTTAGATCTTTTTTGTTCTGGAATGAAAAATTATGTCATTGCCAAAGTGATAACTCAAAAATATTGGGATATTTAGCAAGGAATTGCTTGATGTTGGTTATAAAATGAAACAAATAAGCAATACTTTATGACCATTTAAAAAAAAAGTATAATAATTTAAAAGAAATTATGATTAATAGTAAACAATGGATATATATTCCATTTATTTCAAATCCACAAGTGAATTTTTTAGGGAATATATATATATATATATATATATATATATATATATATATATATATATATATATATATATATATATATATATATATATATATATATATATATATATATATATATAAGAATGTGTTTAATGTTTTATTCTATATTCCAAACAATATTAATAAATTAGTCAATAATTCTAAGGATGTTATACCTGTCAGGCAGAAAATTAATGTCATAAATCATTTTTTTAGTGATTGTATGCTATCACATATAGGTGAATATAGGTGCTCTATTGAGAAGGAATTGAGGGTGCATGAATTGTTTTATAAACATGCAAAAAGTAAAAATAATGATGATTTAATTTCTTCTTCAGTTTTTTTTAACGTAAAAATAAATTTAAATTTGAATTTGAAAATGTGAGAATTCTTCATGAAGAGAGAAACCATAATAAAAAAAAAATTAAGGAGGCAATTTTTATAAATAGGAATAAAATGCATTTAATAAATAAGCAATCTGCTAACATTAAAATATGAGGTTCGTGGAATTTGAATTGATGACATTTGCTTCCACTTTGTTTTTTTTTTTTTTTTTTAATTTTAATGGCAGTTGAGGCAGGTTCAAGAAATTAACTGAAAATACTTTTGCAAATTTAATAATTGTTTTTAATAGATTGTTACTGTTATTATTATTAATTTTATTGTAATTACAATTTTGTTCTAATTAACGGACATTATATATATATATATATATATATATATATATATATATATATATATGTATATATATATAGCAAGCTTGTAACAGTTTATAGACTTAAACTAGAGTTTGTTTTGCAAGATATGTATTGTAGTATTATACAATCAAAAATTGGCTGCCATTATTACTGCCTTAATGATCTAACAAAGTTCCTTTACAATTGTCCTAGTTTATAGAGCATTTATATTATGTACGTATAGACATAAATATTTTCCCATGATAAAATATGGCTCCTGTTTATCAGATTTTTTTATAATCATCAGAAGTAGATGTTAAACATCATATTCTGATAGCTGTTAATAACATTCACTGCATTTCAATATTTTAATGCATTGTAATACATTTTGAAAATGCTTTCCTCTGTACTAATATATTTATTTTTTAATGTTAACCTTTTTACTACTTGGTGAAGTATATTTAGTATAAAATACTAAAAAATAATTATTTGTATTTAGTTTGTATTAAACTTTTGTTGTATATTATTGGTTTAAGTTATTTTTTTATAATTGGTTATCTGTTTATTATATATGTTTGGATGCATTCAACAAATAGTTTATTTAAATTCTATCATCGTTTTATACTACAAATGATTTAATACTAGACAGAAATTATAATTTTTCAAGGTCTGAAAATTTCAAAGAATTTACTAAGTACAGATGTAGAATATTTTGTGTTTAATATAATTACTTTCATTCAAGATATTGTTATAAGTGAAAAATTATCCTGTTAATTTTATTTTCTTTTTTTTTTATATTTTTATTTTTTATTTTTTTGTGAACATTGTCAATATTTGTAATTTAGAATAACTAAAAACAAATATATTGAACCTGATTGAAATCACATTCAATGATGTTATTAAAAAAAAAAAAAAAGAAAGAAAAAAATTAAGTTTTTAATTTTCACTAAACGTTTAATGTTTAAACTTTATTATTATTTAAAAAGAATACATGTATCAAAATACACACGTGTTTATATGTAAAACGGATCATTTCAATGTTTATCGATTTATTCTTAAAATAGATTTCTTATACCACTTGTTTTTACTTTAAATCAATTTGATTTAAAAACAAGCAATCTTGCTAATTACATTCCTGTATCTTTTATATTAATTATTTTAAAGTTCATTATAAAAAGTGGAGATTTGATTTGTGTTGTTTTTGTTTTAATAAACCTGGGATAGAATTCTTAGATTAGATTGAGCTGAAGATTAATATTTGCCCTGCCTCAGGCATAGCATTCAACAGCAATGAACGTGTTTCACAGGAAATGGAGCAAGGTATAAATAGCCCCAAAAATTTGGACAAGGAATTAATTCATTATTCTTAACTAGACAAGCTGTTTCTCAAGTGAAAGTTTATATTAGTTCAGACATTTAAATTTTTAAAGGAAAGTAGCTGTTATTAAATCTTTTCACTTGCAGCAAGGTGACAAATATTATATGTGTTATCACCAACAGAATGGCTTGCTAACCTAACTTCCAAATTTGCTCCAGTAATGCCTTAAACATCTAGAAGAAGCCGGAACCTGTTTACCTCTACCTTGCCACTATCTAAGGACCTGAAAATGAACTAAAATAATAGTGTGCACTCTATGTGAACATTGTCATTACCGAAAGGTAACTATTTTCTTTTTATTCTTCCCAGGGTAAATTAATTCTCATTAAGTCTCCACTCAGTCTAATCATAAATATGTATTCATAAGCTTAAGTAATCTATTTAGCCTCATATTTAATATTTGCCATGTTTTCTAGCATTTTGTAGTGTGTCTTGGAATCTTAGTTTTAAGATTACAAGTTACATTCAATTTTTGTTTATTGGAGAGTGACAAGTGAGTTTTATATTTTTATGCCTAAAACTTTTTATAAATGCTTCAGCAGTCATGCATTTTAAATGCTTACATGTAATTATGTTATTATTCAATTATTAATTTTAAACACTGTGTTTGTGCTTTCGCAAACCTACAAAAATTTTTTGGCTGACAACTTTATTGTCTAATTTTCCCCAGGTGGGGATTTTGTTTCCTCTATCTCTGAAAGTGGAAATTAGAATTGTGTTTTTCTTTGTAATTTTATAAGTTCGTCAGCAAAAAGATAAAGTTTATCCCTTTTTAAATTACAGGTGAACGATACTTTTGTTCTGCTAAAGTGTTTACCACTTTTAATATTTTCGTACCCATGTGCACTCTCCGATAGATTTATTTTTGTATTTACTATGTGTGCTTTAGATTTGACAGAGCATGTACTCAGCATTTGTTTGTAATTCATTTTCTTTAATTGCTGGGGCAGACGTAACTGGTTTTCTAATGATTTACTTGTCTCTTATTGAGACCTTTAATTATTAATTTTAGAGTAATTTTCACCAATCATTTAGCTAGGATTTACCAGTTTTAATTGTTTTACTCCATTTCAATGATATTTTTCAGTTGTTCTTGAGTTGGATCAATCACCATTGTTTTAAAAGTAGTAATAGGTGCAGCTCATAGCGACATGAGGACATTCGGGGTCTGACCATATTTTGGACCTTGAAAAGCTCATTGGCACTGTTTTTTTTTTATCTGTTTCAAGAGCGTATTGTTTAAATGTCTGAAAGTTAGAACCAATGATTGAGTGAATCCTCTGCTGAATAAAATTTGCTTCCTCCATTTATAATTTGTTTATTAGAAGATGAGTCAGTCTGTCATAGCTTTGTCTTTGGTATTTCTGGTACACACCTGAGTTAACCCTATTTATTGTGTCATAAATAAATTATATTTCATAATTTATTTTCTCTTAATAAAATTTTAGAATTTGTTTAAATTTAATTTGACTGACGTTTGTCTTTGTGCTTTTTGTCTCAATTGTCTAAACAATTTAAGATCTCTTGTTTCTCTCGAAGTCTAGTCGGCGCAAATCATCATCATCATCTGTTCTGATCACAGTAAACAAATTTTCCAGATATGTAATGATCTGGTGGCGCCCTCTATGTCAGATTAGATTGAGTGTCTGGCACATAGGATAGTAATTTTAGTGCTACCAATGTAGGACATCAAGTTTTCATGCCCAGGTGAGATTTAGACAATTGAGAAAGATTTCAGGTGTAAGAGGCAGGATCTAGTAGGTGAAGGTTAGGTTTTTGTTAATTATTGCATGTGTTTTGGAGCAGTTTGGTAGAATGCGGTTTGTCTTTCTTTTATATGAAATAAATTATAAACAGTAAAAAGAGTATTGTCTAAAAAGGCTGTCGGAGTAATTTTATTTAAAAAGTTAAATATAGTTTGTCTTCATTTTAATGAAATAATTTAGAACAGTAAAAAGAAAATTTTCTAAAAAGTCTGAGTTAATTTTTTTTTGAAGAGTTAAATATAGTTTGTTTTCTTTTTATATGAAATAATTTGGAAACAGTAAATAGTCGTTTTATTTGCTTTTAGATTTTTAGATATTTTTTTAAGAAGTTAGTATTGCGAATTTAATTTGTGTTGAAAATGGGAGTAGTTGAAAAAGATGAGTCAGAGACACAGCTGGTGATGAAGATGATGATGGATATGATGAGAGAAATGAAGGAAATACAACAAGAAATGAAAAAAGAAATTAGGGAGTTCAAAGTGGAAATGATTAGAGAAATGAAAGAAATGATGGGAAAAGTAGAAGAGACTCAGGAAGTAGAAAAAGTAGACGTCATAAAAGATATAGAAATTGAAGTAGCACAGGATAGTGTTAAAATAGATAAGGTGGAAAGAAAGTTTGAAATAAGCTCAGATGGGTTACACATAGAAAGTGTGGTGGAATATCTAGTAAATGTAGATAAAGAAGTAGAAGAAAGTTATAAGGTAAAAACAGAAAAGGAGGTAGAAGAGTCTCCACGTGAAACTAAAAATAAATTGGTTTTAATAATTGTTTGTTTTGAATATGAATTTGAAAAGAAGAAAAGAGTTAGAAAAAAGTTTAAGAAATATGATTTTGAAGTTGAAATAGAAGCCATATATAGAAAGACTTTAGGTCAAACATTCAAAAAGTTTGTAGATGATAAATTATTTGTGTATACTAATGCTGATAGTAGGAGTAATAATATGGGACACTTAGTAGAAAGGTGTTTTGCTAGGCCTAAAGACTTTCAGACATATGAGATAGAAAACAAAATAGAATGTGAAAGAGGCAAGAGAAAATTATATAAGCTAAGAAAATATAAGAGAGGGGAAGGAACTTATTTCAGGAAGTTAGTAAAAGGAGTAAAAGAACCGCCAGAAAAAAGTTAAGGGCTCAGCTTTTAGTAATTGGACGGATTGTTTTTAATAAAAATTTTAAAAAAAAGATTTTGTTAACAGATTATGAGAATGGATAAAGTTTGAAATGAAATATTGTTTTGTTTTTCATGAGTGCGAGGCAAACGTTCAGTCAAATTTCTAAGAATATTTTTAAAGTGTTTATAGTTTTAAAAAAAAAAGGTTACAGGAATGTTTTTTTTTTTTTTTTGATCATGTTTTGAGGCAGTTGAACCTGGTTGAAATCTGATTCAATGGTGTTCACTAAACGTTTAATGTTTAAATTGTATTATTATTTAAGAAGAATACGTGTATCAAAATACACACATGTTTATATGTAAAACTGAACATTTCAATGGTTATCGATTTATTCTTAAAATAGTTTTCTTATACTGCTTGTTTTTACTTTAAATCAATTTGATTTAAAAACAAGCAATCTTGCTAATTACATTCCTATAGATTTTATATTAATTGTTTTAAAGTTCATTATAAAAAGTGGAGATTTGATTTGTGTTGTTTTTGTTTTAATAAACTCGGGATATAATTCTTAGATTAGATTGAGCTGGAAATTAATATTTGCCCTGCCTCAGTGTAGCATTCAACAACAAGGAAAGTGTTTTGTGGGAAATGGAGCAAGGTATAAATAGCCCCAAAAATTTGGACAAGGAAATAATTCATTATTCATAACTAGACAAGCTTTTTCTCAAGAGAAAGTTTATATCAGTTTGGACATTTAAATTCTTAAAGGAAATTAGCTGATATTAAATCATTTTGCTTGCAACAAGATGACAAATATTATACATGTTTTCACCAACAGAATGGCTTGCTAACCTAACAATAGAGGATCCCTAACTTCCAAATTTGCTCCAGTAATGCCTTAAACATCTAGAAGAAGCCAGAACCTCTTTACCTCTACGTTGCCACTGTCTAAGGACCTGAAAACGAACTAAAATAATAGTGCACACTCTACATGAGCATTGTTTTTACCAAAAGGTAGCTATTTTCTTTTTTATTCTTTCCAGGGTAAATTAATTCTCATTAAGTCTCCACTCAGTCTAATCATAAATATGTATTCATAAGCTTAAGTAATCTATTTAACCTCATATTTAATATTTGCAGTGTTTTATAACATTTTGTAGTGTGTCTTGGAATCTTATTTTTAAGATTCCAAGTTACTTTCAATTTTTGTTTATTGGAGAGTGATGAGTGAGTTTTATATTTTTATGCCTAAAACTTTTTATAAATGCTTTAGCAGGTGTGCATTTTAAATGCTTACTTGTAATTATGTTATTATTCAATAATTAATTTTAAACACTGTGTTTGCGCTTTCGCAAACCTACAAAAATCTTTTGGCGGTCGACATTATTGTCTAATTTTCCGCAGGTGGGGATTTCATTTCTTCTATCTTTGAAAGCAGAAATTAGAATTGTGTTTTTCTTTGTAATTGTATAAGTTTGTCAGCAGGAAGATAAAATTTATCCCTTTTTAAATTCTAGGTGAGCGGTACTTTCATTCTGCTAAAGTGTTTACCACTTTTAATATTTTGGTACTCATGTGCACTCTCCGATAGATTTATTTTTGTATTTATTATGTGTGCTTTAGATTTATCAGAATGTGTGCTCAGCATTTGTTTGTAATTCATTTTTTTTAATTGCTGGGGCAGACTTAACTGGCTTTCTAATGATTTACTTGTCTCTTATTGAGACCTTTATTTAATAATTTTAGAGTAAATTTCGCCAATCATTTGGCTGGGATTTACCAGTTTTAATTGTTTTACTCCATTTCAATCATATTTTTCAGTTGTTCTTGAGGTGCATCAATCACCGTTATTTTAAATGTAGTAATAGGTGCAGCTCATACCGACATAAGGACATTCAGGGTCTGACCATATTTTGGACCCCAAAAAGTTCATTGGCACTGGTTTCTTTGATCTGTTTCAACAGCATATTGTTTAAATGTCTGAAAGTTAGAACAAATGCTTGGGTGAATCCTCCCTTTATTATTTGTTTATTAGAAGATCAGTCAGTCTGTCATAGCTTTGCCTTTAATATTTCTGGTACACGACTGAGTTAGCCCTATTTATTGCGTCATAAATAAATTATATTTCATAATTTATTTTCTCTTAATAAAATTTTAGAATTTGTTTAATCTTAATTTGGCTGACATTTGTCTTTGTGCTTTTTGTCACAATGGTCTAAACAATTTAAGATCTCTTGTTTCTCCCTGATTCTAGTTTGCGCAAACCATCATCATCATTTATTCTGATCACAGTAAACAAATTTTCCAGATACGTAGTGATCTTGTAGCGCCCTCTGGGTCAGAATATATAGAGTATTCGTCACAATATAGTAAATTATTTCATTATATTTTTGAATTAATAAAACATCATTAATATTATAATTTATCTTTTGTATTTGAACAGGATTTTAAGTTTCATTTGTATTTTAAGAAATACTAACATTTGCTGTTTGATGTTTATGAGTCTTTTTGATGTGCTTTAATTAAGCAACAAAAAAAACTAATATAAAACCTGAATTTTATTGTTCAAAATGAAAATGAAAATGGAACCATGGAAATCTACATTTTTATTTCATAGTTAATCAAATTGTTAAAAGTTATTTGGTCTTTAAAAATATAATTTTAAAAATATATTATCATGTCTTTGGATAACTTAAAACTCTATTATACATTTGATTTGAAGATTTAGATTGTCTTTGTGACATTAGTACACATTTTACTATCAAAGTATATATATATATATATATATATATAAATATAATTGTATATATATATATATATATATATATATATATACAATTATTTTTTTATATTAGTAAGATATTTTTTTCAGAAAACAATAATAACTTTCAATTACAATGTTTTATGTTTATATGCCTTTGCTAGATCTAAAGGTTGTTTATATAATTTTTGTCTATGATTCATGCCCTTTTTGAATATTATGCGCATAAAAGTAATTTCTACTCTCTCCGGTTGATTCTTTTTATTGATGCTTTTCCTCACTTTTGATTTAAATTATAATTACATACATAATACATATTTTATTAAATTATTATCAATTATACTATAGGTTATTAATATGTTCTTATATCCTAATAATATTAAAAATACCTAAATATGTTATATCTTGGAAGATATATTAAATACAAATGCATTGGAAATTTTATTATTTCAAAAGTGTAATACTACAACTCATTGTATAAAAGTTGTTTGTGAATAATAATAAAAATATGGAACTATTAGGAAAAAGTGATCACATAATAAAATGATGAAAGAGTTCTATATATAATCATATAGTAATACGTAACTAAAAAAAATGTCTCTCAATTATTTTTTCTTCTGAGATGTTGATCTTTTAAATGAAGAAGTGATACAAGTAAATAATTATATAAAAAAGTGCAACTCTCAAAAATAAAGGAATTATTATTGATATTTAAAAAAAATGTACATAAATAAAAAATGTTAGAAAAAATATATGTTGAAATTATAAATTATAAACGTTTATTTCATGAAAATTCATTTAATGATGACATTGTAGTTATGATAATATGTTGGACTATTTTCTTAAACTATCATTAAATGTTGTTTGTGTAGAAAAAAATTAACTTTAGTTAAACTTTTCGTAATAGAAACAACTGTTAGTAATAGCACACACGTGAACACAGGTTAGTACATAACAAAAGTTACTTATTTACTGACATGTGTTATCTACTAACAGGTTTATAATTATGAACAATTTCATGTAGTCAGATACATTTAAATAAAGTTTAAATTTTTTTAGACGTTCAACATTTAATGATAATTGATGGAAGTAATGCAACATATCACATACAACAGCCACTTAGATGATATGAATATATGCAATCGTAAATTTGATATTTTAAAAAGTAGTAAAGATGTTATAAAAATTACAGACTTATCAGATTCTTGTTTAATGTAAACATTACATTTACACAAAGCAAAATAACAAGATAATATAAGTACATTCAAAGAAATTATAAAAGAACTAATAGAAATGGTCTGCCAATATGCTCTGAATATGTACATTATAAAAATACATTTGATTTTGAACATGTTTCTGCAGAATGAAAATATTTTAGCGTCAAAGTTTTCAACCAATATATTATCATATTTTGAATAATATTTATCCACGTACTCTAGTTGTAATTAGAGAGCATTATTAGAGTAAACTGATTAATAATGAGTCTGCAATTGTGTGATTTCAAACTCACCAAGGTTTTTATAGCAGTTTTACAAAAAAAAAAAAAAATATTTTGCATACTAGAATTAAAATTTAAGGCAATCTCATTAAATGGAGAATATTCTTTTCATGGATGTTTTGTCGATGATAAGATTATTGTTCTACTTTAAAAAAAAGTTCTTCAGAGAGTCAACATATTATCAAATAAAAGTAATGTTGCATTCAACAAATTTGCTTAGAAGAAAAAATAAATATTGATAACGATAAACTTGACAGTAATAACTTTCAATATTTTTTTTAGATAATTAAAACATATAGACAAATGGTGCTTAAAATTATTCATAAAATGTAAATTAGATCGAATGATTTTGGGTAACAATTAAAATAATACTTATTTATACTAATAAATATAAATTTAGTTTAGATCGAGTGATTTTGGATAACATTTAAAATAATACTTATTTACACTAATAAATATAAAGATAAGAAAGATTCTCTTATATCTCAACCCATTTTCTTAATTATATAGGCAAATCTAAAGCATTTTGATTTGGAAGCATGAAACTAATAAATTATTCACTGATTAAGTCCACTATTTCTATTAAACATTAACATTCGCGAAATCTTTCGAATTACAACGAATCAATATTTAAATATATTAAATTTCGAAATATTTTGAATACAATTAAGAAAATAGGTTGAGAGATAAGAGGGACCTTCTTATCTTTATAAAGTCAAATCTTGCATTATGATTTGTAGGGGTCTCTCTTGCTAAAATTAAGCACTCAAAGTGATGTACTGAGGTTTTAGCCTTATATAAGTAATATGTGCTGACATCGCACTTAATAAGAATTAATATTTACAACTTCAAAATATTTTTAAATTTAATATATCTGAATATTGACTCATTGTAAATTGAAAGATTTCACGAATGTTAATGTTTAATAGAAATAGTGGACATAATCGGTGAAGAATTTATTAACTTCATGCTCCCTAATCAAAATGCTTTAGATTTCCTTACATAATTAAGAAAATAGGTTGATAGATATAAGGTTCCCTCTTATATTTATAAAGTTCAATCTTGCATTATGATTTGTAGAGGTCTCTCTTGCGAAAATCAAGCACTCAATGCTCATTTAGTAATGTTTTAGCCTTATATAAGTACTAATAAATATAATGAAATAAGCCAGTTTCTTTAATAAAAAAAAATAAGTTGTAATTTTTCAAATTGAAAAATAAAATTTTAAATTACAATGGAAATAGTAATAAAAATAAGTAAATTAAAAAATTTAATATGGTTTCCCAATGAATGTATGGAAATTCTCAGACTTAATAATCTCACTTTCAGTTACATAAGACCCCATAAAAAAGGTATTTAATAATTCTAAATAAAGATAATTCTTACCATTTTTTGAAACATGATGATTTTGAAAGAAAATAGACATTTTTATAGTTGAATAAACAATTATAAATTTGATTATAAATTATTTTATTAGATTTTAAAAATATATTGGATATGGAAAAAAAAAATATATCAACAAAACCAACACTTTCAATTTACAAATAGAGCAATGGATGTCATCACACATAATCTTCAAAATATAACAATAGCCAGTATAAAAACATGTTTGGCATTAGACAGGACTTTAATAAACATTTCATGAGCAAAACAATGATATTACTGATATCACCCAAGGGTGAAATAATCATTTTATTTTAAAATAAAAACATATGTGGTATCATATATGAGATTATTAAAATATCACATAGATAAACATCAAAGTATTGAAAAGGAAACCCAAAATGGAAATGATTGAATAAACTTCTAATAAGTACCTATTCAGAAGGGTGATAAAGAATTAAGGGCTCATCTTTAATCTTAAAATACAAGAATAATCTAGGATAAAGAGCCCAGTGGCACAATAAAACAATTTGTAAAAATAGAGATAACACTACAATTTCACAGAATAAAAACAAATTGTAAATAAGGTATTAAAACTATTAAAATATGGCAATAAGAATGAAACATAACATAATAATTTGTTGTGAAACAATTTAATAATTAAAATATAAACAGCTTCATAAATTATTTACTGCATTTATTCATATTCCAACAATACCATAAAAGACAAATATGATTGTAAAATATTTCATATAACTAATATTCTGAGAAATTAATATAAAATATATCTTAAAACCAACATAAATAATAAATAGACGAACAATGAACACAATACATATATCACCATCATTATCAACCATTATCAATCCACTGCAGGATGAAGGTCTCTCCAAGTTTATTCCATCTTCTCTGATATTTAGCTTCTCTTCTCCACATCACCCCTGCACACTTTCTTATTTCATCCATCCATCTCGCATGTGGTCTCTTTATGGGTCTTTTACAATCTCTTGGAATCCAGTTTAAAATTTCAATTGTCCATCTATTATCATCTCTTCTAACAATATGTACAGCCCAACTCCATTTCAATCTTTTAATTTTTTCAATGAGGTCAGTAACACCTGTTTGTTCTCTTACCCATACATTGCGTTTACGATCTCTTCTTGTTACTCCTGACATACATCTCTCCATACTTCTTTGAGTGGTCTGAAGTCTTTGAATTGCTCTTCTATTAAGTGTCCAAGTCTCAGATCCATAAGTAAGAACTGGTAAAACACATTTGTTAAAAACCTTTCTTTTCAAACACATAGGCATAATTCCTTTTAGTATCATGTTATTTATACCAAAACCACTCCAACCAAGTTTAAGTCTATGATTAATTTCCTCCATTATGTTTCCATATGTATTAATAATCTGACCAAGGTATTTGCAATTGTTAACTTCTTCTAATTCATCATAATCAATCTTTATTTTCATATTTTGAGCAAATCGATTAAACATTACTTTAGTTTTTTTAACATTTATCTTTAGTCATACTTTCCTACTTTCATCTGATAATTCCTGCAACATTTTCTGCAGATCTGAAGCATTATTTGCAAAAACAACTACATCATATGCGAAATCTAAATGACTTAAATAATCACCATTTACTTTCACTCCTTTAGTTTCCCATTTTAATCCACAAAATACTTCATGCAGCACTGCTGTAAAATGTTTTGGAGATATGGAGTCACCTTGTCTTATACCTTTCTCAATGTTGACTTTCCCAGTGTCATTATGTAATCTAATTGTTGCTGTTGCATTTTTATAAATATTCTTTAAAATATGACAATATCCTGGATCTATACCTTGATGATCTAATGCTTTAATCACTGAAAAAATGTTTATAGAATCAAATGCCTTTTCATAATCTACAAATCCTAAGCATAATGGCAACTCATATTCATTTGTCCTTTCTGTAACTTCTCTCAATACTTGGATATGATCTACTGTACTAAAACCACTTTTAAATCTAGCTTGTTCTCTTGGTTGGTGGAAATCCAATGTTCTCAGTAGATGAGTAGTAATTATCTTGGTAAAAAAATTATATAAAACTGATAAAAGGCTGATAGGTCTGTAATTTCTAATATCTTCTTTATCATCTTTTTTAAATATTAATATTATTACTGCATTCTTCCAATCATCCGGTACATCTTTATCATTTAGACATTTGATATATAACTTTGCTAAAAAAAAAAAAAATTCATCACCTGCTTCTTTTAATATATCAATTATAATTCCATCATTACCAGGAGCCTTTCCTTTCTTCATACATTTAATTGCATGTCTCACTTCTTCATTTAAAATTCTGGGCAATTTGGAAGATGTATTAGATATAGGAGGTAATTCTTTTTCATTACTATATAATTCTTGAGAAAAATATTCTACCAATTTCATGATGCCATCTCTCCTTTTAGTAATAATTCCATCTTATTTCTTATGGCAGATATAAATTTCCTACCAATACCAAAATGTTGTTTTACATTCTTAAGACTTTTATTTTCCTCTACAGCTTTCTTTGCTAGTTCACAGTTATACTTTCTTATATCATTTTCAACTCTTTTCCGCAAAATTTTACAAAATCCGAGATTTTCAATTCTTTTTAATGCATCATTTTTGTATATTTTTATATTCCTTCTTTTCTTCATAAATTCTCTAGTCTCAGTAGAAATTTTATTGGTCAATTGTTGTTTCTTTCTACCAGCTATCTTTGTTGCAGTTTTCAAAAGTGTATCAGTTATTTTCATATTAATTTCATTCAAATCTGAATCATGTTCAAAATCTACTAATATTTGAAACCGATTTGTAGGTTGTAATTTAAATTCATTAGAATGTTTCCGAAGATTAGGAATATCAACTGTAAATATTGTTTTTCTTAATAATTTTTGTCTCTTTAGTTTTACATTAACACGTATCTTACACCTTACTAATCGATGATCACTTCCTGTGTTAAATTTATTAAGAACATTATAATCTTGAAATATGTATTTCATGTTAGTCAAAATATAATCCAATTCTGCTGTACCTTCATTTGGATGCTTCCATGTCCATTTTCTTTTAACATTTTTCTCAAAAAAAAAAAATTCATAATATAAAGTTTTTCTTTTTCTGCAAACTCCACAAGTCTATGTCCTCTCTCATTTCTATTACCATAACCAAAATTACCCACAGCACTTTCATCTTTCTTTTTTTTTTTTACTAATTCTAGCATTAAAGTCTTCCATAACAATTTTAAAATGTTGTTTACTCTGATCAAAAGCCTTTTGTATGTCCATATAAAAATCTTCTACTACTTCATCCCTATGAGAACTTGTTGGGGCATAAACCTGAATTAGCAGCATTTGGTATCTGCTATTAAGTTGTATAACTAATCTTGCCACTCTGTCCAATACACCATCAATCTCCACAATATTGTTCTTCCACTTTTTATTTATAATGAATCCTACTCCACTTGTATTTCCAATATTTGTGCCTTTATAATAGAGCATATGTCCACTTTTTAAATCAATTTTCTCTTCACCTTTTCTTCTAACTTCACAAAGTCCAATAATGTCCCATTTAATATAAGAGAGTTCTTCTTCTAATTCTTGCAATCTTCCTTCACTTGAAAGTGATCTGAAGTTGTAAGTACCTAAATAAAAAGTCGTCATCAAATGACAGCCTGGGTCTGCAATCAGGGGATTCTTAGCACCAACCGCTGCCTTGGTTGGTGACTTTACAGCCTCCTGGGAATAAGGGCCATGCTTTATTTTTGTCTGTCATAATTGTATATATGTATTGTGAAAATATTTATCATTTACACAAACATTCATTCTGCCTTATCAGGCACTGAGAAGAATGACCATGGTGTTTCTTGATCTTAAACTCAGAGGTAAAAAGCCAATAAACTCACCATGCTGGCTAATATGTGTTGGTGAGCATCCCATCCATGTTCATATACTATATGAATAATCACATAGTAATAACAGCTGCAATGACGAGAACGTATTGAGTGGACATTAGGAATTTACCCTGCTCGGTTCCTTTAAGGCCTCCAAGAGGAATCAAAGGCTCTCCTTTCAGTTAATAGCAAAACTCCTTTCTGCAGCTACAATACATATATAAATAACTCTTATTCCTATACATTTATACCCTTTTACCAAATAAAATGATAATTCTTATGTATTAATTTTCCATACTATAGAATGCAATCTAATAGATAGTTTTTGGACATTCTGAAAATTTTACAGAATATATGCACAATAATGAGATTAATTTTAACACCAACAAATATGTGATAAGTAGAATTTTAAATACTGACATAATATATATAGACATTTGAAGGAGTTAGTGTAATTTCTATTTAATAATAAAATGATAAGCAATTTAAGTAAAACAATAAAGTGAATTGTAAAAATATTGCATATATTTTAAATACAACTCCTTATGGAGAGTTTATGTAGTAGGTAGATAAATGTGAAACATAAAATATAATTTGGAGATTTTTTGGAGAATATTCACAAAAAGTAAACATAATTAAATATTTGGAGGAGCTATCAATAAATATTCATGGAAAGCAAACATTTTATTAAAATAATATGAAGCAATAAATAGAATAGATTAAAATAATCATTGACTAAAGTGTATACCATATTTATTTTTTTAAGACAGTTAAAATATTTATTAGCACAATAAAGTCTATTCATGCATAAAATAATTATATTTCTTATACTAGAAAAAGTCAAATATTTTATATTACCATTCAAATACAGACATCATTCATAATAAATACATAAATGACATTTATTTCATTTATAAATATTATACTAGCAATAAATATTCGCAGTTATTAATAATGTATCATGTGTCCAATTTTCTTAAATGGAGAAACTCACGTATCATTTCTTTTTAGATAATGCAAGTGCAATAATAATTTTAAAAATAGCATTTTACAAGACATTAATATTTAATTACTTATATTTTCCTGAAGATGTGTCATTGTGGTATTTTAGTTATATTTATATATTCGAATATTTCCATCATATAATATAAGTATTGAATGTCTTTAAGAAAAAAAATACTTTATTTAACTATCCAGATACTTTCAATTATTTGAAATACTTACTTAGAGATAAATTTATCTTAAGACATTCACTATTTATATTAGATGATGAATATAGACCAATATACAAACACATCAAATAGAATTAACTATTTTTAAACAAACACCCATACATTTGCAATTAATATTCATTTAGATTCTTTATTATGTACATCATTCTACTAAGGTAGCAAAAGTTCTTAAAGAATATATAAATATCAAATTAAACATAAAAGGGAACATACTGTAAATAATAGGAGGATTTTACCATTTCTGAAATTATCACTTTTTAATATTTATGAAATGAACATATATATTTCTTTCAAATTTATGAAATGTCATAAAATCAATATACAGGTTCTGGTATACAATAAAACAATTATCATTTTTAAATTAAATTTTAAATATGATAAAACAAAGAAATTGAAATAGATATGCAATACATTTGGTATGAAGTTATTGTTGACATATAGTAGTGAGACAACATATTGATTCCAAAAAAATCACGTTGGAAAACTGCTAATGGTGCATCCCAAACAGATGCATGGTTCTAACCATACATATTATTTTTACTATCAAAATAATAACAAAAATATAGTGCAGAACACTGATAAAAAATGAGAATGAAGAAGAGAAATAAAGTGTGATGGTCAGAGCTTAAATCCCACAACTCATGTAGTAGGTAATTAAATAGTTGAATTGACAATAAAGTTAATTAAGTTGAGTGGTCATGCATTTAGGTTGCTATGCCACAAATTCTAAAAATAACTCTAATTAATTTATATTGACAAGATAGACAAACTCAATAATTAAATGTTACATCATTATTACAAAATAATTATTAATTAGAAATACTTTATTATTATAACAATAAATAATACCTTTATTTAAATATTTTTCAAAAAAATATTCTGAGAATGTTGGTTTTAAACATTCTGTTTATAAGAACAAACACATTGAAATCTTCAAGATAAAAATGTTAATATAATTTACAATATTATTTTTTAACAAGGAAGTATTTTAAATTAGGATATCATGCATGCTCTCACATGGAGATAAGATAACTGTTCAAAAACAACTAATCTAGAATTATTGTCTAAATATTCAATTGAAGAAATATTGTGATATATTACTTGACTAACACTTATTAACTGTATTATTAAACAATTAGTTACAGACCTAAGAATTAATTATGCATTTTTAAAATTAACTATAGCATTTTAAAATTCATTTTAGAGTTCATTTCTTGATAATTTAATTTAATTGAAGAGTGGAATAACAAAGTTAAAAATATTTTTAATTATTCACACAATAAAAACTTTCAGAATAAGTTATACTCTAAATTTATATTTATTTGTGATAATACACTTATAATTACAAAGAATGTAAAATTATAAACTAAAATTATGAAAATTTACTTATATAATTCTGTTTTAAATAATAATATTTTATAATAGTAAATAAAATTCAGTTAAATGGCTTACAAAATCATTTATTATTATTATTATTATTATTATTATTATTATTATTATTATTATTATTATTATTATTATTATTATTATTATTATTATTATTATTATTATTATTATTATTATTATTATTATTATTATTATTATTATTATTATTATTATTATTATTATTATTATTATTTCCAGCATCTTCTTAAACAACCATGAGAAACAAGTACTA
Organism: Epiperipatus broadwayi; assembly: GCA_028023455.1. Classification (NCBI taxonomy): domain Eukaryota; kingdom Metazoa; phylum Onychophora; class Udeonychophora; order Euonychophora; family Peripatidae; genus Epiperipatus; species Epiperipatus broadwayi. The sequence continues at coordinate 1,832,865 of JAQFVV010000122.1, forward strand.
CCAATTATACAAGCAGATAACCCCAAAATGATATATCTTAGATATGTGGACGATGTGTTTATTGCTGCTAAAAGGAGGACATTCTTAAACATCACCAAAGAATTATAGCTGATATTTAAACTCACACTAAATACCACATGGGAAAATGCTCAACACCATCTAAAATAGCTGGACCTAGACATACAAAGAGAAGATAAAAAATTAATGTACCACATGACCTTCAAACCCCTAGAAATTAGAGGATACATGCATCAGAGTGCAATAATTCCCAACTCACATAAATATGCTGGACTGAATTCATTTCTACATAGAAATAATTACTTATGTAAATGTAATTCAGACAAAAGATATAACATATTAAAATACATTAAACAACTAATATATGTTGGCTACAAATATAGACACATAACTAAAAATTAGTACAGTTCCAAGCAAAAATAAACCAGCAAGGCAGAATCATAAATAATAAACCACGAATAACTATACCATACATACCCAACATTGCCAAACATCTAACTAAAACATTATCAAAAGAATTTATTATTGGTTTCCACACTTCAGCCAACACTAATAGACTAATAAACAATTCAAAAGATAAACTTGATCCCAAACTAATATATCAAGTGGTGTATCAGATACAATGCCCTCATGCCAGATGCAGAGCCTCATATTATGTCAAATTAAAGACTACCATTATAAATAGATCATCCCAGCATTATATATATATATATATATATATATATATATATATATATATATGCTGGGATGATCTATATATATATATATAAATAATGAGTTTACATCAGCATTCATGTAACATGAAAAAGCTACTGGACACAGATTTGAACCCACCAACCCCAGAATAGTGTGCAAAGAGAGTAATGACCATAGGTGCAAAATAAAGGAGGCATGTTTCATAAATAATGACACCTAATCAATTAATAGAAAGGGCTTCTGTTTTACCATTTCAAAGAGATGGACAAACTAATTCAAACAATATTTTAAATAAAATACCGAAACATCTAATTAACATAAATTTGAATACCCCCCTCATCACTATCAACCACACACAGCTATGATTATGAAGTCATAGAGCTTTGAAATTGCTAAGCTTTAAATAAATTTAGTAATATATATATAACTTCTTTAAGAGCATTATAAGCACATTATTATTATTATTATTATTATTATTATTATTATTATTATTATTATTATCATTATTATTATTATTATTATTATTATTATTATTATTATTATTATTATTATTATTATTATTATTATTATTATTATTATTATTATTATTATTATTATTATTATTATTATTATTATTATTATTATTATTATTATTATTATTATTATTATTATTATTATTATTATTATTATTATAGTAATAGTAATAACTGACTGAAATTAAATTATTTTTTTTTAAATGTACTACCTCAAAGCATTAACATTAATTTCTGAAATGAGAATTAAAGGTTACATTATATATATATATATATATATATATATATATATATATATATATATATATATATATATATATATATATATATATATATATTGTAACCATATGATTGTATTCGATGTTTGTTAAGCCTTATTTAAGTGGTCAAATGCGAAAAATTTAAAATTTTAATTAACAACAATTGTATAATATTGAATCTGTGTATTGTCTTAGTGGTATGTAATTCTAGTTGCCAAATTGTGTTTTAAAATTTAAGTACATTTTATCAGTAAATCTTCTGAGAGTGATAATAACTCATAGTGTTCAAGATCTGCTATTCCCTCTGGCAGGATGTATATGATATTTCATATGCAGTTTGTCAGGTGGAAACAATTTCAATAAGGAAATGATAATTTGCTAGTGTTATTATTCAATACATTTTGATAATTTATTATTATTAAATAATAGTTTAAAAAATTTAAATTTATAACTCTTCTAAATCAACATTTGCAATTAATACTTTAGCATATGTTTATTGTGATTCAAGATAATATTGAACAATCTGATTAATTATAACTAATGAATATAGAAGGATAAGTATTAATAATATGCATACCATGCTGTCATCAATCTATTTTGTACCATAATTTAATATATAAATGGTATATATAACTTAACATAAGTAGTAGGAGGACTATTTGTAAAAAAGTACTAGAGGGAAGACATTAGTATTTGAAACAACAAGACTAAATAAACCAAGAAGGAGCTGAAAAAGTAATAACACTGGATTTGAATTGTCCAAAATCAAAATATATTGTGAATCTTAAATTATGGAATAGTCTATTTTATTTCTTTGCATGTATCTAACCTAATATATAATCAATCAACTATCATCAGAATTTAACACTGGGAGAAAAAATTGAAACCATTTTGGAAAACAAGTATTTTATCAACTAACTTTTTTCTAGTTATGGTTAAAAATGTGATGGTTTGACATCACCTTCCCGTCATTCAAATCTCGTTATTTTTAATGCTACGGTAAAGATTTTCTCGTCATTTGAAAGGTTATAAAAAGTTTTATAATATGCTGCCCTCTTTTGAATTATTTTATAAGTAAAAAATCAATAAATCTAGCAGTGAAGGTCTAACAAAAGTAAAAAAAAGCTTTCTTTTCTGCAATCTGATTGGCTGTTAAAAAAGACAACAAAGAAAATGGTTGCCAATAAAAAAAAATTATTTCATTTCAAAAATGATAAACGAATGTTTTAGACTCTTTTAAAAGTATTTTTTTGACAAATTACAAATTATTTTGATAAAATATGCTAAAAATAAAATTATTTTACAAAAATAGTTAAGTCTTTAGCAAAAATTATTTACTTTCCTGCTACATAAAATTGGGAAAAAAATCACTGACATCAGCAAAACTTTTTGGTTGGTGAGTAACATTCATTTTAGATTTGCCACTATTGAATATTTTTATAATTATAAATAAAAAAAATATTTTTAAAAAAAACTTTTGTTCACTTTCATAACCTGACAAATCATTAATATACTTTTTAGAAATTAAACTAAAGTGAATATAATATTAAAAGATGAAGATATTTTGATGCTTGAGTTTGTGAATTGATGATTTAGTTTGGAAATTGACCAATTAAAAGTTTAGACTTTTACCTCACTCAGCCAATAAAATAATCAGCAAAAAAAAAGGTTAAAAGAGAACTTGAATTTGAAAGCAGATAAAAAATCATAAGCCTTAAATCTTATTCTACATATCATTACAATTTTCATCATTATAATTATTTGGTACATTTAAAAATCACACATCAGTTGCTTGAATGAAAAAAACAAGAAATATTTTATGCATTCATTTATAAAGTAAAAATAAAATACATTTTGCTTTTTATGTCAAATAGTCATAAAAATCTGATTTAAAAATTAATTTGGGCAAAACTTTTAAAATTAAAATTGAACAAAGTCAAATTTACTTCAAATGAATACTAAAGATTACTGATTCTATAGGATGTGTGAGTTTAGTTTTTGATAAATCTTTTTGAATGCTAACTTGCTTAGAAATTAAAAATGAAAATTGAAATATGTTTACTGTACTGATAAAAGCAAAAGACAATGTTTAAATCACATTTATTAAAGAACTCTAATCGAAAACATTATAATAAAAAAAAAAACAATAATTATTCATAATATTAGTAAAGAAAATATTTAATAATATTGATATAAAAACATAAATGAATAAATATCTGCTTCTTAATAACTGAGGTGGAATTAATATTAGTTTTAAGTATTAACAAACAATCTCAAAATGTTTTGAAATGCTGAAGTCATTGCCAACTATTTAAAATATTTTATCACAGACAAAATATAAAAAATGCTTCTGTGAAAGTTTTTTTTCTGGCTATCAAACTTGAAGCTATAACTAAAACTAAAATCTAGTCAAATAAGATGGATCCCAAATTCTACAGAAAATAATTATAAGCACTGTTACATTACTATTTACTGCAATATTGTCTTGATGATTTGATTTTACTGTATTGAAATAAATGGAAAATATATGGTTGAATCATTTGTGAAATGTTTTGCCCATAATGATATCATTTTCATCAGCAGTCAGCTCATAGCAAAGGAACATAGATTATAAACTAGAGAAATAAAGTAAAATATGATAATGATTTTTTGTTCATGTTTATGATTATATTATACTAGTTTTGTATATATATATATATATATATATATATATATATATATATATATATATATATATATATATATATATATATATATATATATATATATATATATATATATATAATAAAATGTCCGTTAATTAAAAACAAAATTATAATTATAATTGAAATAATAAATTTAACGGTTTACCAACTATTACAAACAATCCTTATTATTATTTCAATTGTATATATATATATATATATATATGCTAATTTTAATATTTTCACGGATAAAAGATGTCATATTATTATTACTATTTGCAGGATATTCCGTGTAGTGAAAAAGCCAAATGCTGACGTTTCAGTACAATATCAAGTACCTTCCTCAGAGCATCCTCTTTCTCAAATCATAAGAATGCATGTGAGATTTAAAATCGTTTTTATCGTTTTCTTTTTCCTCATATTTAAATTCTATTGGATGAGAAGTTTTAAAATTTATTTTCTCTTCCAATAGCTTCTTCCAAATGTTGTTAATCTTTCTTAATTCACACCTTTCATTTATGCTCTTGGGCCTTTTAGAAATCTCTATAGCTTCTCTTAGCAATCTCTGGTCATATTGTTTAATTTTTGCTAAAATATTTGTTTTTTCAAAATTGATATCATGATTTGTTAATTTTATATGAGAATAAATAGCTGACGAATTGGATTTTTCTCTCACTGCCAGAATGTGTTCTTCCTTTCTAATATTTATTCTATGACTAGTCTGTCCTATAAATATATGTGGACAGACCCTACATGGAATTTCATATACACCATGACACTCCAAAGCAATTTTATCTTTAGGAAGTGGAAATATTTCACTAATTTTTTTATAAGTATTGTAAATTGTATGAATATTATTATTTTTTTAAAATGTTACCAATTCTATCAGTTACTCCTTTTATATATGGCAAAATTGTCTTGATTTTTGATGTATCAAAATCTTTTTTCTTTTGATATGTATAAGCCCTATTAATAATGTTGTAATTAAAACCGTTACGAAGAAGCATTTTATAAGTAGCAAAAATGTCCCGGTGAAAATGGCTATCATCAGAAAGTCTCTTTGTTCTATCCAATAATGTCTTTGCTACTGAAAATAGTTGTGAAGGATGGTGATGAGAGGAAAAATGCAGATATCTCTCAGTGTGTGTTGGTTTTTTATATATACAATGGGATAAAGAACGATCTTCCCTTCTTTCAATCAAAACATCTAAAAAAAGTAATTGATTGTTATTTTCTATTTCCATGGTAAATTTAATATTGTTGTGAAAAGAGTTTAAAAATTAAAAAAAGTCATCAAGAGCATGCTTGGCATGAGTCCAAATAACAAAAGTATCATCAACATACCTCAGCCATATAGATGGTTTTTTTATGGAGGATTTGGAAAATAAAATTTTGAATTTAGCAGTTAAAAAACCATCTATATGGCTGAGGTATGTTGGTGATACATTTATTATTTGGCCTCATGGCAAGCATGCTCTTGATAACTTTTTTTAATTTTTTAAACTCTTTTCACAACAATATTAAATTTACCATGGAAATAGAAAATAATAATCAATTACTTTTTTTAGATGTTTTGATTGAAAGAAGGGAAGATGGTTCTTTATCCCATGTTATATATAAAAAACCAACACACACTGGGAGATATCTGCATTTTGGCTCTCATCACCATCTTGCACAACTATTTTCAGTAGCAAAGACATTATTGGATAAAACAAAGAGCTTTCTGATGATAGCCATTTTCACTGGGACCTTTTTGATACTAATAAAATGCTTCTTCATAACGGTTTTAATTACAACATTATTAATAGGGCTTATACATATCAAAAAAAAAAAGATTTTTATACATCAAAAATCAAGACAATTTTGCCATATATCAAAGGAGTAACTGATAGAATTGGTAACATTTTAAAAAATAATAATATTCATACAATTTACACTACTTATAAAAAAAAATAGTGAAATATTTTCACTTCTTAAAGATAAAATTGCTTTGGAGTGTCATGGTCTATAGGAAATTCCATGTAGGGTATGTCCACATACATATATATGTCAGACTAATTGTAGAATAAATATTAGAAAGGAAGAACACATTCTGACAGTGAGAGAAAAATTCAATTCACCAGCTATTTATTCTTATATAAATTAACAAATCATGATATCAATTTTGAAAAAAAACAAATATTTTAGCAAAAATTGAACAATATGACCAGAGATTGATTGCTAATAGAAGCTATAAAAATTTTTAAAAAGCCCAAAAGCATAAATGAAAGGTGTGAATTAAAGAAGATTAACAACATTTGGAAGAAGCTATTGGAAGAGAAAATAAATTTTAAAACTTCTCAACCAATAGAATTTAAATATGAGGAGAAAGAAAACGATAAAAACGACTTTAAATCTCACATGCATTCTTATGATTTGAGAAAGAGGACGCACTGAGGAAGGTACTTGATATTGTACTGAAACGTCAGCATTTAGCTTTTTCACTACACGGAATATCCCGCAAATAGTAATAATAATATCACACACACACATATATATATATATATAATATATAAATTTATATATATATTACACACACACATATATATATATATATAATGGTATAAATTTGTAATGAGTCTAAAACCAGACAAAAGTGAAATTATATACATTCATTTATTTATTTTTTTTACTGATTGGTCTAAATTTGACTTTAAATTAAGTATGTTTCAATAGAGAGAAATACCAATCTCTTACTTTTATAAGAATAATTTATAGTTCTATTTATGAGTAAACATACAAAAGAACTTGCAAGATGAATATAGTATTTACTCATTATTGAATTATATGGAGTTTTATATATAAGCAGGGATAGATTCATTTTATACATTTATTATATTTGTCTTATAATTTAATATGTCCACTTTAGTTTATAGAATTTGTGCTATTATTTGTTCACTGTGTGTTTCTTATTAATGCAATTTTTTTTACGCTTTTAAAAATGTTTTATAGCCACTTCACTTACAATACTCTCGTTGGTTCAATACACCATTTAGTATATATATATATATATATATATATATATATATATATATATATATATATATATATATATATATATATATATATATATATATATATATATATATATATATATTAGTAATCAATATCTGTATTCCAATTATAAACAAATATATATAATTCTTCAAAAAACAATACAATAATTAATACAGTAAATAATATTTTAAAACAAATATCTACTATAATTTAATAGAAGTACTTTTGACTAACTAAGTACTCATTATGAACTATATTCAAATTCAGTTACAAAAAACCATTATAAATGTCTACAAAAACAATTATGTCATACATCAATTTTCCCACAATTCATTAATTTTTATATTAGCTATTGAATTATAGAATATATTTGTTTTAAAATATTATTTACTGTATTAATTATTATATTGTTTTTCGAAGAATTATATACATATATTGTGAAGTAGGATATTTACCTTTTAGCTTTTACGGTAGGAATTATTTTATCTTATCATTGTTTTGATGAGGTTTTGTGATAATTTCCATTTTTTACATGTGAGGAACATATAATTTCATCAAATATTGTATCAATGACAGTGTGCATGTTTAGATGGAGCATACTCTCCATTTTCTTATTCCATGAGAGGATTATATTGTTGAGGCTGATAATTAGTTAATGCTTAATTAGCATAGTTTAATCCATAGAGAGGATTATTTTTATGGCATGCATTCTGTTTACCTGTGTTGAGATGATTTCCAAACACTTTATACTAGGAAAAGTTATTGGAATCTGCCATAGTATTATCCAACTATATAATGTTGTTTTGAAGAGTTTTTCTTTATTGTTTCATCCCTCCTGATAATATGTAGTCATTTTTCTTTATGTATGGTGATGTTGTTGATGTTCTAAAATTATATGGCAATGCTGAGGTACAGTTATATTCAGGGACACTTGTTTATATATGGTGTTTAGCTAAATAGAATGGTGTATGTATTGTGCTGTTGAACTTTGTCAACAATTTAAAAGCAAACCAACAAAACTTACTAGTAATTTTAAAACTTATTTTATGTATAGCATAATAAGAGATGCACATGTTCAATGTCACTTTATTTTCATCAAGCTGTAATTTACCATTGGATAGGTAAGACTTTTTAATAGTTGGAATGATTATTTTATGGACATAGGCAAAGTTTAGTATCCTGATACATTTGACTTCTTCTGTCTCTCTCCATATTTGTGTAACAACTGCCTTCATGCTAAACAGTAATAATTGACATTTGTGCTTAATATGATAATTGCAATTATCAAATTATTGATTAATAAAGTTTCATTATTTTAATGCTTTCAATAGTATACTATAAATGGATATTATGTCATTAAACATATCATTGTGTCAAAACTGCTATACTGGTACTCAAATGAAATATACCTTCCTTTATATTGTTTCTAAAACAGTTGTATGTTTTCAATTGTATATTATTTTTTACAAAAAATGTTGCAAATAGGGTACATGAATCTTGTTATTTTAAAAATATTATAAGTTGTCTGTGGTGTTATTGCTAATAATCTTCCATATTATTATTGAATTTGCTATCAACATATTATTTTGTCTTAAAGTCATCTTCAATTAATACTGTGCATTTTATTATGCATTAATATTGCATTAATATATCATAATGATTTTTGTAAACATTCACGTTTAAATTACATTTAGAATGTTTGACTTATTGTTTAAAATATTGTAAATTTTAAGCCCATGTCTTATTTTAAATGTTATTCTAATGATGTATTCATTTCAGAATAGCCTGTTTATTTAATTCATTGGATACATCATTCACTAATCTTGATCATATATTCCATGATTATTTAATAGAATGGAGTTTGTAAGTTATTGTACTTACTTTATTAGAGACTTATTTGTATTTCATAAAGCTTAAAATTCATATTACTGTTGGTATTGGAATTGCCAAATAATATATATTAATTCTGTTTTGTTTTATAATGTTTTATTTGTTATATTTGGGTAGTGGCAAAATCCCTCCCACTGAACCTAGTATATCTTGTAAAATGATAATATTTAAGTTATTGGAACCCTGAAAAAAAGTAAATTGTTAATTCGTAATTGTTATTTTGAATTTATGGCAGTTTTTCTGTCTTAAATTATTTGTTGTGCTTTGGTTGAAGTTATGGTTATCCTCACAGTTTTATTAATTCAGTATAACTTTAAGATATAAATATCTTCTTTAGTTTGAAAACTTATAGTTTATCTCAATGATCCCTAGATAATATACCAACTTCCTTCATCAGGTCATCTTATGACTTGATCTAGGTAACTTTTCAGAATCTTACCATTATTTTAATTATCTTTGGTCGATATTAATAATTATGAGACTCTCCTATACTATCTATAAGATTACATACTCTTTAATATTAAATAAACACAAAAATATTTATCCAATGGCAAGATACCAGCCAGATAACTTCTCCTTATTCAATATCTACATACTCTCATGACTAATACTAATGATGAAATGAATATAATGAAACATTTATAATTATACACTTTCAATTAACTGAGGAAAAAAATATACTATCATGTTATTGTATACTGAATGATATTTTTATTATTTTGATATGATTACAATTAGCAATAATCATAATAATAAATTTATACTAGGGAGATCTCAGGATAATCATTCATTTTTAATTAGCTATTTAATCCACCTAGAAAACATCAAATTGGATTTTACTGAACACTATGGGCAGTGTATTAAATAAAAAAGACTTATAACATGAATCTCTAATCAAATTGTACTCCTACTTTATATTTGTTACATAATACTTATTCTTAAAACTAATATTGTTATATACATTGTAATTAGATTTTATATGGTTAATAATAAAAAAATTCATAATTTAATTCTTTATAAATAAGCATACTTTAATAATTTACAATATTATCAATGACTTACATGACCAAATCAGTTTACATTAAATTAAAATATATTTTATCAGGTGTGTTCTTAAATCATTGTTATATTGTTTTGAACCTAGTTAATTTCTTATTTCAATCTCAAAACATACACTTTATGTTCGTATGATGTCATGACAATGGCTACCACAAAAGAAATGCAACTCTTAATACTAAAGTTAACTTTCAAAACAACAATTTTAATCATATTATTTGCAAGATATTATAATAAACATTTTAACTAACAGATAATATAAAATAACAATAATAATACATTTATGTAAAAATATAATATAATAACACCATAATAATTGAAAAACTTCCATTCTCTTTTTACCTTTTCGATATTTACAAAAAAATTAAAAATCACCTTTTCATGAATTATGCTGCTGTTGTGATAAATACATTGGCATATTTTCTTCTATATATCACTAGTCAGAGTCTCCATTAACTAATCAGTTTTCCAATTCTTTTGTAATTATCTACCCATTATAAGTTAGGCTTTAACTTATAAAGACAAAATGGAAATCATTAATTATAATAAGCTTATTTCAATACAATAAACTTATCACAATAAGGTAAAATGTCACTTTTGATTACTGGTAGATTCATGATATTCATCCTTTGATCTTTATTTATTTATTTTCTAAAAAAATATTATTATAATAACTATAAATTCATCAATTAGGTTTTTAGCTCAAACTCCACCATCCTGTTTTTTTTTCCATATGTCATAGCATCAGCCAGGATGCGAACCCACAACCGTCTGCAACCAACTACTTGCTTGCATGGCTGCTGCGATACCTCTCGGCTAACAACGCAAGACGACCTTCCTATGGTTTTATTCTGAAACTATACACTAAAATACATCAAACCAGAATTGTGTGCTGTGTATTATTAAATCTGAACCCCTATATCTTTTTGCAGAAATGTTAGTCTACAATTTATAAGATTCAGCTAAATGTTAACAGACCTCTCTTTAGTCTATCATAAATAAAATACTTATCTTTGCTTTACCTAAGCACGTAATTTTTACATTCATATCTCCAAACATATATTTGTTTAAGATTTTTCTTATAACTGTTTGCTTATACAAATGACAAACTAAAATATAATTCCGTATAACTATATTAAATTGTTCATCTTCAAACATAAGATCAAATGTTAAAAAAAACCGTTTCTCCTTTTCAATATTGTATATTTAAACACAAACCCGTCCCGTCCCGTCTTCATAATATATATATATATATATATATATATATATATATATATATATATATATATATATATATATATATATATATATATATATATATATATATATATATATATATATTGTCAACTACTTTTATGGTATATTTCATTTACTTATTAATCATCTCTATTTATCTTAATTATCTCACAGTATTTGATAAACACTTATCCTTCAAAATAATTAATGACATAAACAACCAAATTTAAATCAATTATTAATTTCATTATCTATTGATTTATCCCCTTTCCCCCCATCATAATAACATGTATGTTTAATATATACAACTAACATATGTACCAATATTATAAAATGCAAGTTCCTAAAAAAAAAAAAAAAAAAAACGTTATTTTTTTACTGGCATTCTAATATTTCCACACATTGCAGACTGGTTGCACATCAATATTATCATCACTTTTGTTTTCTTTGTTCTCATTTGAAGATAATTACAATTATAAAATTCACAATCCACTGGGTTATTGGTAATGTAGCAGCTTTCCTTTTTTTTAGTAATTAAAGAATAGCTGCAATTTTCTTTATCCATTCAATTTAAATGCTCTATGTGCTAGTAATAATTTAGCATTCGACTGATTTTTTGTTAATTTTTGGCTAATAATGTTATTGATTAAAAAACAATTCCATTTTCTTTTAACAGTAGAAAAAAATTACATTCCACAGACATTTTATATTTCCTAATGCATTAGGGCTTATTTCATCTGTTATTCATACTCATATAAATGTAATCTTCATTTAAACCACATAACACTAATTATACGTTTTTAAACTTTACATAAAAGTAAAATTAAAATTAATACTCCTCAGTTATAAACATTTATTCAATTAAAATTTTATTCAACTATGCTTTAAGATTTATCATTGAATCCATTTTTTACATTTAATATATGAAAAATAAAAATCCTTAATATCGCATAGATAAATGAATGTTCTCTAGCATGACTGTTTTATGCTCTACTGGAAACAATGTAGTGTATTCCGGTTTCTTGATTATCATAGGTAAAAATTAAAATAACAACTGGGATTTCTTGGCTGGAATTAGATGCTCAGAACATGAAACTACGTAGTAATGAATAGTGTGTTACTCACTCTATAGTATTAATAATTACTTTGAAAATTTTTTCTAGGTAGACTACTTATAAATACAAATTTTGACCTGTTAAAGTTTAAATATTTTAAAGTTTTATAATATTTTACTGACAAAAAATATTGAGATAGCTATCTGTTTTTTTTTTTTTTGAAGTTTCTTGAATCTCCTCTCAGATCGTATTCTGTGGTTTTTGTTTTTTTCTAAAAAAAAAAAAAAAAACCATGACAATTGATGTCAGCAAATGTTTTCCCTAATTCTTATTAATTTACCTCCCAAATCAAATTATACAATTTTTAATTTAAATATTTTTTTTTCTATTTGAAAATACTTGAAATCAATGAAAAAATATTTTATGAACAAATTTAACTTAAATCAGTAATTTAAGCCCAACTTTCAGTTCTGATCATTTTTTTTAATAAATGATATTGAATTTAAATATAAATTTAAGAATAAATATTTTTGTTTACAAAATATTATAACTGCAATAATTTCAAAATCAATTCTTATTTTGAAGTAAATAATTGTTGCTTCTTTTATTAAATACAATTTTAGATCTTTAGCTCTTAAAGAAACAATGCATTAAAATAAATTAAAGTCAAATCCATCAGTAATAAGTGTTTATTTAGACTGACCTCTATTGCATTAAAATGTATATGGTAGATTATAACATAAATTATTTATAATTATCAATGATTATTAAATTTCTACAAATTCTCCTTTGAAACTTTATACATTAAACAATTTATTACTTTTATACCCAAATTAAAGCCATTACTATTATCTAAATCATAAATTTAAAATTTTGAAACTATTGTTAACGTCAATTTTCTTCATAAAATGTGTTAAATTTGAGATAAAATTATTTAAAGAGTATTAGTTTTAAATTAAAATAATAGTCTGAATAAACTTTCATGAATTATTCGATGTGTAATTAAATCTCATTCATAAACACTTGAAATAAAAATCATTTATTTATAATGTAAATGTAATAGGGATTTAAAGCATCATAATCAGTCAAAGTTAATATAGTTTATTTGTTAAAATTGTTCTGAAGAAAGTTATTAATAATTTAGATGGATCAGAAGAGGGGATACATATTTATGAAGTAAATATGATGTCTAGTTAATAAGAAATTGGCTAATAAAAATCGTATCCATTGGGGGATTAAAATTTTAGCTATAGAATATCTATTGAAAGAAGGTTGTATAGGAAATCAAGGATTTATAAAAAACATTGCACTTGTTCAAGCAGAGTCACATGTGTGTGATGTGAGTGAACAGATTGCAGGCAAAATTTGAATTATAGAAATAACTATTAATTATTATTGGCATGTATTGTATTATCAGAAAGCTTATTGAAATATATATTATTTTATCTTAATTTTTAAAATTTTTTATCTTGTTCTTTCAAGCAATTTTCCACAAGGTGTAGGGAAAGATGTAGCAAAAACCACATGATTTCTATCTGAATGTGGATAATTAATTTGAAAACAATAATAGATAACCATTCAAAATTAGGGTATATGGTTAATTGACAGAAGACAACATTTAGAGATTAATTGGCAGGACATGACTATACAAACATCCATTTTCTAGGAGGGGATTTATTCTCATTTTATCTGGAGTATAAGTCTGTTTGTGTTTGAAATTCTTAATTTAAACTAACATATAGTAGGTTTTATCATACTTCATGACTCAACCTCTGACTGAAAACTTAAATCAAAAATGTGTGTTATTGTGAAAATATGATACATGCTTAAGTCTCTCACATCAGGCATATATTAATTCTTCCAGAAATTAATCATCTTAATTCTTTATATGATCATAATGACCACCACTAATCAGAAAGTAATGCAACATTGGCTGAAGGCAAACTTTTACTTTGATAAAAGTTGGGAAACCATAAATTTAATAAATATTTATTTTAATTTTTCATTTTTACTGATGGATGAATATGACTATTTGTGTTACAAATGATTTAAAAAGAAAAAATCATCATAAAAGAAAAGTGTGGAATTGAAGTACAATACAATTGTATATGTTAAATCATGCCTAAAATGCCACTTGGGTCATTAATGTCTTAGAAAGCTGATGCACCAATAAAAGTCAAATGGTTATCATATGGCAGAAAATTTTATATGTTTATCAAACTGAGATATCAAAGAGCTATTTAGAATTTCAAGTACTATAGTGCTATAATTATGTGAAAGAATACCTCAAGTTTTCTGACATCACCAGCATAAGCATTAGTGAATGAAAGATGCATTTGTCACATGGACAAATTAAGATAAAGCTGGTTAAATTATATTATAATGGTAAATGAAATTCTATTCAAAGAAACCTAAACTTTCTGAAAGGAATTAAATCAATGTTAAAAAAATGTTGCCTCACCTAACTAATCATCATACTATAATTGGATAATGTAAATCTTAAAAACAAAACAATCTGAATTAATTTCTGCATATCTGAAAAGAATGTTATATTTACAATACAAATTCTAATAAGGGTGGAACAATTAAAAGTTATACTTTACTTTAGTTTCACTAATATAAACAATATAAAATACTACTATACCAGTAAGTACTTTAGGTATAACCAGTAATATTAGTTAAAAGCAGGTTTTACCTTTTATAGTAAATACATGCTTCCTTTGCCTAATTAATAAGAATACACTCTATTTAATTCACTATTAACTATTTGATAATAATTAAGTTTTTCACAAGTATAATTTCTAAAAGAATATTCAATACATTTATGAATAAATTCCAATATAGTTTTAAATTCAATATTCAATACATCTATGAATAAATTCCAATATAGTTTTAGATTCAAAAGTAATGTATTATAATTATTCCCATATTTTTAAATATAAATTATGAACTAACTTCTATTTAGTGATTTATAATTTAATTGACTATCTCTATTGCTATCACAATTATTTGATAAAATCATGATTATTTCAATTTTTATATTTAAATTATCATTAAAACTGCTTGTGTAATGCTGATGAACACTCTTAGTATTACTAAACCTACACACATAAAGACAATAAGTCCTATATTTTGCAACTTATATTTTATATTTATATTATATATATATATATATATATATATATATATATATATATATATATATATATATATATATATATATATATATATATATATATATATATATAAGTTTATGTGGATAGAATAACTTTCATCAAGATTTTAACAGATAATTGACATCTGTAATTGGGTTTTCTTATAAAGATATTTGTATAACTGTCAACAGGAAGTTTATGGGAATTACATCAAAATGGCCAAATCTGCACACATGACTAGAAAACCTTTATATACCCTATGAATTATTATATGCATTATGTATATAAAACAAAAAAAACTGAACACATATGTAAAACAACAATTACATTTTGATAAGAAATCCTTAAGTTTAAAACCCCATAAGTATGCATAGGCAATGAATTACAAGTACCATAGAAAGTTACCTTTTCAAACAACAGCTGAGATAAAGCTTAGGAATAAAATATAAAGTTCCATCATATAAAAAATAAATAGTTGTTTAATAGCAGGACTATAATCACTCTACCATAATAATAATTCATTAATATAGTCTAATAATAACAATAGCATATACATAGTGATAAAATACATATGTAAATAAATGTTTAATAAAACCAAATAATAAATCCTAATGAAACATCGTCCATTCTGATGCAAATATTCTTTTAAATTTCAAATGACAATTAGCATAATATGAGAAGTAACTTTCATAACCAAAATAATATTGGTTATTTTACCTTTAAATTCAAAAATAATATTAATTGACTTAAGCATATGAAAACAATTATAATAAATATAATATTTTAAATAAATAATTACATTCCCAAAATGGTATTATTTAATAACACTTATCCAGTTAAGTTCCATTGAAACATCAAAATAAATTTATTATTTAATATATTTATGCATAATATACTTGAAAACTCAGCAAGGAAATGTTAGACATATTTTTTTCTTAAAGCATAACAATTTAAAAGTAAAAGTAAAAAAAATAAATAAAAGAAAAAAGTTAATTTTCTGTTTACCAACAGACCTCTGACAATAGGTTTTAAAAGTCACATGCAATTAAATTGTTTTTTTTTCTTTCACTTATAGTTCTGAAAATAATCTTTAAAATAATATGAGATGACTCCTAATAATTAATTCAGCAAAAAGTCCATTCTCAAGAGATACATTCTTTCATTTATAAGTGATTCCATTTTAAAATAAATCATTTTCTCACCCCCCCCCTTTTTTTTACATATGGTTTCGATATAAAACATATTGATAAAAGATATATTTACTGCAGCACCTAGATTAATTTATATTTAAAAAAAATATATGTGTATACAACTTAATATTAGTTTCCAGGCTTTTCTTTTTTAATTTTGGAAGCACAATTATAGACCATCACAGTAAATAAATATAATTAAAATGTATATTTTGTTCATTCCGATATAGATAAGTATAATACATACCATGTAAAACTAATAGCTTTAGTTTAAACATTGTTTTCATTTAAAAAAAAACAGACTGATACACTGTTATAATAAATATTGATTTTAATATTATTTGTATTTTAATCATTCTGTTATAATTATCATAGCATATTGTATGCATAAACTAATAATGTAACTTTTAATATTTCTCATTTTTGTAAGTTATAATAGGAGCAGGAGTAAATAATTTTAATAGCAATGCCATTTTAAACAGGAAGTAGATGATTACATAGTTCTAGTCAGTAAAGTTAATACTAGGTTATTTTTCAATTATTTAAAATTCTATAAGCAAATAGAGAATACTTTATACAATATAACAAAGAAAGTTTTATGTAATACACTCTTTTTATGTTAGTTGTCTTCTTATAGTTAAACTTTCTCCAAAGACATGAGCAAAAATTCTGGTAATAATGCAATTTTTGTCAAAGCCATTCCAAGTATTTTCATTTTATGTAATTGTTACGACAAGAAATATCAATGAGGTCCTTTTTGGCAGTTGACTGGTTACATTCTATTCCATATTAGCATTGCTTTAAACAAAGATAAAATTTTAAACAGATTTTTTTAAAAATAATAATATTAACTGTTTCATATAGCAATTTTTTTTAAATTTTTTATCACTTTTTTAAAATTTTCTGCAAGCACACACTCACACCATTTTTTTTCTTTTTTTATTGCTAATTATATTGATTGGTTGATGCCTACTGAAATCAATCATCCAATAAAATTTAATTCAGTTGCTAACTGCTAGCTTTCATTTTTATACTTATTTAAAAGACAGAAAAATATTTTTTCTTGAAAAAAATAGCAATTTTATTACATAATATTTAAACTTTTAATAAAATATTTTTTAATTGTTTAGTCAATGAAATTTTTATTAAACTGACATTACATATCAAATTATTTCTCTTATTTATTTATGATTTATTAACCTTTCTGTTATGCAACTAACATTCCTTATTTTTCAGCATTTTCTGATGTTTTCTTTGTCTCACAAATCAATGTAAAATATATGATAAAATCTTTATTACTTATCAGAAAATAAGAAATTTGACTTTATTTGATAGATATTTGTATTTATTACCTAAATAAATTTTAAATTTTCACATTTTTTTCTGTAAATATTAAAAAAATTGGACTGTAATAAAAGCAAAGTAGTTATACATCACATTTCTAGAAATATTATTTTTAGTTTATAAAATCAACAAAATATTTCTTAACTTTTATTATTTGTAAACATTTGAAACAAATAATTATTTATTTTTCTTATATCTAATGAATTATGCTTTAAATGTTAAATTTTTTTGAATAGTTATTCTAAAATTACAATATTTTCTTTATTCATAAATAAAATAGTTTCTTTACATCATAGTTTGTCTTCTAATGTGCTTCAGGCCATATTTACATTAGTTGCCAATATAAAATTAAATTTATGAAAATAAACTATTTCAAGTCAAAATATGTTATTACATAATTTATATTTTTTGATATTTAAAAATATAGTGTAAATTATTTTTAAAAAATATCTAAAACCATAATAAATTCACAAATAAACAAATTTTTACATCATTGAAAACTTCAATATCATAAAAAACCAAGTGTTTTACAGCCTTTTCAACATACAATGGCTGACCATGTCAGGATGGAGCTTAAGTCTTTTGTAAAAGTGAAAATTTTGAATTTCACACTTTTTCCAGCAATTTTTTTGATAATAAAATATACTGTTTTAAACACATTTTAACATGTAATACTTACAAAAAAATTAACCAAGGAGTGTCTTGGCCAAAAGACAAAATAATTTGTCCAAATCAATAGTTTGTTTAAATATCAAATATAAATTATTTTATTAATTTTTAATTAAAATAATTATTATCATTATCAAATTGAATATTGCAACATAACTCATAGGCAAGTATAAATAAAATCATATACACATATCTTTAGAAATGCTTTAATTGGATAATGTTTTCCCTACTTAATATTCCCTAATGATTAATTTAAAATATTTTAACTTAAATAACTTTTCCTATATAATTTATCACTATTAAAATTAAGCATACATAACATGCAACATATATCATTTTAATAGTACTTATTTTTAAACTATATTGCTATTAACCTAGATTAATAATATGCATTTTTAATATTATTTAATACATGGATAAAATTACACAAGACAAAATTAAGCATTTATTTTTATAGCACTATGCTTTATAAATTGTAATACATTAAAGATCAGCCTTTTCAAGCTATTGTGCTTGCACTTTTTATGAGTGTTAATAATAAATGAATACTTTCACTCCCAACACAAGATATAATATTTAAGAAAGAGTAAAATGAATCCACTTATTCTTTCTGATTCAAATGCTTATATATGGGCAAATCTTAAGTACTAAAAGTGAAAGCGCGATGATAGACCACTCACTTTAAATTACTGTTTATGATGTCTGAATGAATGATGTCAACAAAATTATCTAGAATTTACTAAACGTCACACTTAAGTGAAACTTAAACATATGTAAATAAGCTTTATTTTTATAGCACTTATTATTAACACTCATAAAAAGCACATGCACAGTAGCTTGAAAAGACTGATCTTTAATGGAAAACAAAATTAAGTATAATTACTTTAATTTTTGTCTCAATTGCCACAAACAACATTAGTCACCTAAATTTAATTTTGTTATGATTTTGTGCATCTGATTATTTTAATTAAAGCACAAGGTTCAATTAAAATGGGTATATATATATATATATATATATATATATATATATATACATCAATTTTAATTTTAGAATTAATATATATATATATATATATATATTGCTTAATAATTCTAAAATTCAAAATTGAAAGTTTAATCAAAATTCTATTATATATAGATTGATATGCGGATGCGGCGTACAATACATTGGTGAATCTAAGTGTACATTTGAGAAGAGAATAAAAGAACATATGCTTTTATATAATAAAATTCAAAAAGAGAATCAATATGGAACAGATGTAAATAAACCTTCATCATCTGTTATATTTGATCGTAATAAATCTTGTCAATATGGATTTAAATTTGATTATAAAAATATGAAAATTATTCAAATTGAACGTTGTCATAATAAACGTAAAATAAAAGAGGCTATGTTGATTTCAAGAAATCGTCAAATGTTAATGAATCGCCAGTCATCAAATGTTAAGATAACAGAATTGTGGGAAATCTGAATTGAACTATGGGTATTGTTAAGGGTTGTCTCGTTTTGATTATTCAACATTATATAGTTGATAAAGACTACAAAGTGTATAGTCGAAAGTACTTCTAAAAGAATATAATTTATATAAATTGTACTGTATTTTGATATATATATTGATTTGTATATTACATATATTGTGAAACGAAAACAGATATCAAACTTTATTTATTATATATATATATATAAATATATATAATATATATATATATATATATATATATATATATATGGTTTTTCAATTATAATAATGTAAAACTACTGAAAACTGAAAGAAAAACAAGGAAGCTATGTTAATATATAAATACAATAAAGTCTTAATCAATAGGGAGGCCGCAAATGTTAAGACCATGGATTTATGGGAAAGTTTGCTTTTGAAAGTATTAGTTGACAAAGACTATGAGAATAGTTGGAAGCACTCCTAAATGACATTTATATTTTTAGTTTTTTTTTAAACAAATTTTAGTTACCAGATTTTCTAATATTTATTTACAAAGTTACACACATCCACACACAGCCACCCACCAACACACACATATGAATACAAAACTATATTATTGTTTGATGTCACTAACAAACTATAGATTTCTAATTATTATTAATTCCTAAGCCAAAGCCAGTTTTTCTCATAATAGCTTTTTTATTGAAGTTGTTTAAAGCAAAAGGGATTCTCTTTTACTTTAACCAAGTTCTTATCTAGATTTAAACCCAGAAAGCTATTTACTATAGGTGTGAGAATGTGAAAAATAACATATTTCTTGTCATTCTGCAAATTATATTTTTAAAGTCCCCAGAGAATTATATAAGAAATTTGGGTTTAAAGTAAAATAACCATTTTTCATTAATAAACTTCAACAAAAAAAGTATTATAAAAAAAACTTGATTTGCCACAGGAATTGTTAATTAGTGGCTACTGATAGTTTCTTAGTAACATCTAAAGTTAAAGTGTTTATCTATTTAATGGATATCTTCTCTTCATTTATACAAAATAACATTCATTAAAACATTTAATTCAATAGTATAATAATGATGAATGCAAAACGGGATTGTAAAAAACCATTAAAAACCAGACAACATTTAAATACTAATATATATAGAAATTTAGAACACTTAAATAATCACTATATCAATAACAATAAAAAATTTTAAACTTAGGCAACCTCCTTTTAACAATAATGGTAGAATCCACCTTTATTAATCGTCATATATATTTATATAAACACTAAAGATGGCAACTTGACCATATGGATTAAAAATATTTATACAAAGAAATTTAAATAAACCTCTTTAAACTGGTAAACATAAACTATTATGATAGTAGCCTAATAAATAATCAATTATAACATCAGGAACTGCAATTATACATTTCAAATTGCACACGAGATATTATGTAAATAATAACTGTAATAATGCTCAAGACTAAATGCGTAGTGATTTCAATGTATGTTGTCAAGTTACACACACACGCACACGCACAGACACACACACACACACATATATATATATAACAAAATATAAAACAGCAATTAAACTTTTTCTTGGCCAACTTAATTGTTTAGCACTTAAGTTAAAAATTTGGATGGCAAAGCTCCATCTCAACTGCCCCAATCTAGAGAGAGAGAGAAATAAATTGGCATTTAACTTAAACAGTTATAGGGAAATTTTTCTTCTTTTTTTTTAAAAAAAAAAGGCTCACAATTGATTTGCAATAAATTAAAATAAATTTAATGTAACATTCAATTAAAATTACATATTTTGTTATATAGTCTAGCTATTATTTTCTAATTGAATGCATTCACCGAAATATTATTTTCATTCCAGGGTATTCTGTTTAGGGCTTTTATCACTTTTCTTTCGAATCTGATGGGTTCTTCTTTCTTTTTGTCATGTTTTATAATTTCCAAATATTAATAGGCTCAAGCTATATGACTTATTATATAGTTGATCTATTATCTATTTTTTTTTTTGCTTTCACTAGCCAGAGTTTCATCATTTATAAGTAGATAAAACCTTTTCCAGAATGTGTTGATAAACTCATGACAAAATAGACATTTTTCTGAGTAAAATCAGTATTATGATTTAGTGTTCATATTTGTGTCATAATAAGGCAGTTCTCTATTACAACTGGTCTGGTTAAAAGTTCTATATACAATATCAATGAGATGGTAGGCAAAAATATGGGGAAGTACTTGAAAAAATTTGTTGATCACTCATAACCAAATCTTTGAACATGGACTATAAGATTGTCTAAGATTATACTAAATAAATTTATAGTACTGAAATTAAATTTTGACTCATGATTTTTAATCCCATACACATGATATATATTACAGAAGAAAATATCAAAAAAGCTGGAAATGTCATACCCATGTTGTTTTTTATATGTAGTGTTTTTTTTTTTTTTTATAACACAGTAGTTCACAATATATCATCATGTCAGATTTGGATTCATTTTAATAATCCCCACAATTAAAACATTCATCATCTTATTCTTTTATTAATTTTGCATTCTCTCTCTCTCTTGATCTAGCTTCTCATTTTCTACATACTCTTCATGATTATCATGGTCCTTCCTTATTTTTATTAATTAAGATTTAACTTTATTGGAACTATGTCAATGTTTGTTATTTCAATGCAATCACTTTCCTTCTTTTTGTTTTTATGTCTTTTTTTTTTGCATCTCTTCTGATAATTGCTAAATTTCTTTTATATACTATTCAATCTATTGTATCATACTTTGTTGATTTTCTTTAAATATTTATTTCAATTTCTATTTCATTGCTATTTAATAATTTATTATAAAATTAAAAAAAATATCTAATTGTTTTAAACATCAACTTTATGAATAAAGAGAAAAAAAATATTTCCATGCTTCTTTAAAAACAATTTTACTAGAAGAACGTTTGGTGTCTTTGTTTATTGAATTTTGAATTTTGTTTAACTTTTTATTATTACATTCTAAAGATTTGAATATCTAAATACTCAGACGTTAAACTATTCCTTTGCTAATTACTTTCCATGTTAGAAAAGAGAAGAAAAACAAACATCCCTCCCCACACACACACACATATATATATATATATATATATATATATATATAAAGTCAGATGTCACATGACTTATATATAGCTTGCACTTACAAATATTAAAATTAAGTGCATGCTAATTAGCTCTAAACAAGCTTTTTTTATTTATAATAAATGCTATTACAAGAAAAGGCATTCAAGTCATTTTTATCTTGGATTGTCCCCATCCCCAGATCGGTTTCAACCTATGGGTTTCTTCAGTGAGGAGTTGGGACATTAGATATTAAAAAAAAACAACTCAAGCAAAGCATTTGTCTAAAAGTTAATTGTTAGAAGAAGATCTGAAACTTTTAGACATCTACATGTTTTGCTGTTGGGGCTTTGGCTAAATTAAATGGCTAAGCCTACTAATATATGGAGTATCTGAATGAGGTTCAGGCCCATATGATTTTTTCAGTTGGAGAGCTGACTTTAAAAACATGTAGATGTCTAAAAGTTTCAGATCTTCTTCTAACAATTAACTTTTAGATAAATACTTTGCTTGAGTTGGTTTTTTGAATCTAATGTCCAACTCCTCACTGAAAAGTTCCATGGGTCGAAACCAGTCTGGGAATGGGGTCAATTCAAGATAAAAATGATTTGAATGCCTTCTCTTGTAGTAGCATTTATCATAAATAAAAAAAGCTTGTTCAGAGCTAATTAGTATGCTCTTTTATATATATATATATATATATATATATATATATATACTGTTTTTCAAATATGATTATAAACTACTTTTGCTTTATAATACACCTTCTAAATTTACTAAGAAAGTTCCCTACTCATGTTTAAAATATTCTTTAATTCACTATGAGTATTTAAATAATGATCATACATTGTATTTAAAACTAAAGTTTTTAATCATGAATTCCACTTCAAGCATCTCCCTATTTCCATGCAAAGCATTACTAGCACTGACTAACTCTTTTGAAATATATATCTGATGAAAATTTTCAAACTATTCTACTATCAAATATATATTATGCCAATAGAATTGTAATCTCAGTGTATATTTTGTTTGTAATTATGTGTTCTTATATAGATAGACCATAAACATCAATCACCATTGGGCCTTTAGTTGGCTATATATATATATATATATATATCTCTTAATTTTATATATATATATATATATATATATATATATGTGTGTGTGTGTGTGTGTGTGTGTGTAAAATCAATAACATGTCCATTAATTAAAAACAAAATTGTAAAAATAATTGAACTATTACAGAAAATCCTTAATTCCACAGAAGTACTTTCAGTTAATTTCTTAAACCTCCCTCAACTGTCATTAAATTCAAAAACAAAAGCAGAAGCAAACGTCATCAATTCAAATTCCACGAATCTCATATTTTAATGTTAGCAGCTTTTCAATTTATTAAATGCATTTTATTCCTGTTTATAAAAATTGCCTCTTTAATTTTTCTTTTACTATGGTTTCTCTATTCATGAAGAATTTTCACAATTTCAAAATCAAATTTAAATTTACATGTTTTTCCATGATCAAAGAAAACTGAAGGAGATATTAAATCACCATTATTTTTACTTTTTGCACACTTATATAACAATTCATGATCTTTCAATCTCTTCTCAATGCTGCACCTAGATTCACCTATATATGATAGCATACAATCACAAAAAATTGATATATGACATTACTTTTGTGCTTGACATGTATGACATCTTTAGAACTATTGTCTAATTTATTAATATTGTTTGGAGTGTAGAATGAAACATTAAACACATTATTATATATATATCCTTAAAAAATTTTACTTGTGGATTTGAAATAAATGGAATAGATATCCATTGTTTATTATTAAGCTTCATTTCCTTTAAATCATTATAACTTTTATTAAATTGACATAAAGTATTGTTTAATTGTTCTATTTTATAACCAACATCAAGCAATTCTTTGGCAAATATTTGAATATTTTTCAGTTTATCATTTTGGTAATGACATAATTTTTCATTCCGAAACAAAAAAGATCTAAAACTTGTCATCTTATGCATCATTGGTACTTTTTATTTACAATTTATATATCCTCTTTTTTGCAGTGGCTTAATTATTAATTTATAATATAATATACTGTTATCTCTTGTAAATAATTAAATCTAAATATTTAATATTTTTGTCCTGTTCTTTTTCAATAGTCCATTTCAAGCCATTAAACTTATTTAATTCCTCTACAAGCAAATTTATACTATTAGTATTTCCACAACCAAAAACATCATCTACATTTCTTTTGTAAATTTTAATATATCCAAAAGTACATATATTTAAAATACTACTCTCGTATGTAGATAAAACAAAATTGCAAAACTTGTACAGCTACAGGTAGACTCATAGGCCAACATTCAGACATTTTATAATATCGACCTTCAAAAGATGCAACAATGTTATCATTAAAAAAAATTAAAAAAATCAACAATAAACTTCATCACATATTTACAAATCTTTTACTTTTTAATGCATGTTTAATTATGTTCATGGAATTTTTTCTATCAATAGATCCATACATTTCTGTAACATCCAATGAAGCAATAACATCAATTATATAGTAACAAAAATTGGGTGATTTATTTTGCAAATTGTGTAAGTAAGATATAGAAAATATTAGCATCTGTTGATTGAATGTAAATGTTTGAAAGCAGAAAGGGTACAAATAAAGAGGTTATGGGAGAATAAATATGAACAAAGAATTTATACACAAAGTTGGCTATTGGTTTTTATGCTGGGTTTGGGAAAAGATAAGGGGAATTTAGATAAACAGGCCATAAAATTGACAAAGATTATGTTGTGGAAATGAGATGGAAGAGATTATGTTAAAGCTTAGGATGAGGAATGGAATGGGAAGGTAAATTGGCTAACAGGTTTCTTTAGGCATAGTTGTTGAGAGATTCCTGCCTTCGTTTAAGGAGAAGTCATGGTACATCCCATCACATCATATAATTTAGCTCATTTTTCATATTTACTTTAATAAAATAGATGATTAATAGATTATTAATATTTTTTTTTGAATATTATTTTTAATTTTGATGGAATTATGTAAATTGAGAAGAGTATAAAATAATATTTATTCATTCAAATTACTTACATTAACAAAAAATAATAATTTTATTATTAACATTCCTTCCTGATTTGACACCATCAATATTTTTGATAGTACAATTATTTGTATCTTGTGAGTCAATGATTTTCTAGAAACAGTTGCATAATGTAGCCACTAGTCTATTGTACTTATTTTGTAATACACATTACATGTGAAGCCGGAAGTATTATAAATTAAACTATTTAAATTTTCCCAAACCAAGATTCAAAGATATGTATTACTCATTATGCTACAGCACACAAAGATAAGTAAAAAATATAGAAATATCATTGCATAAGCACTTACAATTCAATTTTCACAGATAATACACAATAGTTTAGCATCAATATTAATTCACCTTACATATAATCTATACTAATGTTAAAACAATGATTGAAAGAACACAACTAAAAGCCATCATTTACCATAAATAATATAGAGATCAATGTAAAGCAATTTATTTTACAAAGTATTATGGGATATTGTTGATCTGAAACTACTTATTCATTTTACCGATTAACACCCTGTCAGAATGCCATGTCACTATCAGTCATCTGGAGAATATTGCGAGCTGACTATTGTTTGAAAGATGAAAACTCCAAAAAAGTGAGCGATATATGTACATTTTATACAAATTGTAAAGTAAATAGTATTTTATTTCGACAACTTAAAATTACTTATAAATGTAGGAATAATGAAATCAATAGAAATTAGTGTTCTTAACGTGTTTGTTAAGCTTATTAAAAACATTATTTAATAATGAAATTAATATTATCCATTCTATCAAATTTCCTAATATAAATTAAGTTTAACATGCATGCACGCACGCACACACATATATATAACAGATTACATTTTTTGTATTAACAATATTGTGTTAAAAAACTTACACAAATTGAGACCCAATTAAAGCAATTGTTGGAGTCTTTTGATGCAATGAATTTTATCAGAACATTATGGTAATTCTGTATGGTTGTATGAGGCTGCAATGATAAAATAGAATTTGTTAGTTTAAAATTTCAGTATATATATATATATATATATATATATATATATATATATATATATATATATATATATATATATATATACATATATATATATATATATATATATATATTGTACCCTTACTTCTCAATGTATAATATAGTTTGAAAATACAACTAGCTCAATTAAATTATAATGCTTAATTAAAATTTGCATATCTATCTTTAATATAATTTTATATTATCATATTCTAATTAAATTTATTGTCAATTATCAAATTCAATGTATTTCTAAATATTGTACTAATTAAATAAGTATTTACCAAAATCATGAGACTGTGAAGTAAAGTTACAAAGCAATAAGTAGATTTACATTGAGTCAATATCTCCCAAGACATTGTCTCAATGGCATAAGAATACTGTTACCTCCTTATTAACTTACTACTACCTCTACGGCATTCTTATGGCTTTTAAATAAAATAAATTATCTTTAATAATAATAAAATAAATAAATCTTAACTTTTAATTTTTAAAATATAATTAAATAATCTCAGGTTCTTCTAATTATCTTAAAGTAATGATAACTCATGTAAATAAGTACGATATGGGATTTTATATCAAACTTAAATACACCTAACTTATTTTAATAATAATAATAATAATACTAATCTTAGAGTATAACTTAAGCTTATTTATTTCTGTTATATCATCAATCATCAAATAAATAATAATATGTATATCTTTTATTTTCATATAGTATCTTAATTTTGGAATAAATCCAAAAAATCTTATAATTTAATAATATGTGGCAATAAATAATATTGTACTTTTCTATTGTGCATTATAATTACCTTATGACCATAATAATATTATATGTCAATGTCAATCAATTCTCATAAAATAATATTAAGAAAATATTGTGTTTATTTCTAATACCAATAATAAATTCATATTGTGCAAATATTATGTTTATTCAAATTATCTGCTGTCAAATGCTGTGGTGCAAAATAATGAACTCGACACACTTTTAAAACAAATTAAACAAATTTATTTACAACAACCTTGATTAAGAATTTATTTACAATATTTACAGTTTAAATTAGGAAAACAAAGAAAATAAAATAAAAAATAAGAAAATAATAATACAATATGTTTACACTGTTATTAACTCATACTCCTAATAAGTAATCATATATTCCCTAAAATGCTGTACTAATAATACTGAAGTATGTTTTCAAAACTTAGACTTTAAACAAGCATCAGTAAACTTCAATTATTACACAGAAAAATTTATGCAAACAATATTTATGTAGCATATGTAAACAATTAAACTTTACTAACTAAATTGCTACATCACTTAAGTATTACTGCTATTCATTTCATCATATACTAGTATGTGTTTATTTTACTATCAGCATTACTCTAATAGCATAATATAGAAACTAATGTATCTTTGTAATGTAACAACAATAATTGATTATAATTTATATTTCATTTAATGCAATTCATGCTACATGTTTTATCAAATATGCATTACATATATGTACTGTTAAATAATAATATTTAAATTATTCATTAATTTCAAATTCATAAAGTATAATATTAGATAAATTCTATGATTCTTTTCTATGTAAACTTATTACTTTACTTTATATGTTATTCTACTCCTTTTAAATAACTTTCTTTCTACAAAACATCCTCTAAAATTTACTTAAACTTTCCGGAAAAACAATCATCAATTTTAAATAAAAACTAATTACCCAACTATTTATACTTCATCATCTATATTCGGTAAATCTTTAATCCAAATATAAACTTCCACATAAAACTTAACTTAATTTATCGAATAAAACAAAATAAAATATAGACATTTAAATCTCTTCCTGACTTGCAATAAAATAATTACCTATGAATAATAAATATAATTCTAATACTATAACATAAACAAAATATTAAAATTTATTTACGAAAGAATCATATAATTATTTCTAAACTTCTTATGTAATGTTGCATCGTATTTATATCATAAATACGAATTATGCATATTCAAATAAAACTGTCACTGCCAATATAATGTGTGTGTATTTTAAAATATTTATACATTCATTCAACAATATCATATTATTTAGTTGATCTAAAGAAAACATATTAAATACATTAAAATTATTATAATTATACAATTTTTACCATAAATAATGATCTGATGTACAGTCCATCTTCCAATATTCTTCGGAATTACAGCTTCATAAAATAATTCACATTCACACTCACGATCATTCTTTAAAAATATTCTGTGTTATATTAATTATAAAATAAACTTATGCAATTTATCATTATATTATTTTTAGTTATTATTTTAAGAAATGTACCTATCTTATTTTTAATAAATTAATAATATTTAATTTTTATGTTAGATAAATAAAACAGAATTCATATTACGTAACTCCAGCGATGTCTCCTTTTCACCATAAAGTTCTTTAATCCTAGGCACATATTCACTAGAACACCATTTCCTGTTTCCGGTCCATCACGTGTTTTTTTAAAAGTTTATGAAAAAGGAAAACGTTCTTTTAAAACCAAAATAAAAGTTAATCAGTTCTTTTATAAAAATATAATAAAATTAAAATAGTTTATCTGATCCGGATGCAGTTCTTTAAAGAATATTATTTAAAAGTTATTATTCTTGAATTAGTTTATAATTTATGAAAAATTATCATTTAATTATTTTAAATTAACTGGGATGTCCACGTATTACTTGCGCATTTCTTAACAAAATATCCAGGTAAGAATAAGCTTCTTCATCTAAAACGACCAGCGTTTAAATTATTTCAATATAATATGTTTTATTATATTAAGATTTCTAGCTAAATATATTTTCAATCTATTTGCCTTTTTAAAATTGTCCACATTCAATCTTTTAATCATAAAGACTTAACAAGGCAAGTATTCAAAGCTACTTTCATTTCTAATATCTTTACTTAAGATATATATTTAAATTTGTAGCTTGTAAAAAATACTTTCTTCATAAAGAAGTATTTTATTCTTTAAAATATCTATTTTTAATAATCAATAGCAATTAGCTTTTAAAATTATATACTGTCCAAAATACTACTTTTCTCCATCTCGTAAATTTTCGAAATAATCCAGCGTTTGTCATATTTCTAGAGTAAAGTTTCCGATATATTTTCACTATATATGATGTTCCCATGACTATTTGCTTGTAAATTGAGCTTAATAGAGACGACCGATAGGGAAAAAATTAAATTAACACTGCATGTTTATCATTTAAAACTTTTATAACTTATGTACAAGACACTATTATAATTTTGAAAAATGATTTTAAAAGTGTCTACAAAATTTACGTAGCTATCTTAAATAACACAATTAACTTTAAAATTCAATCATGAAGTCCTCTCCTAAAAATTGAACTGAGCTTTTATACCGGAAGAAACTTCCCATTTGATTGGTACATTTAAACAATCAACTTGTTGGCTTATTTACATATTTACCAACAACACAAAATTAAAAATAAATAATGACTTATTTAATATTTAATATTTATTACATTATTAAAATTTTTTAAAATAATCCTTATCGTTTATTTAAATCCACTATACATTTTTAAAAATATTCTTATTTACTTGATTTTTACTTTATATCACTTTTATAAGATTATTTAAAATAAACTAAGTCTTTTTTATACGTTATATTTTTTAAAGCAATACTTTTAAAATCAGATTTAATATTCTACATTGATTTATCTTTTTTTTATCTCGTGATAACTCACGTATTATTTATAAATTTTATAACATGATTTTTAAAATAGTTCTGCAACTTTACTAAACAACTTCCAAGCATGTGTGTGTATATTTAACTAACATCTGTTCTTTACAATACAAGAAACGCTTGTCATCGTCTAAAAATAAACTAACAATTGCATTTTTTAAAATAAATATTTTTTAAATAAATAAGATATTATAATAGATTTTAAAATAATTATCCAATATTATTAAAATCAAATATTAGTCTTTTATTTAAGTACTTTCAATAATTAAAATATTTATATTCTTTTATAATATTATTTTATCAATAATAAACATATGCATTTAATTTTAACTTGTCTTTTTAAATACTTTAGCTTTAAATATTTATTTATTAAATCTATTAATGCAGTATTGATTATGGCCATTTTTCCCAACTATATATTATAATCATCATCATTTAAAATGTCTCTCTCTATATCAGCACAATTTCACATATCAAATATTCATAGATTGCTTTAATTAAACCCTTTGAAATATTACCATAAGCAAAATTAACATCACATATTCAAATATATCTTAAATTTAAAATTTTTAATAGATTAGCACAAAAATTAGATGGTGACCCATACAAAAGGGCACAATATATATATATATATATGTATATGTTAATAATATATATATATATATATATATATATATATATATATATTATAATTAACAACAAATATTAATTGCACATAATATTAGAAAACAAAAACAGTTTTGATTATTTTATAATATCAGAGGAAACCAATGTGAGCATTTTTTCTTTCTTAATAAAATCTTGCCATTTCAAATTTGATTTTACTTCAAATAACTATAATAGCCTACTCTTAAAAAAGTAAATAATAAAAAAATTCACGGGAAACGTTGTTCTGCTACAAATCGATTAAATTATAATTTCAATCGATAAAGATTACCATTAAAATATGTTAATATGTTCCTGTTTATCGATATTATGTGCTATTAGTATGTATGACATTATACTCAGTAAATGAATTACATATATAATACAATTTAATGCATTATTATTTAACGAAAATGTATATATGAAAAAAAAAAGTTACTGTTAACACTAACTGAAATAATTATAGAAAATATACAAACCATTATACAATTACAAATATCCAGTAACGCTCTCTGTTTAAAGATCTATATCTCAATAAACAGAGGGCGTTACTGGATATATGTAATTGTATATATATATATATATATATATATATATATATATATATATGAGTGTGTGTCTTTAACATTAAGAAAAAATACTTTTTATTTTATTTCAATAGTATTCTCTCAATTTATTTTTCTAATCCCAAATATTTTGTAATAAATTTTAGCCTAAAGACATTCTAATTATAATTTCATCGCAATATTATCTTGGATGTGGTTAGCCATAAATAAAATTAAAAAAACAACAATAACATATATACATATATATTTTTCTGTTTTAAATAAGTTATTAAAAATGTATAACACATTTCGTACATTTTGATGGTAAAAAAATAATTTTAGTTTGTATTAAAGAAATCGGCGTTAATAATATGTAAAAACCTTCTATGCAATGAAGAAGAAAAAATAAGCATTTTTATTTGATGAGAAATTAAGTAATCGACAATATAACTGATTTAATCCAATTTTGTATTTGCTATCAAATGGATATTTAAGTGTTTTGGAAAAGATTAGAAATAAACGAACCATAGGGAAACATTCAAATTTGTAAGTAACTTTGCTTAAAGAAGCAGCAATCAAAGATTAATTATAGATTAAATTAAACTGAAATGAACCAAACAACAATTACTTGCTGTAAGCATTTGCTTTATTTCTTTCTAAATTTGAAATTAAAATGTTGTTTGATAAGGAAAGTTATAAATTTAAATAAAAGCTTTCAATTGTAGTAATATGATTATTATAAATATAAAATATTTTCATGTAAAAAAATATTCATTTAAATGTCTATGCTCTCAAAAACGTGATATATAAAACATTGAATACCCTTGAAAACATACATGTATAACTTGCGTATATGCAATTTATTAAACGGTTCTGAACTCGCAATTAGAAAATATCACAGGTAAGCATATACTTTCCCTTTATTATCTTATTAAGGGTATTTCTTGTGGTCCATTGCTTAACAAAAGAAAAACAATTTTTATTTTATTCACTCTATAGTGTATCAAATGCTAGCTGGTTTTTTTAATTTCACGTCTCTCATATCCCAATCTCTATTCTTAAATAAATGAAAGAAGATTAAATTCAAAAATACCGATCCTCTGTTATCTTTGCTGCTACTTGGGACACTAATCTATCTCAACATATCACAGTAAGTTAATAAAAATTTACTAAAATCATAAACCTATTATTAAAACACTATAATAATTGTAACAGAAATACTAAAAATCACATTATGTCATCGTGATCATTATTATACCAATCAATTTTTTGGAGTTCATTTTATTGACTTTTATCTTATAAATCATATTACCAATTCAATATTTTTTCTGCTTATTGTAACAAAAATCTCATGTAATCTAGACTAAATAATATATATATATATATATATATATATATATATATCAATTAAATCATATATATATATATATATATATATATATATATATATCAATTAAATCATCCCACATGATTAAGAAATCCAGTACTGCGCCCAGTGAACTAATATATAAATACATTAGAGTTCGTATTTCAATATATCCAGGGGCAGTACTGGATTTCTTAATCTTGTGGGATGATTTAATTGCTTAATATTTGTATATTTATTTCAGTATAGTGTTATGCACTGGATTATATATATATATATATATATATATATATATATATATATATCTTCTATTTATTTATATATATATATATATATATATATATATATATATATATATATATCAAAATACAGTACAATTTATATAAATTATATTATTTTAGAAGTTCTTTCGACTATACACTTTGTAGTCTTTATCAACTATATAACATTGAATATTATATTCTTTTAGAAGTACTTTCGACTATACACTATGTAGTCTTTATCAACTATATAACAAAAAATATATAAATTGATATATATATATATGTTTGTTATTAATATATTGGAAAAATAAGTATAAATAATAATATATATATATATATATATATATATATATATATTTAACCTCTGCCCTCTTCACTTATTCACTTTATTATATTTATAAATGCCCAGGCACCAATTCTATACAAGATAGAATAAAATTTATAATTGTAAATTGATTTTAAACTTATTTAAAAGATTCTTATATTGTAATTATTCTATAGCTTAGCTCAGTTGAGGTTATAGGATATGGTCTTCATATAGGAGGCAAATAAGGATGATAAAAACGTCAACAAACAATAATTCTATAATGTTAATTTAAATATGTTCTAAGCATATCTTCAATAATAAAACTGTTGCAAAATTGACAATTATTACATTTATTACAGTATAGACAATGATGAGGATTGAGTATCTTTTTATCCAAATCACCACTTATTCTAAACAAAATAGAATATATTATTACCACTGTAATATAGTGATTTATCATCTCCAGACAGATTAAACAAATTGACTTCTGTTGGCAAATCTATATATTATAATGCTATGTTATGTTAACCATATATATATATGTGTGTGTGTGGAAATGGAGAATTGAATGTATATATAATCAAGCAATTCATATGGGCTATTATATCAATAAAACATTTATTAGAAATTAAAAGACAAAATAAATGATTAATGAACAAAAAAAGTATTATTTTATGCACTTTGCTAACCAATTACATTTCTTCCACAGTAAAACCAAAACCGACTAATATTTGATATGTGAATCATATATATCTTCGAATATGTGCGTTTTTACAAAATTTTAAATATTAGTATTTCTAAACATACTTTTTTATTAACTTACTTATATAACTTGGATGATGCCACAAATCAATCATCTTTTATACATATTATAAAAATTTATGCAACACTTATCTGTTATAATCAGTATATATCATCTAACACTAACTATACAAGAACAAAGAAAGGCATGGGAAAACACTAATAAAACACTTACACCTATATACATGAGAATTAAATAATATCTCCAAACTCAATCTAAATAATCTAATCATCCCTGACCATTTCTACATTCACCTTATAACAGACAAGATTTTAATTCTTTATTTTTTTTAAATAAATTTCATTAGCAAAGTTAAGCATAATAAATACAATTAAAATAATAATAATAATCATTTATAGCATCATGCACACACTCAAATATATATAATCACCTATAGTATAATTTCTAGATCATACAAAATAGATTATCATATTATAATAACATGAAGTTACATTGTTTAATTTTTTTTTTAAATAAAAAAAAATGGTTATACATCTATTGTACTCAGTAACAAAAATATTTATCAATATCCCATCATTACATGTTAAGTTTTTTTAAAATAAAATTGAAAAGTTGAAAGAAACGTACATATTACAAAATGTCTATCCGATTGTTGATGCATAATTTGTTAAGAATGATAAGAGTATTTTTTTTATCCTAGAATTCCATGACAGGCGTTATAAATGACATTTGCATGCATTGAAATTATTTTATTATATATACGCGAAATGCAAAGTTATACAGTAGAAAATTATCCTCTTGATACAAGATTAAATAGATAAACTTTTATTTTAAATTTTAATTTGCAGAAGATTGATAGAAAATTATTAAAATTAAAAATCAAGCGTTTGATTTTAGCGTTTAACAAGAAAAAAATTAGCTAGCTTTATTTTAAACAATTTTTTCATTTTAATATTATTTACTTTCGGTAATACTTTAAAATAAATCATAATTACTTATCTTATGTGCCATCCAGGTATTTTAAAGATAATGAATATAGATCATGACTTTGGCAGAAATTTGGAGCTGGCTTCCTTTTTGGTCTATCTCTTCATGATTATATTACTCCAGTAGTATAATAGAAATTCTCCATCAATATATTATTAGAATCCTCACGATGTTTTTCATTATTTATTCCAATGCTCTTAGAGATTTATTGATTCTTTTAAGCTTTATTTTTTTAGCTTCTTCCTTAGAACTTTTTTTACTTTTTTTTCCAAGTTTTAAACTTTCTGTCTCTCCTCACTCACGCCCTCTGTGTTTTTATGACAATCAACTTTGTAAGTTTGCCAGAAATATTATTTATAAAAATTTTAACAATGCAACGTTTGAAGGGAATAAACATAATAATAAAAAAATATATATAAAATATTAATTATTAATTTTAGAAATGTTATTCACTATAATACAAATAATCTTTATCATTTTTAAACATAAGATTATGAACAATACATAGTCAGTAAATAATAAATAAAATATAGAAAAGAAAATTCTAATTAATACTATATCTATGTTTCTGCTTATTATGACATGTAAATTTTTTACCACATAGAAACATCCCTAATGTTGTTCATCCTCCTCTTTTACTACCAAACACATAATCCAAAGCTCTACCAATGAGTACACCCAATTAAAGTTTTAATTTTTTTTAAAATCCTAATTTTAACTAGCAAATCTCACCCCAATTTAAGTTTAATTTTCCTAAAACTCAATTTTAAATATTAAATTATATCACAATTCATTTTTCTCAGCTAATTATCTTTAGCCATTGTTAGCACAAATGTGACTTTCCCACATTTCTTCCTGGTGCCATACTATATATATATATATATATATATATATATATATATATATATATATATATATATATATATATATATATATATATATATATATATATATATATATATATATATATAATAAAAACAAATTTATTTAACACAGTATTCAAAATTAAATAATATATTATTTACTGCAAGTACTTTTGATTGTTTCACTGACAATCTATATCAACCATTATAAATGTACAGAAAATAAAAACTTCCATTACCCATCATTCAATCCATTCAAATTTCCCACAACAACAGAAAAACAACAGAATTGTGGGAAATTTGAATGGATTGAATGATGGATAATGCAAGTTTTTATTTTCTGTGCATTTGTATTAATGGTTGATAAAGATTGTCAGTTAAACAATTGCAAGTACTTCCAGTAAATAATATATTATTTAATTTAGAATACTGTGTTAAATTAATTTGTTTGAATGATTATTATATGATTTAAAAATACAGACATTTAATGGTTATATATATATATATATATATATATATATAACCATTAAATGTCTGTATAGCTTTAAAAATACAGACATTAAATAATATATATATATATATATATATATATTATGATTTAATGTCTGTATTTTTAAAGCAATATACATAATTATATAACAGAATATTTGTAAATCTAGTAACTAAATAATTAAAACATTTTATCCACTTAGGAGTGCTTTCGATTATCCCTGTAATCTGTGTCAACTAAAGCTTTAAAACGCTAACTTTCCCACAATTCCATGATCTTAACGTTTGCTGCTTGCCTGTTAATTAATTCGTATTTATATTTGTATATTAGCATAGCCTCCTTTATTTTTCTTTTATTGTTATTTTTTTCAATTTGCAATATTTTTACACTGTTAAAATTGAAGTCAAAACCATAAATACATGATTTATTATGGTTGTAAAAAACAGATGCCGAAATATTATCTACTATGCAATTTTGTTTCGATTTCTGAACACATTTTAATAGTAGCAAGTATTCTTTAGTTCTTTTTTCCAATGTACATCTATATTTCCCTATATATTTACTGCCACACCTACATATCTATTTATAAATGACACAATTTTTATTTATAAATGAGGTTTTATCTTTGGAGTTATTTATTAATTTGTTTAATGTAGAAGGTGTATAAAATGCAATATCACATATATCTTTATAAATTTTTTTTATAAAATTTACTTGATAATTTGAAATATATGGGATTGATATCCATATTGTTTTATTAGCAGGAGAATCAATATTATTATTAAAATTTTTATTTTTATATTTTGTATTAAAATCTTTAATAACATTATATATGTGATTATAATTATAGCCAACATTTAATAATTCATTTGAATATATTTCAATATTTTTGCCTTTATGTGATGAATATTTGCAAAGACTATTATTTCTAAATAAGAAGGACTTCAAACCTGTCATTTTGTGTGACATTGGCACTTTTGATTTATATGGAATATAACCTCTTTTTACTATTGTTTTAATGGTCATACAGTAATCCAGCATGCATTGATTCCTAGTTATTTTATGATCAAGAAACTGAAAGCACATTAAATCTTTATCTGTTTTTTATCCATCTTAGGCCTTTCGAATCATTTAATTCCTCAAACAGCTCATTAATTCTATTTGGTGTACCACATACAAAAACATCATCAACATATCTATAATATGCAGTAATATTTTTTTGATAATATTCCTTTTTTAAAATATTTTCTTCATATGTAGAAATTATAAAATTGCATATTTGAGCAACAGTAGGTAATCCCATGGGCCATCTGTTACACATTTTATGAAAATCCTTATTAAAAAGTGTGTAAATATTTTTATAAATAAAATTTAATGTTTCAATTATAAACTTTATTATTTTCATGTTAACATTTTTTAAACTTAATGTTTTGGAAATAATTTTGATAGATGCCAATCGTTCAATTGATCCATACATTTCACAAACATGTAGAGCACATATAATGTCATTAACATCAATCTTAACATTATGGATATTATTAACAAAATCAAATGAAGAACATATTGTATATTTACCAACACCAAAAATTTCTTGTAGCATTTTCTCAATTAAATAACAAGTTTCATAATAAAACGCCCCTCCAAAATCAATCATTAAACACAATGGTTCATTTTCTTTATGCAGTTTTACATTTGAAAAAATCTTAGAACATATTGCAGCAGAAGGGTAAATTTTATAATAAGTACTATTATCAATCGCTTTATTTTTAGCTTTTTTTTAAAATGTTATTTATAAATTGAATACGTAAATTTTCTATATTAACTTTATCAACTTTCATAAAGTTAAGATTCTTCATTTGAGTAATTACTTTACCCTCATAATCAGATTTTAATAACAAACACATCATAAGGCCCTTGTCCTCTTTTATACAAATTATATTATTATCAGATGCAAATTTTCTAAATGTAGATATTTGTATGTTATAATCGTAATCCATTTTTTAATTAAACTTTTTTCTTTTACTTTTTTACTAAATCATTACAAACTTTTAAATCAGATTTTATTCTGCTTAAGGAATTTTCAACTGAAGATTTCAATTCTAGATCATTGTCTTCCCACTGACCACCAACATATTTTGCACCAAGATTTAATATATGTTTTTGTTGAAAATCGAGAACCATATTCGACAAATTAACGTAATTATCTTGAGATTGACTTTTAAGGCTTTTACAATACAAAAAGTTTATCAAATTTCATACACATTTTTTTTATAATATTGATTAAATAACGTTTGACAGTTACTTTTAAAATTAAACCAATCATCTCAGTTATTTAAGTCAATTGAAACAAAATTGCATAGTAGATAATAATATTTCAGCAGAATACTATTAGATAAATTTAATACTTGTAAACCAATAAAAAATTAATAATCGGATCTATGAAATGAATATAGGATTTGAATTGTGAATTAAATGATAAATAGATGATGGGAATAAATAATATTATATATGTGCATCTCTTATTATATCATATGGAAGGTAAGTTTTAAAAGACTTTAATAAATTTTATTGTTTTTCTTGTAAACTGTTGACAAAGTAGCACTGTGCAAACATATACTATTTTTATTTAGGCAATCACTATAGAAAAACAAATGTCCCTGAAGTTAACTCTACCTTATCATTGCCTATAATATTAAAAC
This sequence comes from Epiperipatus broadwayi, assembly GCA_028023455.1. Lineage (NCBI taxonomy): Eukaryota > Metazoa > Onychophora > Udeonychophora > Euonychophora > Peripatidae > Epiperipatus > Epiperipatus broadwayi. Next base: position 1,873,027 of record JAQFVV010000122.1, read on the forward strand.
ATCAAGAACTTTACCATACATAGTGAAAAATACTAGATATCATCATGAGAGATCAAACAGTAAAGAAAGGCTCTTAGAACAACATTATATAGTTATATAAAAATATGGTAGGTTCCAATACTCTTTTCGATAAAAAAATGCATGGTTATTGACTCAACAGAGGGGAAGAGAATGCATGCCATCAAAACAATTGTCTCTAGGTATTAAAATTTGCTATTTAAGCATTAACAAATTATCAGCCTCAGCAATATAATCCTCTCATGGAATAATCAATGGAAGAGTAAACTTCATCTACCCATGCTCAATATCAACGATACAATATTTTATGAATATATATATATATATATATATATGTTTCTCAGATGGATAAAATGGAAACCAGCACAAATCCTCATCAAAACAATGGCAAGATGAAATAATTCTCACAGTAAAAGCTAAATGATAAAGTTTCCGACTTTACAATATATATACTAAATAGTATATGAAACCAACAAATATATTGTAAGTCAAATAACTATAAAATACTTTTAAAGGCAAAATAAAATTTGCAGTAATAAAACCACACAGTCAACACAAAACAGCATAAATTCCATAAACTAAATTGGACATATTAAATTATAGGCAAAATATAATAATGATGTAATATGAATGTATAACTGTTTGTATGGAAAACAACATATAATAAAATAATTATATCATCATAAGTAAATACTATTATTTCTATTTACCCATAAATAGAATGTCAATAAACTATTTTCATCAATGTAAGAGATGAATATTGTGCTCTATCTGCAAACTGACTTTAATATTAAATTTTAAACCAACTAGTAAAAATAAATGTATATAATGTTACATTATTCTGTTTTTAACATAATTGCATATTCATACCACAAATAAAAGAATATAATTTAATAACATATCAAAACTAATGTATTATAATAATAAACATGGATAAAAATATTATTACATTTTACTTTATTCCCAGAGTTCATAATCTAAATTCCTTTAGTGTAAGCTGACTGACAAAGAAAAATGACATCATTGTCATCCAGTAATATATTTTATAAAGTGATGCATCCATTTTTGTATTTTACACTCATAAAGTAAAAACAAAATATTTGGGATATTATGGCAACAAAAATAACACTATAGTAGCACTTACAAATATTTTTTACAGAATTTTGGATCCATTTTCTTTAAATAAATTGTAGCTTCAATAATATCTTCAATTTTGATAGCAAAAAAAAAAAAAAATTTCCTTAAAGCATTTTTTTCTATATTATCTATGGTAATATATTTAAAATAGTTAACAATAACTTCAGCTTTTTGGTATCTTTTTGTTAATACTTACACAGGACTTAACTGTAGCATTCCACAATAGTTAATAAAAAGTAGTGAATTATAACTATTTTTATATCAGTAATTTTAAACATTTTCTTTCATAATTCCATGATGAATTGCTACAGTTTTATTTTATCAAGATTATTGTATATTTAAACTATAAGTTAAATAACTTTGGCATCCAGTGATATGGTAAACATGTTTTAATATATGTTTTCAATAAAAAAGCAAACCAGTGTTCCAAAGATTTATCAGAATATTTTTTTTCTTTTTTCAAAAATAGAAATATAAACTAAATTCACACATTTTATAAAATCATTAAATTTTATTATCCATTTGGAGAAAATTTCAATTTATTAAATTTTAATTTTAAAAGTTGTCTTCTAATTACATTTTTAATCAGATATTTATTACTACTTTGATATAAAAGCAAAATGTATTTTATCTTTACTTTATAAATGAATAGATGAAATACACAGGCTTATATATACCTGTGTCTATATATGTAATAGAAAGGGTATGAGCACAGACTTTCACATGACCCACCACTACTTCTTTTTTTCCATTATAAACAACTGACACATGAAGTTTTAAATGCACATATTGATTATCATGATTACCATTGAAATAGTATGTAGCATAATATTTCATGCTTAAAATTTGTTGTCTGGTTTTAAATTCATAGTTCCTATTGGTAAAATACTTGTTTTCCAAAATAGTTTCAAATCTTTCTCTCAGTGTGAAATCCTGGCCATTGTCAATCGATAAATAAGTAGGTCATAATGCACATACAGAAATGGAATTCATTACTCCATAATATAAGAGCCACAATCTATTTATCAGGTCAATTCAAATTCAATGTTATTTTTTACCTCCTTCTTGGTTTCTTTAATTTGGTTAGAGTTCAGACAATATCTTCATCTTGTTCTTTTTATTAATATTCCTTGCTATATTACTTATGTTAAGTCATTTATAACTTTTATTAAATTGGATTGTGGTACAAAAAATTACCAATAACAGTGTTATATGTACATATAATTAATACCTCTCTGCCTATATTCATTAGTGATAGTTAATCAGGCTGTTCAATACTATTCAAAATCACATTTAAAATATTCTTAAGGATTGATTACGAAAATATGTTTAAGAGAGTTATAAATTTAAATCTTTCTAATCATTATTTAATGATAATAAAGTATCAAAACATATTTATACTTTCAAATTACTGATAACACTACTAAATTATCATTTCAACCATTATTGAAAATTAGACCACCTGAATAAATGCATATGAAATCTCATACACATCCTGCTAAAGGGCTTAGCATATCTTGAACAATCTGAGTCTTTATCACAACTCAGAAGATTTACTGACAAAATTTACTTAATTGTAAAATACAATTCAGCAACTACTATAACATACCACTGATATGAGACACTGATTTTAATTTATTGCAATTATTTCCAATTAAGATTTAAAATTTTTAACATTTGGTCACTTAAATAAGGCTTGACATAATAAAGACCAACCATATGGTTACATTTTATATTATATAATATATATATATATATATATATATATATATATATATATATATATATATATATATATATATATATATATATATATATATATATATATATATCCATGAAATAGTTTAATATTTCAACCAGTAGACTGGTTAGCATCAGAAATAAATAAATATGTACAATATATTAAAAATAAATAAATATATACTGCCATATACTTTTTTTATTTCTGATGAAAACCATTCCTTTGATTGAAATACTGATCTATTTCATATATATATATCATTTTGACCTGGCTATTTTGAAATATGTATTCTAAAGTATTTTTTATATTAATTCACAGAGGGCAGTACTGGATATCTTAACCATGTGGGTGATTTATGCATAATATGTATATATAAAGTATATATATATATATTATATAGGTATATGGATATTTATATATATATGATATATATATATATATATATATATATATATATATATATATAACCATTAGAAACAAAACAGTAATCACCTAAACATTCACAATAAGGATAATAATCAATATTTTTCACTGCTATCACGGCAACCTTCTCACATTTTAATAGCAAGAATGGAAATCCACTTTTATTAATGGTGTAACCTTCTGGATAGACACCAAAAATGAATGGTGATTAAATACCACTGAATCAGTAACAGCTGATTGCATCTAACTAAAAAAAAATGAAATAACCTGAAATGTTATTTTTTATTAATCACCTAAAACTATGTTTAAAAGCATTTGCACATATTATTTGGAAGTTTTGAGAGATGTAATATTTTTCTTTAAGGAGTATTTAATGATAGATAAAAAGTGGCTTGTCACATTAATTGTTAGTGAATAGTTTAATGTGATCCAAGTTTGTCTTATTTGTCTGTAGGATATTGATTAATATTTGTTTAGATAATTTCTTGTTCATTTGCTTTAATACTTCAATGCATAGTCTAATAGGTACAATATGTTTAACTCATCATCATAGAAACTTTCATCTTAATTACACTGGTATAGTACCTGTATTACAGGGTTTATAGATGTGCATGTATGCTTCTGCTATTTTTCAACTTCATTTTCCTTTCATGTACTTCAATAAACTTCCAAACCTTATGTTTCATAGCAAAGTATTTAATTTCTCAATCAATAGTTTGGATAAACAGCTTAAACACAATTTAAATAAATTAATGGATCACTAGACCAGTGTATTATCAAACATACAAATAAATTATCAAGTATTTTTGTTTGCTAAAATAATTATTTTTGTTATTTAAAAATATAAAAAAAATATTTTTGGTTCAATTTAAATATTTTTTTTTAAAAGACAAAATTATTATTTTTTCTTTCTTATTTTTCAAGAGAGAAAAGCTCTTGCATATTTGTAACTAATTATAACAGTACAATGGGAGGAATAAACTTTGTTTCCAGAGTTGAACTTTTGAATGACCTTATCTGAGATATAAAGGGGTACTTTTACAAAACATTTGGTTTTTCTGATTACAACATTTCCTTTTCACCAAATACTTTTTATTAGTACAATTTATTTTCTCTACTAATTGGGTCTTACATGGTTCAAGCTAAAAAGTAAACACACATATTAATTTTCTGGATGAAAACAGCACAGAAATTTTTTTAAGGAAAATAAAAAATTGAAATGAAGATGTAAACATCTTTGAAAACAATGTGATTCTTTTCTACAATTCTAATTGACTAATATAGATTTAAAATCGTCATTTGGGATGTATATGTGTGTTTATATTTCAAATTTGCTTTGCCTAACTTTAATTTCTAATCATAAAAAAATAATTGAAATGCGTGTTTGTATGTCAAATATATTTTGCCTAAATTTTATTTCTAATACTAAAGAAGTGATTGAAGTGTGTGTCTACATTATAAGTTTGATTTACCTAGATTTAATCTCTAATATTAAATAAATAACTGGAATGTATGGATTTTACTTTTATACTGCAAAATTTATGGTGAACTTTTTTATAAAACATTTCAAAGACTCATTGTTGATATTTTTTACCAGTAATAAAGGAATAAAGTTTAAACAGAAAGATGTGTGTGGATAACTTATTATAACATGTTTTACTATTATTATTATTATTATTATTATTATTATTATTATTATTATTATTATTATTATTATTATTATTATTATTATTATTATTATTATTATTATTATTATTATTATTATTATTATTATTATTATTATTATTATTATTATTATTATTATTATTATTATTATTAAGAAAAACATATATCTAACTATTTCCATCTCTAGAAATAAGAAGGGAGTGCAAGACACATAATTAATGAATTATTAACTCATCTCTAAATGTACTTATCATTGAACAAGTTGATATTTGCATTTTATTATTGCTCCTCTTTTACATCTGATTTTTTATTATTAAAGTATATTATCAATAAATTTACATAGATTTAAATGCATTTTATGAACTAAGTAGTTATATTCCTAATAAATGACTTTGGAGAATGCAAAGCAAATGCCTTAACAAGTGTAATGAATTAAATAATAAATCATTGCTCAACTTATGTCAAAATAAATATTCATTTGCCATCATGAAAAGTTTCATAAGTGATATTGCAAGCAGTTTCACTATCACTAAAAACATTAAAATGCTCTCCAATTGGGCCCAATTAATATTATTTATCTCTCTGCAGGAAATTGTTAAGTGTTTTTCCTATTGTTATATAAGTGATCATCATCAGTTTGTAGATGACCAAGATGTGTATCTACAAATTCTAAATGAACTTTTATGTTCCAGCTAAAAAGAAAAAAAAGCTTTAATGATTAGTATTATTATTTTGTTAGCATTTGATAGATAGGTAGACTATTATTTGTCTTATATTTTATTATAATTTAATTATTATTTTTCTTTTCAAGAATGTCTCAGAAAAGTTTTATATGGAGAAATATACTGGGTAAATAGTTATTATTTTAATATAATTTTTATTATGTGCATATTTTTCTATATGCTATGTTGGCAAGAAATATCTGTTTGCTATTAAGGTGTTAACAGTTCATTTTTGAGAAGTGGTAAATGTATAAAATTTATTGTTTTGTCATTGCATTTTTAAGAAGTTATTAGGTTCATTTCGCAATACTTATTTTGTTTCAAATTTAAAGATTTGTTGTTTTTCTCAAACAGACTTTTGATTTCAATATATGGCCTAATGCCAAATTCACTAAATTATTATTTTGTCTTTGCTTCACTAGAAATAATGAGGATTATTTAGTAATAATTATTATATTTCAAAGTTAAAATATTATACTTCGTTAGAAATGAGAGATTAATTTTTTATAACTTACTAATTATTGACTTTATAATATTTTCTTATTGAATATGATTTGAAATTGTTTTATGCATTATTATGCTTATTTACCTGACTTATTTAATCCAGTTATAAAATTGTTGAATTGAAAATAGAAATAACTTAAATAACATCGTTTTTTGGATGTTGTGGGGTATCATTTTAAGGTTTGCTATTATTGAGATATTGATCTTTAAACAGAGGGCGTTACATGATATTTGTAATTGTATAATGGTTTGTATATTTTCTATAATTATTTCAGTTAGTGTTAACAGTAACTTTCTTTTCATATATATATATTGTAGGAATATATATATATATATAACAGTAACTTTCTTTTCATATATATATATTGTAGGAATGTAATTCAATCCCTACCTATATTATTAAATCAAGAAGGGAAAAACATTTTTATGTCTTTGATTGTGTGTGTGTCTTGTAAATATTTATATATGACTTTATAATAAGTAATAATAATATAAAATAAAGATGAATATTATAAGAAATAATTAATTGTTTTAAACTCTTGTATTTTATTAAATAATAAAGTAATTACATTATATAATTTATGTTTTATTTACAACAAACTAAAATAGATTGTTGAGTTGTTAAATCTAAGATTAGCATATAGACAGCCTGAAAACATATAGGAAATCTGAATCTAAATATAAATGTGTGAATATTATTTTTTATTGTCATTTAATATGTCTTTTATTTATGATTATCAGTTATTGGGTTATCTAGAAATTAGTAGGGTAACCATCAGTACTTGAGCAATTTATCAGTATATATTTTATAATGTTTTTATTTATTTGGCATATTTAATTTGGATATCAATGTTTCGTTCCGCAAGATTTAAATATTTTCTATATTCGATTTATTTGTAATTTAATAATATGCAGGCAAAAAACGTTTTAACATGATATATATGTCAACATATCACGAGCGTGTGTGGATGACTGCTTATATGTCACTTGAGATAAGTTAAAATAGGTTATACTAAAATTTTAATGCTTACTAGGTTTTTACCTTAAGTGAACAAATTAGTAGAGCATGGATTCACCTGTATGAAAGTGAATACACACATACTGTGCAGATGCTATTTATATTGTATATATAACATATATATATATATGAAAGCTGGGAGAAAATATTAAATAAGAATCAAATGGAATATTTTTTATTGGAATATTTTATTTTAAACCAGCTTATCTTAAATAGATAGGATCATATGTGTTTAATTTTTTTATTTGGTTACACATCCAGTATTTTTTATGCATTATTTTGGTTAACATAATAAGTAAAGTCAATTGGATGATCAGAGATTTGTTTTATTAAAAAGAAAAAATAATAATAAACAGAATTATATAATATTTTTGCTTTAGCATTAGTATTATTAGTATTATTGTTATTTTTAATTTTGTTATTTAATTAATTAATAACACATATAACTGGTCAGCTGCTTATTATCAGGTGTGGTTTGGTGGTCATCATCACTGGTTTCATTTAATCTCATAATTAATTGGGATCTATGTATTCATGCCTAGTTCTAATGATAGATGTGAATTATGTTAGTTGGATAAAATGTATTCTTCATCATCAATGATGATTGTATAAGGTGTTTATATAAATAGTAGGATTATGATTGTAATAACATTATTAAGTGATTGTAGAGATTTATAAATAGTCCCACACCCATACCTGAAATGGGGTATAAATATGTAAATGGTATAAGTTATTTGATTATTGAGTATAATATATAGGGTTTCAGATAAATAATACAATTCCCTCATGTTTTTGTAGAAGGATTTAATCACATATAACATGAACTGATTTGTTTAAATTATTGATGAATGTGCAAAGAATTAACTAAAGGTTGATCATGATAATGGATATTTTTTTCTTTATAGTATATAAGTTTGGGGTATATAATAAGATGTATTTTAATTTCAAATTAGTATATTAGTTATATTTGTACACTCAGAAGTTTGAATGATATGGAAATGTTAATACATGCATGGTACAGTATATACCATTTGGGTAATAGGTTGGATTAAACCAACAAATCCCAAGAGCTAGCCATAGCTGACTGATACTCCACCTGGATAGGTTTTATATTCTTAGTTTGAATTTGTATAGGTACATGGGTAATACTATGTAATGATGGTTGTAACATAAACCATGAACCCTTCCATGGTTATAATCAATAATTGTTTATGAGGTGTCTGTACTTGTTAATATGGTTCCCTCCTATTCAGTGTTGTATACTGGTATTATATATATATATATATATATATATATATATATATATATATATATATATATATATATATATATATATATATATATATATATATATATATTTTTTTATTTATATATATATATATATATATAGGAGAGAGAGAGAGAGAGAGAGAGAGAGAGAGAGAGAGATCTCTGTGTGTGTGATGTCCATATTAAACTTAATAAATATAGAAAAAAACTCAGACGTTCAACCTCTCTACAGCTACCTCTCGACATGACACATATATTTGAAAAATCTAAATGATATCCAATATATATATATATATATATATATATATATATATATATATATATATATATATATATATATATATATATATATATGATAAACAAAAACAAGTTAAAAAATTTTTAACCTGCTTATAGCTTGCATTTTATGATCACAGATGGAGCTTTACCAATAGCTCTCAAGCTTTGTTTACAAAAAAAAGCTGAGAGAGAATCGAAATTTCAATATCTCTTTCAAATTGTCCCCTCCTTTAAACCATGGTTTCAAGCTAATTGGCTTTCATCAGTAAAGGGTAGGGGGACTAGAAACTAGATTGGCTTTCATCAGTAAATTGTAGGGGGACTAGAAACTATCTAGTTTCTAGTCCCCCTACCCTTTACTGATGAAAGCCAATTAGCTTGAAACCATGGTTTAAAGGTGGGGACAATTTGAAAGAGATATTGAAATTTTGATTCTCTCTCAGCATTTTTGTAAACAAAGCTTGAGAGCTATTAGTAAAGCTCCATCTGTATATATATATATATATATATATATATATATATATATATATATATATATATATATATATATATATATATATATATATATATATATATATATATATATATATATATATATATATATATATATATATATTCTATGCTGATCAAGGACTCATCAGAGTTGGGTCAGATCACCATCTATCACATTTTGTGTTCAGTTTATATTAAGATAGCAAATCATAAAACTTTAATGAAGACACTTCAATTTTCTCTAATCTCTAAATCCTCAGCCATTCATATCAGTAAAAATCTGAGGATGGAACACTCAAAGCCTTTGTTGATTCAACTCAATTAAAAAAAATGATATTGATGTAGTTATGTAAATTAGCAGATTTTTACAAGTAGTATTGACCAATGAAATAATTGTATTAAAGCTCATATAAAAAAGAGGTTGAAGCCAGTCTAAACAATGATTTATTGAATCAGATTAAGTAATTCATATTCATATTGAGTGGAATTTAGTTTGAAATTTATAACTATTATTTTTATATTGAAACAGTAGTAATATATTTTATATTATTAGTTTTTATTTAAAAATGTTCTATAATATAATTCGAATAACTAATTAAATAATGGTGCACTTAAACACCAAACTTCCCTAGCAGACTATTCTTCCTGAAATTTAGTGAGGACCACAATAATTCTGTGCAATACAACTGTAATTACTTAAATATTAGGTCAATGAACACCAAATGCCAATGAATATACTACAACAAGGCTGGAGAAGATTTATGTAAGAACTTTGAAATTGTTATGAATGCTATGACTGTGTGAATGACCATTTATTTGCAATAACTTTAACATATTACAATTAAACTAATTTATTAAATTTAATTAAGTGGAATCATATATTTATTAAAAAAATATTATTGTAGTATTAAATTTGAAGAAGAAAGAAAATTGTGACTTGGCATCTAAGTTTAAAAACTGAATCTAAAATATTTGTTTTATTGTATGATAGAATGAATCTTTACTATATAATTGATAATAACAATTTACATTCAATTGATTTTTAATGTAATTTAAATGGACTTTAAGGATATGTTTAAAGATATATTGAAGAAAATGACTTTTGGATGACTTTTAAGCTTGTAAAGGATTTGTTATTGATGAAACAATAAATAAGGTAAATATTCTAAAATTATTTATGTGGAATAAATGACTTACAATACATATTTAAACCATGAAAATTATATCAGTTATTAAATGCTTTGAATATCATTTACCTGGTGAAATATTTCATTAAAATATATACATTTTTAAAAGGATAAAATTATAAATCTTTTTAAAAAATAAATATTTATTTTAATCTATAAACTACATGTCTGCTGATATATTTATTAAATAAATAATGTATATTATATAACGTTTTACTAATGTTTTTGACCAATGAAGCTTCAAATAGTATTATTGCTACATTTATATATGTTATGCATAATGGCCAAAATTAACATAGAGTATGTATAAAGAAAAAAACAAATATTTTTACATAAAGTGGATTCTTGAATTATTATTGTATGAAGATATTACATGCCTGGATACAATTTTCAGAAATAAACATTTTATGTTTTTGAGATGGTTAATATTCTTCTTGGAATTTACTAAATTTTATATTATTATTTCTACATTTTTTAAAAAGACAGGAATATGATTGTTTATGAAGCTTTTGCACACTTAATGAGGCCCTGTGGAAGATTCCTGACAAGCTTTCAGCTTATGAGCAGAAAGATAGTAAAAATATTCTTGTAACTTTAAAACTTTATTTTTTTATCTTAAGTCTATCATTAATATTTACAATATTACAATTTTTATTATTATTTTAAAACTAACCAATTGTTATTATATTTTAAATTTAATCTTAAAATTGGTTAACTTTTATTACTATTAGCATGTTAAATAATAAAAATGGGTGTTCAGAAAGTAATTTCTGAATAAGGTAAATTATTATCATAATTTATTTTTTTGAATGTATAATTGACGAAGCAGATAATTGTAAATGATCTTAATAAATGTTGAGATAACTTGTAATTTCTTTTATTATTTGTATTACATTTTGCTTGATATTTTTTAAATTATATATCGTAATTAGTATTTTAAATTAGTATTTTATATTGCTTAAATTTAATATTAAATGAACAGTTGATAGAATTATCATACTGTATTTTTATAAAAGAATTAATGAATGGAAAAAAATGTTTTGAAATATCCATGGATATTTAAATATTTATTTAATATGAATGCTTGAATATGCATACATTATATAACATCATTCCATTATTGATATGTTATTGTTCATGAATATTATCTGTTGAAATAGACAAAAAGACCTAATACCAATTTCTAAATCATATAATAAAAAATAAATGTATAGTACTAATGTATGTTTTTATCAAGATTATTTGTGCTTGAAATCTTTTTTTTTTTTTTTAAATCTTAGAATGAATTTAGATCTTTTTTTTTTTTTTATTGTTGTTTTGGAGATTATTTTAGAATGAGGTTTGTATATATTATGATATTAAATGAGTTATTCAATGTGGAAGATATAGGATAATGGTTGGGAGAAAAATATTCATTTGAAATACTAGGTGTGATGAATATGCTGAAATCTGTTGTATGTGAATTATATTTTCATACATTAAAATTTTTAAAATATAAAAATAACATAGGGTTGTATATCACTTTCCATGAATAGTTGTATTTTCTTATGACTTGAATCGTAGGTACCTGATGAATGTTGCCTTATTATTATGATTTTGCATTGTATCCATGATGATATTATTTTACTCATTTGTGTCATACTTTTTTATTATTCCACACTATACCCTTTAATCACTATCTTAAACATCACAGGGATCATCCTAAAAAATGGTTTTATAAGTTGGTAAAATAATGGTTAAACTGTTTGAGGTTGATAATTTTGTGAGAGGGCAAGATGAAATGTATAGAAATTCTTTTCACAAATGATGTTGAGATGTTTAATGACTGTCATGGTATATACCATATAATTACTGTCATGGTATATACCGTAAGAAAGGAATTATTGATATTTCTACAAGTATTATATATTACTTAGCTCAAACATATGCATATTCAACTTGAATGAGTTTGATGATAGTGAAAATGATTTTGAATGATATGATGAATGTAAGAGTATGAAAACAAAAGAAATACAAATGCCAAGCAATATAATTATATATATATATATATATATATATATATATATATATATATATATATATATATATATATATATATATATATATATATATATATATATATATATATATATATTTCTTTAAATTTAATAATTAATAATTTAAACCCATATAAGTTACAAAAATTTATGAACTTATCTCTTAAGTATTTTGCATAAATAGTTATTTTTTATAAAGGGAGGTATTCATATTTTTATTTAAAACTTTCTGATATTCAAATATAAGGATGATACTTTGCTAAACTGTTAAGAAATTTTTTTTTTTGTTTTGAAATAATTTATATGTTGAATTTTAAGAAATGTGTTTTGAATATTAACTTATATATGATACATTACAACATAAGAAACACATTTTATAATAATATAAGTGTAATATTAAGTTTTGTTAGAAATTGGGAAATTTATTGTATATGTCCCCAAAACAAAATAAAAGAATGTTATTTTTACTGAATGAGGATAATATAATATTATTACTGTTGTAAGTTTTTTTTTTTTTAATTTTATTTGATAAGATCGAAGTGAAGGAGATCTTATTTTATTTTTTGTCATTTATTGGTAAGATTTACTGTAAATATTTTATAATGATAAAAATAATATTTTTTATTTTATTTTTGTAAATATTTTTTATGATGTTATAAATTTATTGTAATAGTATACAATTGACAATTTATAAATAAATTGGATAACTGTTTACCAAACGTATATTCTAGTGGAGTTGTGATTTATCTGCATGTTGTTTATTTGATTATTTATTCTACATGCATGATCTACGGAAATTATTAATTTGAATTATTATTTATTTGGAACATGATCTCTAAATATTACTTAGATATTATTTCTATCATATTTGATTGAGTAACAAAGTAAATTATTATTGTTATTATCATAGCATATATGATCATTGATATTTATTTTTAAACTAAAACAACACCAATGAGAGATATACTCCATATTGCCACAATATTCAAATACCAAAATTCAACCAGACCAGCATAAAAATATTATTAAAACACTAACAAAGGATTCACTGCTACAAGCAGACTTCTCAAGTGTAAAGAACTACAAAAACTAAACTATATATATATATATATATTATTAAACATTACCCACAAATCCATTTACTTCCCATCCACCCGTAATTTTAAAAGAACTCTTAAATAAATCAATTGCTTCAGAATAATACATTTTCAATAATAAAGATTCTTTAATTCTTCTATTGATTTCATTTATCTCAAAGAAGACAGCCTTAGCTTCATCAAAATCAATAGTGTGGCCAGTATCTTTTTCATACACATATAAAACAGAACTAAGATATCTATTTTTAACTCTACTTTTATGAACCTTTATTCTTTCATTTAAACTCAAACTACTCTGACCTATGTAAACCTTCTTACAAAATAAACAAGGCATAAAATATACTACACCAGAAATAGTCTTTCTATCAAAAATTTATTTTGTATTATTTAATAAATTATTCAATTAAACACCCATTTTCCAAGCAATTTTTTTAATTCCAAACAATTTACTATTTTTACATACGATTTTATAAGAAGACAATTTAAATGGAAAAGAAATAAAATCATATTTTTCTTTCACCTTCACATCCTTACAAATATTACTATTAAATAAAATACTCTTAACAAATATATCAGAGTAACCAATCCTCAAGTAATCTTTATAAAATTGATATTTCTGAAACAAAGCTACCCCATTAGAATTATTTAATTTATTACATCTATGACAATAATTCCTTAAAGCAGCTACTTTATGAGATACAGACTGATAACTATCAGGTTTAATTATAGATCTTAATTCTTTACTTTTAACAAAATGACTGCACAATAAACAATTAGTCTCTACATTTCTAATCACCAAAAGATCTAAAAATTTTAACTTACCAAAATATAACCTCACTCCTTCTAACACAAATTTTATAGAAGGATCAAAACAATTAAACTCATTTACAAATTCCTTCAATTTATTATTCTCAACTACAAATAAACAATCATCAACATATCTGACAAATAACATTACATATAAACAATTTGTTTTAATAATAATTTCCTCTTCCATATGATTAATATAAACTGAACATAATAAAGATGAAATAATATAACCTATTATCCACCCTTCATTTGCCTTATAAAAATTACCTTTATAAGTTAAATACATAGAATCTTCCAATAACAAAAGCAAATCTTTAATTACTTTAATTTTATTTTTTGATAAAGAAAATTTTCTTAGTCAATACAGACAAAAGAATATCAATCCTGCTTAACTTATTAACATACTCATACATATTTTCAATATCTAAATTGCCAAATACCCAATTACTTTCCATTTTAAAATTATTAATCTTATCAAAAGCCTCAAAAGAAGAAGAAACTTTGTAATGACCAAAATCAACAAATTGTTTCAAAAAAATTATTCAAGAATCTAGAAATATCCTCTGCAACACTACTTGTAAAATCAAAAATAAATCTTAAAGGAAAACCATCTTTATGAGTCTTAATATTCACAAATATCTTAGCTGATGTGAAATCATTAGGATAGCATTTTAAATAATCTACTATATTAAAAATCTTTAAATTAACCATTTTCTTCATAATATCTATCAATTTTCTTTTAATCAGATTACCTGGATCTTTATCTAAAACATATATTTACCATTATTTAATTATCTATCCATTTTTTCTTTGAATTCATCTCCTTTCATAATGACAAACCTACCAGCTTTGCCTTCATGAGTAATGATTACATCATTAGCAATTAACTTATTCTTAAGATATTTAATCTCAGCACGATTTTGGTAAGTAAAATTTTTTAGATCATTTGGTGATTAGAAATGTAGAGATTAATTGTTTACTGTGCAGTCATTTTGTTAAAAGTAAAGAATTATGATCTATAATTAAATCTGATAGCTATCAGTCTGTATATCATAAAGTAGCTGCTTTAAGGAATTATTGTCATAGGAATAACAAATTAAATAATTGTAGTGGGGTAGATTTGTTTCAGAAATATCAGTTTTATAAAGATTACTTGAGGATTGGTTACTCTGATAAATTTCTTAAAACTATTTTATTTAATATTAATGTTTGTAAGGATGTAAATATGAAAGAAAAATATGATTTTTTTTGCCATTTAAATTGTCTCCTTATAAAATTGTATGTAGAAATAGTAAATTCTTTGGAAATAAGAAAATTGCTTGGAAAAGGGATGTTACATTGAATAATTTATTAAATAATACAAAAGAAATTTTTGATAGAAAGACTATTTCTGATGTAGTATATTTTATCCCTTGTTTATTTTGTAAGAAGGTTTACATAGGTCAGAGTAGTTTGAGTTTAAATGAAAGAATAAAGGTTCATAAAAGTACAGTTAAAAATAGATATCTTAGTTCTGCTTTGTATGTCCATGAAAAAGATACAGGCAGCACTATTGATTTTGAGGAAGCTAAGGTTGTCTTCTTTGAGAGAAATGAAATCAAAAAAAGAATTAAAGAATCTTTATTATTGAAGATGTATTATTCTGAAGCAATTAATTTATTTAAGAGTTCTTTTAATATTAAGAGTGGATGGGAAGTGAATGGATTTGTGGGTAATGTTTAATATTATATATATTGTGTAGTGATTGTAGTTCTTTACACTTGAGAAGTCTGCTTGTAGCAGTGAAACCTTTGGTAGTGTTTTAATATTATTTTTATGCTGGTCTGGTTGAATTTTGTGTTTGGGGTATATATATATATATATATATATATATATATATATATATATATATATATATATATATATATATATATATATATATATATATATATATATATATATTGTAACAGGAACTGGATTCCGAACCCTGTTACTATGGAAAAAGTAAATCAGTCTACATATGTATGTGTGTGTGTGTTTTGGTTCATGAGTTGTGTATTTGGAAAGGACCACGTAGCTACACATATATAGTTACATCAATAATAATAATAGTGGTGATGGGTTACTAATATTAATGTATATATTTTAATTTCTCTTACTTATTTTATTCTTATTTTGTGGATATGTGTATATTGATAAATATTGTGTTGAAAGGGTAAGAAAAATGAATAAAATCAAGAGATTTTCAAATATTTTAAAATATGAAGAAAAAAAAGAAAGGAATTTCATTTACCTTCCACAAATCAATTAGTCAAATAGACTATTGTTATTGAAACAGATATAGTTAATAGTTGGATATTTCATTTTAATTAATAATATTAATATATTATCAAGTTTCAAAACTTTGTGGAAATGATTTGTGTGTTAGCTAAAAAAAAAAAAAAGAACAGGCGGAATGTTCATTAAGAAATTAAATTCTTGAGGATCATATTGTTAATTATCGAGGTAAATAACAAAGTGTAATTAGAAGGAATTTCCAAAAATAGCAAATGTTAAGACCTAGTTGCTAACTGGTTTTTATTTTGTTCACATATTGAGTAAAAAGATTTTTGGCTAAAGATAAATAAGAAAAGATAAACCATTGTTGAGAGGGAGTACATTTTGTTTTTTGGCAGTTGGCTATTGATTATTGCAGAGAGAAGGCAGAAGGCAATACATGGCAAAAAGAAGAGCTTTATAAAAATCATTTTTGACCAGCAAAAAAGAAATATATATAAAGGAAACTCCATGAAACGCATGGGGTAAAGTTCTCATCATGCTGGGTGTCTATGTTAGACTCCAGCTCTTTCTGTACCTTTGAGGCCATGCAAGATATCAAGAGACAGACAGCCCTATATATATATAAAACAGAGAAATATGACAGATTAATCCTGCACCTTACATCTGCCATTCCACAGATCTATCATGGAACGATGAACTTCTTAATTAGAACACTGAATTGGAAGATAATATGGACTTGAAAATTTTATCCATGTTAACCCAAGGAATTAGAATAGAAGTAAAAGAATTAATAACTACAAAGAGTGCACTCGGAAACATTTAATTTAATTACGAAGACTCGTAAAACAGCGGTAAATATATTTGATATTATTTCAAATCTTTAAATACACAAAAATCCAATAGTATAATAACTTTATATGTATTTTGCTGAATAGATTTTGTTCTTTATCTATAACATACTGTAAAGAGAATATTATGTCATATACATGTGTGTGCCACTTTATAATTTCTTCAAATAAACATAAATAGATTTTAAATTTAATGAAACAAACTTTATATTTTTTTGTATATTTGTTTGTCCCTTACATTTTATTAGATAGATTTTTTTGTTTGTTTGGAATATGTGTCGTATGTTTTGAAATAGATTACATTATGACTTTCCTAAGAGTGCATGTTGATATATGTTTGTGTGTTAGATTAAAATAAAGGAATGGGAAAGAGATTTTAATTCACCAGCCATTTCTTCTCTGGCATGTCACGCCACCACCCCTGAGTATAAGCTACTATCAACTGGGAAAAAGCATTAAAATTGATTGAGTTAATTTATTGTTAGCAAATTCTGCAATTCTTGTTAAATAGCAAGATTGGTTTTTGGGCCATAGCCTATAAACGTGGACATTTGCGCAATGAGAGAGTTAGTTAAGTTGGGGAGGTAGTGAATTGGATTAATTTATGTACATCTATGTTTGTATTTAGTAGCCAAATTCCTTTTCCTCACCCTTGAATGACCGAATATTAGAAAAACTTAAGGGAAGGATGACTCAGAACATGGGAAAATTTTGTATGGGAGGGGATGGTCAGAGCTATTAATATGATAAATGCGTAGGCGTGTCTATTCACCCTTCGGAAAGAAATGCACAATCAGAAGTCTAATCTCAATAACTAGCAGATAATATATATATATATATATATATATATATATATATATTATCTGCTAGTTATACTTTATACTTTATATCTATATATATATATATATATATATATAATAGATATAAAGTGTGGTAAACGAGGAAAGTGCAGTTTAGTTTCAATATATATATAATGTTATATTAAATAGGGTAGATTGTACAAAGTTTAAAATAAAATTTTATTGTATTATTTATGTTTTATTGCTAAATTTTAATTTTTAAGTAGATTTAATGTTATCAATGTATTAACAAACTCCACTTCTCATCTCTTTTCATTTTTCATATTAATAAAGATATAAAATACAAATGACCCCCAAGATGCATTTTATTCTGAACAAGCCCTCATCATTTGGCCCAGGTCACAGTCTCCCATATACATCTTTATAACATGAAGTGTATTTATGTATGATGATTATTCTCATTTTAATTTTCAAATGCCAAACTAAGACTACTCACACCATTGTTTTCATTCACTTTTGGTAAACTTAACTGCTATATCATTAATCATTCATTAAACTAGAGTTTTTCTCTACCATAGATATATACTTTAATCCAAGTTAAATATTAATATTTTTGATTTTCAATATTCATAAGCACACACAGCTTTTTAACCTTTCTTTTTCATGTGTGTATTATTGCTATCAATGTATTAACACATTAAATTTCTCCTCTCTCTTTTCATTCTTAATGTTGAGAGTCATTAAGTTATTTTAGTTGCCTATTGTTGTTATTAATTTGAAAAAGTAGTTAAGTATCTTGTAAAATCCCTCATCATAGTTATCTACAGGGTATTAATTAATTAATTTATTTTGTTATTAGTTTGATAGAAATGAACCTGAGATGATGATGATTATTATTATTATTATTATTATTATTATTATTATTATTATTATTATTATTATTATTATTATTATTATTATTATTATTATTATTATTATTATTATTATTATTATTATTATTATTATTATTATTATTATTATTATTATTATTATTATTATTATTATTATTATTATTATTATTATTATTATTATTATTATTATTATTATTATTATTATTATTATTATTATTATTATTATTATTATTATTATTATTATTATTATTATTATTATTATTATTATTATTATTATTGGAGAATTGAAAATTTTCTATCGAAAAATGATAAGTAAGAAATTATTAGTTAATGTTAAATGTCCAATTAATATTTTTCACTAAAGAAATATTTTAATAACTTACTGTTATTTCTGTAATACATTTATAAATCTCATTTCGGATTATTATGTGTGCGTGTGTTAAGAAATGAGAGTATTACATTGTAGTTTTGTTATGTAAATTTTCTTATGCGATTATGAGTGCGTCTTTAAGGATGCATCTTCACTGTTTAAGACAGTGTTCCTTACTGAACGTATCAAGTTAAGAGTTTCATAAATATATTTGTCATTTTTATAGAACCATATTTTATTTATAATATTGACAAGTTTATAACTTAAAATTATTTATGAAGTGAATAGATTGAGTGTTCTAGTTATTAACCTAATTATTTATTGTGAACCTAAGTGATATGATATTTTAATTTACTATTTTTTTATATTTCGTTATTGGAGAATATTATTTTATTACATACTGTATTTTATTACTGTATTTTGAGGTAATCAGAACAATATTATTGTCATAGTCATTGGTTATGTAACCCAATTCCCATTCATTATAGTTATATTCTAGTTAGCCATAATCTTTAGTTCAGAGTTTCTTTTTTGGTTAGGGTGATATATGTATTATTTAGATGGGAAAACACATATAGCATAATTATAAGTACAATGGTTAAGAATGTTTACTTTACATTGCAAATATTTATTTTATTTATGTAATTTTTTATTATTATTAAGCAAACCTAATTATTTTTCTTGTGTTTTTCTCTTAAATTAAAAATGGAATAAATTTTAAAAATATATATTTTTGTAAAAAAAAAAAAAAGCAAACATTTGAAATATTAATTATTAGAAAAAACATTTTAATTTAATTAAGAAATTAAATTCAAAACTGAAAACAAGATATCTACAAAATTAAATCTAGCCTCTTAGGTCTGTTATAATGATATTAAACTTCTGCAAAGGTTCATATCTCTTTTATTACATTGAATACCTTTTTATGAACATTATTTCTATTTTTATTCTTAATAAATGTTTTTGTTATAATTATTGTTTAACATTTACAATGAATATATTAAATGGGAGTACTTAAGCAGGGTCATTATCTATAAGACCCTAAGAATAAGTTGATTTCAATTGTGGCTTAGTTCTTGCTATGTATATTCTGAACCTAGGCTGTGGGTTGACCTATGCTGTGTTGATGAGTGTGTCATGTTGAGATTTTCTACGGTGGTTGAGGATCATGAAATAAGTTTTACATGCTCTCACATTACCTTTTGGTGGATAGTATTTGGTCTCTAATTTTCATTTATAATAAGTTTTAAGCAAATAATTCGTTTTTATCCAGGTTGGGTAAGGTGAAGATCTTCATACATTGGACTCTACATAGAGCCAATGTTAGGTATATGGATTGTCTAATCACTGCAATTGTTTGGTGTTTTATACAGTTTTTTAAAGACATATTTTTATTTTTGTTCTTATTTTTTAATTTTCTAACTATTGTTTTTAGATATTGGATATCAGATTTATTTAATCTTATTACTTTTTTTCTCTTTCTTCTTCAAAAGTAACAATCCAACTTTTTTTGTTTTTTATTTCCACATAGACTATATTAAGCAGTAAAAGATTAATATGATATATTTAATAATAAATATTGTGATGGTGAGAATTGTATCTAATTCTATATTTTTCTAAATTGTTTTTCAAAATTTTATATAATTATTTTATATAATATAAGTAACTAAATTTATTAAGACAGATAAAATTAGACTAAACACCTGAAATGACTACGTGACTGTCTGGAATATTCTATGTATAAGCACCGGTTTAAATTAATACTAATAATTAAAATATTTAAATAGTATATTATAGAAGTGGATGGAATTATCACACATCATAATAAAAATAAGTAGTATACACCTTTATTAATTATTGTTTCAAAATTGTTTTAAAGGTAGTTAAATTGTAATAGATAATAATTGATTTAAAAATAATAATGAGTTAACATTTAAGTCTATTACGTCATGATTTTTAAAACTTTAGAAATTGTTTTATAAATCCAAGTAGGGATTGACCAATAAAAAATAGATCTTGGCAGACAACCAAAATCGCGCCAACTAATTGTATAAACGGGGGAGAACAAAAATGTGTTGACTCCAGAGCAGAGGTAAAATTTTAAGCTCTCTAAATTTTTTTTTCTTTCTTCAATTTATTAGTCAATTTTATTATAATTTTAATAATATCTTTGAAAGAAACCAACTGACAATTTAAAAATCATCCGAAGAGAATCTTAGAATAAAATGTTTTAAAAAAGTTTTTCATAGTAATGTTTCACTAACTTTACAGTAACCTGCCAGTGGATTCTATCAAAGTATAATCGGAGTTTTCAATAGAAAATGGATAGATTCTTAAAACCAAGTTGTAAATTTTATAATGTTCCAAATATGTTAATATTATTCGTTGATATAGTTTATATAGCATATCACTATGAAAGCTGTTTTCATGCGTATAAAATCAATGAAAGGACATTGTGCACAAAGTTAATGAAGATAATGGAAAATAAAAATAAGTATTATTCGTATAAGAATAAATGGACAAAAGGAATTTTAATATTGAAATAGTTTGAATTGCTTTCTTTAAGATGACTTGAGAAAATACTCTAGAAAAATAGTTAAAGATCGGAAGTAGTGTATATAAAATAATAATGAATGAAAGTGAAGTTTACCAAGGAAAACACTTGCCTAAAGAAAAAAAAAATTTTTACAGAAAAGAAATATAAAATATTGGATCCATGGAAAACACAATTGGTACCGTAATTATTAAATAATTGTAGTTTAACTAGAAATAAAGATGCATCAACGCGCCGAGGTAATATTCGCCAGAACATTAAAAAGCTTTGTGGGATAACTAAATAAAATGATTTTCTAATAATTTTGGATTAAACACTAAAACTAAAGATCGTCTAAACAGTTTATTAAATGAACTAATTTATTTAAAACTTTAATAAGCATAAAGGAGAACATTCGGACAAAAGAAGAAATAATAAATATTATGGGACTAACCAAGATTTACCGTCAGAAAAATATGTGATTATGGTTTGAATTATTTTCTTTACTAATCTAAGTTAAACATTAAGTTTTAGATAGCGATAGGGAAAACAAAATACATTAATTCGTAATATAACATTATATGAAATAATATGTTTTGATTTTGAATTTTAAAATAAAATTGTATGTATGTGGAAATTTGTATATTTGCGATGCTCGAAGAGAAAGAAACCTACTACGAACTCTGATAGGAAGATAAAGATTGTTTTGGTAACATTTATAATTATTAATGATATATAATGTATGTTTTATTTATTTAGATCAGCTGAGAATCGAATGAATGTAGCGCAAAAGTTTTATTGTTATTATTGTTGTAAAATGCATTTTGAAAACAACACTCTAAAACACTTTTGAGATGTGATTAGATTTTTAAAAATATGCATACGATAATCATTTTATGTGTCATTAATATAGTTCAATATAACCGATGGTTATGTGATATTTTCTGTTAATTTTCCGATTGGGATATTTAAATGTTATTTTAACAAAACGTAGATGTTGAACCTACAGTGTAATAAAGCAAGACAAATTGTTCTTATGGAATAGGGAAATGTTTTATATTAGCGGATTTTGTTTATTGTTTTAAAAGGTAGTTAGTATTTTATCGATGTTGGATACAGTAAAAATCTCGAGAGATAGTTTGGGTAGTGACTTGGTAGTACGTGGTGATTCGGAAACCAAGAGGATGTATTAAAAACTAGGATGCTACAGGGAATGAAATAATAGGTAGTTTTGGATGTTAATCAGCGTAGTTAACAAAGCCCTATGACTGGTACACATGTTGTCTTGGACAGTGGAATTTTATATATTTCTTGTGAGTCATACTAGATGTTTGGTAAAGCTGAGTAAATAGCTGCCAAATCATGCTTATTGCCAAGGTTATTAGACAATGAATGTCGGACCTATTCACACTGTTCCATTTCATTTATGAAGTATATTGCGGATAAGTTATCTATCTATCTTCCCCATATCCTATACATCTTTCGCTATCTTTATCTGTATTTTTTGCAACTACATCGTTATATGATAAGTCTATTAAAAGGGAAACAATAGATATTTTAGAATGTATGTCATGCTATTATTTGGAATAAGAATAGTTAAGTATTAACGAAGAGTAGATTATGATTATTGAAAGAAAGATGCAGATATCCTAAGAAGGGAAGGAGTTAGAGAATTATTTTAATTCTTTTTTTTTAAGAAATGAACTATAATTTTATAAAAGTATATCCAAATAGAAATATACAAAAATATTAAATATAATTTCATGTTTTCTTATTGTTAATTATATTTTAAAAAATATAAGTATTGCATATTTAAAAAATACAATAACATTCGATAATTATAGTATATGTGAAACTGTAACAGGTGATAATTAAACCCATGTTATAGTATTATACATGAGTATGGCTTATGGAATAAACGATTATAGTTTACGTAGCATTGGAGAACAAACGTTAAAAGTAATAATAATATTTGAATAATATGCGGAGTGACTTATATAAAGTTACAAGAAAATGTAATTTTCTTTTAAAAACCATATTGATTGTAAAATTATGATGTTATAAATGATGTTTATCCACATAGATAATTTATAATACAGTAACTTTAATATTAAAAGGTAAAGAATGGTGTTACCCATAAAATAGTTAAAATAAGTGATATGATAAACCTAATGAGAAATAAATAAATAACTTTTAAAAGGCATAAGTTTAATTAACGATAAAAGAAATATAAATGTGTATAATTCAGCTATTGTAGTGTAAAGAAAAATGAGGATATCCCTTGTAAATAGATGTAGATGGATTTGTTTGTTTTATTTATTTTTTATTGATGTTAATAAAATGTTAAAATTTGTTTATTAAAACTTGTGTCTGAGTTTTGTTTTCTCTACATCATTGCATGAATTCACAGGGTATGTTCACAACCATTAAACTAAGTATATGATTGTTTGCACAAAAGATAAATAGAGAAGTATGTTTAATCTTAAATATTTATTGATGTTCTTGTAATTAAATAATTATAAAATTGCATTCCGTTACTGGTCATCAATCCATTATCATAATATTTTGCTAAATTATATGCTATTAGTTGCCACTTGCTTTATTTATCAGATTATCTAAACATTGCCACTTATTAATTTATTTTATTACTTAAAGATAAAAAAAGGGGATATTAGATTATTAACTAATTTATTACGGTTATAAATTTGCGATGAAAGAAAAGCTGTACTAGTTGGATTCAGCAATGAAGATTGTGATTATTATTGTTTTATTATTAATCTAATTTCAGAGTAGTAGATTATGACATAAAATCCCTTATCATATTTTGCTACCATATGTTATTAACATGCGAATAAATTTAAGAATCTGAGATTATTTCATTTGAGCTAGATGATTACTGTTATTGTTATTAGAGATAAAAGATTAATACTTTAATTGTTAAATGAGTCTTAGTGATTAGAAGTTGCGGAAGTCATAAGAATACCATGTAGTTATTATGTGTAATAGTAGTATAAGGGGGATAGTGTTCTTATGCCATTGAGGTGGTATCCTGTGGGATATTGTCTCAATGTAATCTACCTTGTCACCCGTATTTCCACTTCTAGTCTCATGAATTCCTGAATATTTATTTGAGTTAGTTTAATACAGAACCTAAGTTAATTTTAAGAAACTTGAGCTAGTAAAGCATTTAATTGAATACTTCATTAATTATTAGAGCTAGAACCCGGTCAGGTGATTTTCACTATATTATATTTATTTGGGGGAAGTGGAGATGCGGGAACGGGGCGGTTAGATTGGCCTAATGTGTTAGAAAAGGGCAGATTGTGGCCCTCAACGTGATTGGCCTGAGGTGTAGTGGAGGTACACACGATGACAAGGGCAGAATATATATATACATTATTTATTATGGATTAGATTTTTTAATAGTTTTAATGGGCATTCTATAATTGATCATTGTTTGTTGGTTTGCACTTGAAATAAAATTGAATTATTATTATTATCTTTCAAAGAAACTATTAGACAAACAAAGTGTGAAATTGATTTTTATTTGCACACATACATTTACATTTGTAGCTGTAAAATGTACATTAACAGTTTGATGCATATGGAAATACATAAGTTAAAATGGGAAATGGAGGATTACAATTTTTAAAGGGCAAAGTATTATGACATTTAGCACACAATGTAATACTACAGTTGTCTAAATTTATGCAATGTGCACATGAATTCGGTTGGGAAAAAAAAACGATTATTTTACAAGTTATTGCTTAGTGATTATATGTGTATATAATACATATATTTTAGTACAAGTCCATGTTGTGTTATTATTCACATTCTGGGTGCTTTTTATGTCGAGCCTGTCCATGGAGGTATTTTCCTGTTGTTGGTGTTTTGTTGGGCTGGTTAAGGTCTTCAGAATACATCATTGGTTGCTACCTGGTTTGTGGTGGGTTGATCTCTGTTTGGATGTCGGTGGACATTGTAACATACCAATTGATTGATTAACAATATGGATAGCATGCTTAGTCACTGCCCCACCTGGTTTGTGGTGAAGATCTCTGTTTGTTTGCTGGTGGACTTGATATGGTGCTAATTGATTAACAGTATGGATAGTCATGCTTGGTCACTGCTAAGGCAGTGACCAAATAGCACTGTCCATGAAGGCATTTTCCTGTAGTTGGTGCTTTGTTGGGCTAGTTAAGGTCTTCAGAGCACATCATAGGTGGCTACCTGGTATGTGATGGGTTGGTCTCTGGGTGTGGGTGGACTTGGTATGGTGCTAATTGATTAACGATAGCAGCAAAGGTATCTGGATAGGCTAGTTTGCTATCTCAGATAGTATTAATCAGTTGTGGAAAATGAATGGATGTCATATGATATTCTTTAACAGAAAAGTGTATCATGTGCACCAGAGTTCAGAAAGCCTGAATGTTGTTGAACAGACTGGGAATTGCAGTGATATTAAGTTTTTTTTAAATGTGATCTAATGTTTGGAACAATTCATGGTGTTTGCTGTGATAAGATCCATCTAGTTGAAGTTCTCTGGAATATTGATCATTTTAGTTTTAGCCCTCTTTGGATGGTGGTTGCTGCCTTCTGGTTTCTGGTGTTATCTGTATGACTAAGGGGCATGGGATGAGAGCATCATTCATGTTTTCTGCTATTTTATTCATCACTATTTTCAGGTGACTTGGTTCAGAGTGCTGGTTTGTTTTATTGAGTGTATTATGACTTGTCTTTGGTATACTGTTGTATGTGCTAGCTGTGGCATAAGATTAATTAGGTGATCAAGTGTTTGTATGTCTTCATTTGTGATAAATTATTGTGCTTTCAGAAATAGGGCTGGCTGGTATTTTTTTGCTGGTTATCTTTTGTGTTGGTGACATGAAAATCAATAGGGTATTTTTGCTGATGTTGACGAAATTGGTTATTGGTCATGCTGAAGTTGATTTGTGATGCAATATAGGGCAAGAGAGCCATACTGGTCAAAGAAATAGCATTAGTAATTTTGAAAAGAAAGTTTTACTTTCTCTATGAAGTCAATATATCCCAATGCATATATTACATACTTATATATGAATAAATTAAAGCATGCATAATGTTAGGTGAAATCTATATAATAATAGAATATAACCAACTGCTACAGTTTCATTTATTCTACTAGTGTTTTAAAAATCCAAGTATCATGTCTCTAAGGTAGCACACTTGAAACTATAGCAGCAGTTGGTTTTATTTTATTATTATTATATGTAGTGAAAATGTTAATAAATTTTTCTTATTAGTAGCAAATTGAATTTTGTGCTGTTTAATTTCTAAATTACTACATGATTTACATTTTTTTTATAGAAGTATTTTGAGAGCACATTTCTCTCTTATATGGTTAATAGCTTTTTTGTAGATTTCAAAATTCAGGGTTTCCATTTTAATTATAAAAAAATTAATTCTTTCATTTTACTGTTAAGCAGATGAAATATATAAAATATTTTGAGATTTTTATTTTTTATGCTATTGTTTATTATTAATCTTTAATATTACTTACTTTACTTTCCAAGCCACTATCATTTTTTGTTTTTGTGTAGTTTTGTTGTTAAGCCATACATTTATTATATGTATATAAGAATATATGTTTTACAACTGTCTAAATTCAAGCTTTCACACTGAGTTGGACTTCAAGGTTATGACTATAGAAAATAGGGTCTCATAGAATGAAATTAAGCACATTGCTATTGAGATACTAATACATAGCGCTACTTTTGTGATTTCTGAATTATCTGGAAAGTAATTAAGTTGTAGTCATTAAATAAGTTTTTTTTGAGGCTGATCAATAATATGGCTCATTTTTTTGATGATCATCCCATCTCAAATTTCTCTTGAACAGTTCAACAGGCATTAGGGAATATAAGGACAATTAACTTTGATTTATCAGTATATATATATATATATATATATATATATATATATATATATATATATATATATATTGTAACAGGTGTGTTACATGGCATACAATAATATAGTGTGGGTGCACAAATATATGAAAGGAAAAGTAAAAATAAACAAATTTTATAGATATTTTCTACATTTTTGGAATAATAATCAGGGATTAAATAATTCTGAATTTCAATTCAGATTCATTATGAAATAATTAAAAAGGTCTAATAAATATTTGTATTGTATTCTGATTTTGAAAGTAAAAACAAGCATGTTTTATGATAAAATAGAACTGATAATTTTAAACATTTTTATCTATCTTTGAAATCTTTTAATTAATACTTTTATACATTTCTTGGTATTTTGATATTAAAGCTGCGATGTAGCATAAGGGAGATATGTCTTTTCACACCCACCATAAATGTGTAATGTCATGATGACATCAAATTGAAATAAAATAATCCCTACAAGTATATGTGAGAATGTGTATTTTTAATCAATGCAATCTTTTTTTTCATAATACTTTGACATTTTCAGTCTCATAATTAATATGTATTTTTTTTTTGTGGTTTTTGTTGTGTTTTAATATGTTTCTTTTTTTGCGATTTTATTCCATTTTTTCTTAGTTAATTTGTTTATAAAAAAAAAAAAACATTTATTAGCATTTCTGCTGAAAATCCCAGCATAGTCTGCAATCACATCTTTTCGGAAGGAAAATTTTTAGTACAGACATCCATTTTCTATGATAATATTATTATTTTTTTCTTTCAAGGTGACAATTCCTGTTATATATTACATGGTAAATATCATATGAGTATACTTAATGTGTTTTTATAAATATTTAAAAACAAAAAATCATTTACTGTTTGTTTAGTAACAATTTTTTGTGTAGTGCTGTTATTTCATTGAGATCGCAAATCACATTTTTTTGCTTTCAAATGGTGTTCTCCATTAAGATCGCAAATCACATTTCTGTTTGCTTTCAAATGTGTTCTTCATTAACATTGCAAATCACTTTTTTTTTTATTTTCAATGTTTCTAAAAGTTGTTAGTCTCCAAGTCGTACATATTTCAATGTCTTGTTTAAAATTGTTTTTACTTGTATTTATTTTTAGTACTGCAACACGGAGCATGTATTCATACAACTTTGCGATAACTTTGTACATCTTTCCAAAATACCATGTGCAAGATCAATGTACACGTTTTTTTTTTGTTAAAAAAGGCATGTACAAGATCTGTGTGCATGTTATTTTGTCACAGCTCTAATACCAAAGTACTCATTTCTTTAGTTATGTAGAAATTTTTGTAGATCAGACTTGATAAAATTTCAAAGTTGATTTGAAAAGATTAAAAAGAAAAAAAAACAGTTTTTCTTTAATTTTTGTCATCTCAGCTGACTTATAAAAAGAGTTCATAAAAAGAATTGTTTTAGTTGGTTGGTAGTTTTTTGAAAGTTTGACTAGGAATATTTTGTTGTAGTTAGTTGTCAGTAATTATAGCTGGCCAGAAAAATTGGTTTGCAGTGTTATACAGAGTGACCATGAAGTTGTAACAATGCAGGGAGGGCAAGTCCAAAGGCTGCTCTATAGTTCATGATGGTGGAGTTTGAATTCACATAGAGAGAAGAGTTAACTTCAAGTGTTTCATAGTTGCAAAGGTGTACAAGGCAGCTTGCTGGCCCGATATCATAGACACGTAGGAGAATGCCAACCATACCTGAATTATACTTTTCCTGATGTGACTATAAACCAGTCTCACAAAGACAGCAAGCTCACTAAGATAATGCTAAAGAATTAGTTTATACATATGCTGATGTGTCTATAGGGAGAAAAGCACAGGTAAACATGTTCAATGGTAAGTAATGTTATATATAATGATAACAAAATTTTTAATAATTTCTCTTTTGTAAAAATATTTTTAAACCTATATTTTAAATTTGAAAATGATATAGTCAAGATGAACCTGCAAGAGTGATATCTATGTAGAGAGATATTTTAAATTTTATTGGAAAAAAAAGACATTACAAAGAGTGACACAAATAATTTTGTTTGAATTAAAAGAAGTTTACTGGAGTATTTTTTTTGTACAAAATGCATTTATAATTAGTTAAGCATAACCTGATTAAAAAAAGAACTTTTGTAATCTGTCAAGACTGATTTTATTTTTAAAAAACCCTTATTATTTATTAAAGCAGTGAAATTTATATATATTCAAAACGAAATTAATTATGAAAGATGTTAATAATTTTGGTATTTGATAAATTTAAATATAATAAAAAATGAACTCTATAGAATTATGACAATATTAAATAAATAAATAATACACACAGATGATTTGTATATGTATTTTATGTAAAACTAGTATAAGATATTTACATCATTTAAAAGTAATAACTTAAAATTTTTAATTTATGCTGAGTCAAATATGTTCAAAAATTATTTGTCACAGGTCTGTGTCATATATATATATATCAATAAGTGTCAAGTAAATATGTAAAATTTAATCATTTTTTAAATTTTATTAAATGCCATTTGAAATATATTCATTGTATATTATAAAGTGCACATCTGTGCTGATATAAATATATATGTTTTATATAAACCCATTAAGAGGTATGGTAAATCAATGTAATAACTTGCATTTTGTATATTAATCATGTAAATCACAGTGATAATTTTTCATTTTGTATATTAATCAAAATCAGAAGGTTTATAGGTGTATAGTCATATTCCAAAGACCTTAATATTTTTTTTGTGTAATAAACTTGAAAGTTATTGTTAAAATTATTCCATTGACTTAATTCTAAATGTTTTTTAGATCTTATTTATTGCTTCATCTCTGATCATCATCTCTTGATCATATACAGTTTTAGATCTTATGTTCTCTGAACTAGATTTGAGCATAATGGTGTGATATATATAGAAGGTGATATATTAGTGCTTAGGAGCATCTCGATATCCTGGTTGGTGCTAAGAATATATTCTTTAAAGCCCTTGCACTACATTTTATTTTAGTTTAGTCTTTATTAAAATTTAGGTTTATAGTTGGCTAGTACATTAATGGTCCTATGTGACCAGCATGATTTAATATCCCAGCATTATTGTTCTTATGGTTATATATTCAGATTGATACGCACTCAGTTTGTGCATCCAAATTTTAAATAATTGCCCAATCTGGCAAAGGCTCAATAGTTAACCTGGTTTACAATAGACCCATTTCAAAGCCAGTTACAAGATTGTCTTGATTTATTTTGATTACTGATTGTTCATGGTGATGGATGATTTTTACTTATTGATAATGCTGGCAGATTTATTTTATGATTATACCTATATTTGCTCTAATGAGTTAACTGGGCTAATCTCTCAGAGTGATCTTTTTTTTTTCAATATGATCTCTCACAGAGGTCTATCTATATGATCTCATGTTTTTTTAATATATATAAAATTACTTACATATTTTTGATATTGAACATTACTTTAATATCCTACTTAAATATTACCATTTTTGTAAACTTTATTTGGAATATCTTAATTTTACTTGATGATGTTTTGCCATAACCCCATGTTCACCTCTTAACTTCTCATCCCATCATAATATATCAGAATGTTTTCATTCAAATACATTAGTGCATGAAAATAATTCTGAGTAATATATTTGAAATGGGAATGTTCTGTGATATTATAAGCTTAACATTATATATTTAAGTAGCAGTTCAAGTTATTTACATGCTGTTAAAATTAGTAATATTTAATTTAAAATAATATAGAATTAATTTGTGATTTAATATCACCACTAATAATAACTTTCAGCTTTTTCAGATATCAGTGTTGTTGATTTATTTACAATATATACTGGTTGAATGGCAGATGAAAAAAGTATCAGACTAAATGGGAATTGATAAATGATAAGTAAAATTATATTTGCAAGTTTGTTAAAATGATTCATTATGACTTTAAAAATAATTTTTGAGTTACTTATTTGAGCAAGAATGTTCTGTGCTATTATAATCTAAACATTACATGTTTAAGCAATAGTAAAAGTTATAAAAAATTGTGTACATGCTGGTTTAAAAATATTCACAAGAGACCTTTTTGTCCCAAGCATTAATTATTTTGTTACTTGTTCTTTAAAAAAAGATGTTTTAATTCTGATTTTTTTAAAACATATTTAAATGCTATAATATTAATATATATTGCAACCATATGGGTTTTATGGCAAACAACATAATAATGTGTGTGCACAAAGATATATAAAGTTGAAAGAAAAAGTGGAAATAAATAGTCAACTTTTTTATGTAGATATTTTCTACATTTAGCTGGTGTAATGACACAAAAAAAGTAAATAATTTTGAATATAAAATGTTTTATTATGAATTAAATATTTAAAAAAGTTCTAAATAAATATTTTTATTGAATTATGAAATTTTGAAATTAAACAAGCGTGTTTTATGTTAAAATAGATCTACTGATAAGTGTAAAAATTCACTATCTATTTTAGAAAACTTTTTTTAAAATTAAAACTTGTATAACATTTTGTAAAACTCTACTATTTATTTCGAATTCTTTGTAGATTATACTTCGATAAAATTCAAGGTTGCTTTTGAAAGGATTAAAACATGCAAACTCACTATATGTAACAAAATTGATAAAGATAGGATAAAACATTCTTGAGTTTCTGAATTTTATTCATCCAATCCTATCTATAAAAGAGTGAATAGAAAAATTAGTAGTAATTGTTTTTTCTAGATTTCTTAGAATAGGCTGTTTGGTTTTTGGAGAGTTATACAGAGCTCCCATGACGAGATAATGGAAGGCAGAGGGCAAACCAGCAGCTGTTCTATAGTTTACTACGGAGGTGTTTTGATTCACATGGAAGTCAGGTCCAACTTTTTTGTTTCATTGCCTTATTGTGAATAAAACAACTTGCTTGCCTGAAAATCTTTACAATCTTATACAGAAAGGAAATCATTGCAGACCAAGTTACCTGAACTATATCTATCTTGATGTCAAGCCAGTCTACTGTTAGAAGGTACCTGCTTCCCCAGAGTCCATCAGCTTGATGAATTATACATATGCTGCTTTATATGCAAGGAACCACAGACAAACATATTTTGTATTTATAAAGTAAAAAATTAAGCTCATCAGTAAAGAAAAAACTTACTAATAAAACAACGAATGGGTTTGTTTTATATACATTCAACAAAGAATTAATTGCGAAAATATATTTTTAATAATTTTATTTTGACAAATTCAAAGATGTTAATGAATTATTATACCACTCAATGAGCAGGGATATACATATGTATTTTATGTAAACCCTTGTATAAAGTATTCATATTATTAAAATGTGATTTATTTTTAATTTTATTTTGACAAATTCAAAGATGTTAATAAATTATTATACCACACATAATGTGCAGGGATATACATATGTATTTTATGTAAACATAAGTTATTCATATTATTAAAATGGAATAACTTAAAATTGTAATCATTTATTGTATTTTATATGTTGATTGAAATATATTCATATATTGTACTGCACTTCTGTATGTAAGTACCAATGCATGTCATATAGACACATAAATAAATTTTAATCATGTATTTTTATATGATGATTCAAATATGTCCAGAAATTATTATGCATTTCTGTGTGTGAATATATGTGTTTTATATTGGATAATATATTGTAACCAGATCCCCGTACAACCCCTTCATTACCTCAGTTGTAACAGTTTCCTGATGAGCATATTGTAGGAAGGAACTATCGATTGGCTTTCCTCAATACAGACATCACCCCCTCCCCTACAACAATATTTCCTGCTCATCAAAGGATGTAGCACCATAGAGACTAGAAACACCTAGAAATTTCTGTGTTTGGTTTCCCAAACGGCACTACTAGAGTTTCATCTCACTACAACCTGACTTACCTATGTCTAGTTATGCCAGACATAACTCAGGAGGCGTGAAATTCTTGTGAACAAGTGTAATGAATAACAAGTGATGAAAAAAAAATGGAACTGAACAACTAAAATTAATTTTAAGTAACAACAGTTTTATTAACAACGATATTGATAAGTTCTTCCAATAAAGTTCATCCTTCATTTCAAATGAAGGCTGATTTTAATTTGAATCCATCAAAGGGTCTTTTATCAACTAGACATCTACCATTACTGCAAGAATATTTTTAATTATTTGTTCCATATCTGTATCTCCTTTTAGTAGATAAATAGATAAGATGAGCAATTCCAAATTTGTGAAGCTTCTATAATTCAGTCAAGTATGGATGTATATTTATATACATAATTCTCATTATTTTATTCATACACAATCACTATGCATGTAAGCTTTTGTAATTCATATAGCACTTCATTATTTTTAAATTTATCACAGGTAAGTAAACAGGTAATGTAAGCAATTCTGGGTTTGTGGACTATTCATAATCCAGTCAAGTATAAATGTGTATTTATATGCATAAGTTTTGTTATTTTATTCATACACAATCAATATGCATGTAAGCATTTGTAATTCATATAGTACTTCATTATTTTTAGATTTATCATAATTATGTAAACTGGTAATATTAGCAATTCCGTGTTTGTCATTAATTCACATTTATATCCATTGGTTATTCAGGTAAAATATAAGTGTACGTATTTCCATCTGTCCTGGTATCAATTCATCTTGCAAATGCATTTATTTGGTATTCACATATTTTCACTCAGATTTGTCATTAATTCACATTTATATCCATTGGTTATTGAGGTAAAATATAAGTATGTATTTCCATCTGTCCAGATATCAATTCATCTTGCAAATGCATTTATTTGGTATTTCCGATTTCATAAGACATATATAACCTATACACATTAATAACTCCAGTTATATCATTGTACATTTAACCGTGACACATTGTTTTGATATTCTTACTTCTCAACTCGTATATATAACACGTTTTAATTCCGTATTTATATTCCTTTTCTCAGAGATTTCAAATAATAAATAAAATTTAAAAAAAAATAATTTTCTTAATCTTTCAACTTATTTAAGTATGTAGTTCATTATATGCATATAACCATTAACTTTTATTGACATACTAATTCATATTTAAATGTTTGAATTTATTCATAATATAGTATTAATTTACTAAATACATTCATTTTGTATATTTTCTAATTTTATCTGGGTTATAAACACATTATGATAATTTAGTTAGTTATAGTTATATGTAATAGCTCAGCATTTCTAATTCTTCCCGACATACTTATTTGTATATCAGCAATATAAATAGTTATAATTATTTGTTTTTATTTTATTCTAATTCAGATGAATCTGCATATAAGTAGTTAATCATTTATAATTTACCTTAATAAAATTGCCTTTTGATTATAGATATTTAAGACATTTACGTATTTATAATTTATCACCAATAAAACGTATTTTCACATAGCTATAATTATTCATAATTTATTTTAAGAAAGATGTTTTTTTTTTTATAAACACTTATAATATTGAATATTTCACAAAGTAGTTACCTTCATTTTATGCAGGTTGTTCCTTCACTTCAAGTTACTACTGCATTTCAGAAAGAGGTCGGTTTATTTGAGTTGAATGGCATTATTTACTTTCCATGATGTTCACTCAGGCTGGTCTTAGAGATTCATGGCTATGGACAAAGAGAGGAAGCTGTTATGATTAGCCTTCCATCTTTATGATTTCTTTATTAATACTTTTTTTTCATCATTAGCAGTGTGGCTGTAAATATTATATTCCAAGGTGACAAAACCGATTGTCAACTAAACAGTTAAGCAACACTTAGATAAAAAATTATTACTTTTTAACTCTTTCACTTTTTTTACTTTTTAACTTTTTTTTAAAATAAATTTTAAAAATCTTTTCTGAACTTGAAACTCAACTATTTATACCCTGATCTCTGGATTGATTCAGCAGCACTCCCACTATATCTGATTTGTTACACAGCTTTCATTTAAGCCTGAGTGCTTTTCTCTTCCTAAGGATTGGGCCACTACTTTTAGCAGGACAGATAAGGAATCATGAGGATTAAGCCATGTTTTTCAATTTGATAACTTTGTCTCAAGCGATTATTACACTTTGTATGACAACATTGTTTCAAAAATTAAAAATGTAATATTTTAATAAATGCCAGCTTTAAATAAATACTTAAAAATGTATTTATATCATAATTTAAAATTATAAAATCAATAATGAAGGTTTATGTTTTTTTTTCTCAATTATAGAAAATAATGATTTTCTTTTGATTTTAAACTTTTTTGCTTTATTTTTTTTAAAAAAAATAGGATCAACTTCTTTCATATACATATGCCTTTTTTTTAGGTGGGAAGGTAAAATGAATCTTAGAGTTCACATGTGAAACAGAGTTTCTGTTTCAATATATATAAATCACAATGTAATAACTTGAATTTCATATATCAAAATTAGAAGAAATATGTGTATAGTCATACTCTAGAGATCTTAATGTCATCTTTTTGCTATTAATAAATTTATATTCCATTGTTAAAATTATTTCAGTGACTTAATTCTAAATAGTTTTTAGATTATTATATTTTGCATCATCTTTTGTTCATAATAACTGTTATAGAGCGTGTATTCTCTTAGCCAAATTATGGGCATCCATTGATAATGATACCTTTGCATTGACACAAGAAGCATATTCTTTAAAGTCCATGCACTACATTTCATTTTAATTTGGTCTCTATCAAACATTAAGTTTATAGTGGCCACTATCAGTGGGACTAAATGACCAAAGCATTCATGATTAGTATGTTTTAATATCCCAGCATTATTGTTTTATGGTTGTGTTTTTTATGAATTAGCACTTAAGCTAGTGTTAACCTGATCTACAGTAGAACCATTTCAAATTCACTCATCAGATTGACTTGATCATTCATTATGATGAATAGTACTTTTACTTATTTCTAATGCTGGTGAACTTAAGAGTTAATTATACTTATACTTAACTAAGTTAACTGGGTTGATCTATGAGATTGGTCTATCAAGAATTCTCATGCTCATTGTATTTTATACTAAATAAGTTATATTTTATATTTATTTGCAATATTTTGTTTAATTGGTGATGAATGCCATTGCTCCATCTTTACTCCATTTGACTGCCATCCCATTATAAATGGCACCCAATTGTAGCTGATGATGATTTCATACTGGTGATCATCACTACAAGATTACCTCAACTTGATCTCAACCACATCTGAGAAAGAAAAATGTCAGCATTTTATGCAGAATTAATTTTAACAATTACCGTGGAATATGTGACAAGAGTATTGATGATTGTAAATTATAAAATAGTAGTGTTCATCTATGTTTAAAGGTTCATGTTTAGAATTAAATGGAAAAATCTATGATTTTGGAGATTATCTTGCTGTATTTTCAGTTTTGATAATGGATGGAGGGTTTTTGTCATTGGCTTGAAGATGCAGTTTTCATGCAATGCTGACAGGTATTCTATTTCAGCTATTGCTTTAACCTTTTTCTGATTTCTTTCTGTTTATTATAGTGCAGTTGACGTCCTACCATGATCCCAGCCTCTAAGTTTCCATGAAAAGGAGCAAACCCAGCTCTATTTTCCAGCCCCTAAGGCTCAAGGGAGCAGAGCTTTGCAATGATTTTTGCATTATCTTTATCAATGGTTGTGGTAGCTTATAGTGTCTAACTTCAGGTAGCTTTTTGGTGTTCATGGGTATTGTGTAGTTATAGCCCAATGGCTGAATTCTTATCTCAGAATTGCAGGTTACTGTTCATTCTGTTAGCTGCCTGTCAGGTCTTTAAAAAATGATGAATACACAGTTTGAGGTATGAATTTTGTTTGATTATACATGTATATTATGCAAATTTCTGTTAGGTGTTTTATTTCTATTTTTTCCCCAGAAGGGGATTCATGTAACCAGATGGGTTTCATGATATATAACAACATTGTGTGTATGCACATATATATATATAAAATGAAAGAAGTAGAAATAAACATAATCAAATTTTTTGTAGATGTTTTCTATGTTCTGGAGTAATAACAAAAAATAAATAATTTTGAATTTAAAATATTTCATTATAAATTAAACATTTAAAAAAGGTCTAAATAAATATTCTTATTGAATTCTCGTTTTGAAATTAAAACAAGCGTTTTTTCTGTTAAAATAGATCTTCTGATAAGTGTAAAAATTCACTATCTATTTTAGAAATTTTTTTAAATTGAAACTTGTAAAACATTTTTGTAAAATTCTACTATCTGTTTTGAAATGTTTGTTGATCATACTTTGATCAAATTCAAGATTGCTTTTGAAAGGATTAAAGTAGATTAAAATAATTGATACAGATAGGAAAAAAAACTTTTTACCCTTTCCTTTCTATAAAAAGCATGGCTAGAAAGATGAGTAGTAGTTTTTCCCAGTAGTGAGTGGGTTAGGTGGTTTCTGTAGTAGTGATTTTTAGAGTTATATAAATAATTACCAATGAAGAAATAAGGAAATGCAAAGATGGCAAGACAGCAGTTGCTCTATAGTTCACTATGGAGAATATTTTGTTCACATGAAAGTCAGACCCAACTTTCTGTTTATTAGCCTGCACAAATGTCGACAATAGCTAACTTGCCTAAAGTCTGTCCAATCCTAGATAGAAGGGAGATCCCTGTATGCTAACAGTTACCTGGATTATACTTAGAATGATGATAACCAACAGCCAGTCTAAAATTAGAAGGGACCAGCATGCCTAGTCTTATTAGCCTGCTAAAGAATTTATATATGCATGCTGCTGTGTCTATATGCAAAGAACCACAGATAAATGTACCACATCATATTTATTAAGTGTAGCTCATGAGTTGTTTCAAATAATTCATTTTAAATGAGTTTTTAAAAGTGATAAATATTTAGAGATCAATATTATTTTAAATCGTTTATTGAGAAAGAAGAAACATTTTATAAACTATATTTTAAATTTAAAGACATTTTAATTGATTAATTAAGAGTAACCTGTTGAAAAAGAAACTAATCATTAAAGAGAATAGGTAAAATTTATATAATTCCAACCTTTCCTTAGTAAAAATCATAATTAAAATCTATTTTAAAAGAAAACGGGTAAAAATTTGCTTGAGTGAAATTTTCTATTCATAGGTGATTTTATTTTGAAAAGGAAAAGAAAAAAAATTTTTTAGATTTGAAAAAAACTACCTACTGGAGATTTTACTTTTATCAATGGTCAAACAATTGATTTTTTTTTAAGAAAAAAAAAAGTAAACTGTAATGAGAGAATTTGATAACTGATTCATATTACTTTTTTATATACTCACATATATGTGAATTTTATATTGTACCGATGTAGGTCATTACATTTTTCTAATAGTTAATGAGAGGAATTTTATTGAAAGCAATTTTTTTTTTTAAAATGTTATTTTAAAAGTTAGTTTAAATTTCAGAAAGATTTTCATGAAAGTTTGAGAAAAGGACATGAACAAAAGAACGGGGAGGGGTAAGATTTTGATAATAAATAAAATTTAATGAAAAAACAATGATTAGTGTTGTTAGTTTTAAATTAATAAAATAAGTCACACGTTTTGTCTTGTAATAGGGAATATGTGTGTCCATAAAAATTAATTTAAAAAAAAGGTTTTTAGAAAGCTAATGCAATGTAGACAAAAGGAACTGAAAATTAAAATCAAAACAATGGAAATAATTAACAAACAAAGGAACCAAGACTAATGTTTGATTGAAATAAAATAACCAATGGAAAGACTAGAATGAAGTTTCAACTCTTAAGTAAAAGGTATGAAGGCCCAATAGCATAGAATCAGATTGCTCGATCGATCCTCAGATAAGGAATGCTAGCTATATAAAGGATTTTGTATTGTTATTATTCAATTCAATTCATTGAATTTAATCAGACATTCATAAAATAAAAATCATTAAAAGTTATTAATTATTCAGAAAGAACATCCTATCATCTAGAATGCGCTGCTGAAGCCATCGGATTGTGCGGCCGGCCTGATCCTCTCCACAATAACATCAGCAATCAGTTCGAGGAAGAAACCATGTCCGTGTAAAGCTGGAAAAGCATCGGAGTGTCGTGTTAAAATCCGCAAGTAAATTCCTATACATCCCAACTGATTGGAATCAGGAGAGCCAGCAAAAGCTCCATTGCCTTATTCACATGTTCATATCCTTGGTAAACATTCATTTTGTCTTCAATATTAAATATTTCAAGAACTATAATTTAAATTTAAACCAAATATAGAACTATTAATGATCTATCTACATGCATTAGCTTAGCTTTCATAATAATAAATCTTTTAAATCAAAGACCTCATTAGATATGGGTGTACATTATGTAATTAAATGTGTTTTATTTTATTTTTTATTATATGTGTGTAATTTGAATTTATAAAATTTATATTTTAACATAATTTGTATATGCATTTCTTATAACACAAGAACGAATATTTAAGGAAAGCTGGAAATAAATATTTTTAATTATCGTTAAGTAACATTGAAAGTGAGGGAGGGATTCATGTCGTAGAGTTAATCATGTAGGTGTATTCTATTGGTCAGATATTGAGATAAATCTTTTAACTATTGTTAAGTAAGATTGAAAGTGGGGGAGGAATTCATTTCATAGAGTTAATAACGTATGTGTGTTCTATTGGTTAAATATTTGTGACATAAATATTGGGAAAAGATATTCGTAATATAGGTGGAGAATTGAGAATAGCTAAAGTCCAATGAGCTAGCTAGGAGATCAGGTACTAAATTCGTAGCTGGTTGGGCAAGCACATTAATTACTCCTGTGATTAACTGGTGCCTAAAGTTTTTACCTTAAAATAAATAAAGTGCTTGGATGACCAGTGTTATAATTTAGTAGCAGAGAAATAATATTATTGGTAGCTTGCTACCAGTGAAATAATTATCTACCTGAAAGATCGGCAGCCTTCAATGATAGTACATAGAAACTAAACGAAAGCGATTGAATAAATAAATCTAAATATAAATAGATGTTTTCATCTTTTCGTGGGCAAATAAAAGGAGGATGGTACAATATATTCAACATGGAATTAATTATGAAATAATAATTTTTAGTATTCTAATGAATTCAAATATATTAATAAATTATTATAATGCACATATGTGCACCGATATATATATATATATTATGAGCAAAAAGTTTAGACTTTGTGGCTAATTATTCCAAAGTATAAATATATAAAATGCACTAAAACACACAAAGCCAAAACAAAGAAATCTTAATATAGATTGATACAAACTAAATATACATATTTAAGTATGTGGCTAAGCACTTACGTGGGCTAAGGTCCTCATATTCATAGCCATCTTTCTTGTAAATAAATTAGTTAAGAGCAATGCAAATTTATGCAAATGAAGTAGTTAAGTATTCCATTTCCTGGAGATCTCGTAACGAGTTTTCTGTTTTATAGAGTTTTTATCTTTAGCGATAAAGTAAGGTTTTATCTTTCTTCTCGCTCTCTGCAACCAAC
The DNA here is from genome assembly GCA_028023455.1 of Epiperipatus broadwayi. Taxonomy (NCBI): domain Eukaryota; kingdom Metazoa; phylum Onychophora; class Udeonychophora; order Euonychophora; family Peripatidae; genus Epiperipatus; species Epiperipatus broadwayi. The sequence continues at coordinate 1,914,586 of JAQFVV010000122.1, forward strand.
CTCTGGGTCTTTAGGTTGACAATCAATATCAGCTGAGCTGCAGTGCTGTGCAAAAACTGAACTACAAAAAGTGTCTGTTAGTGCTTTATTATAAGAGTATGTATGTTGGGACAGTTGAGTGGGCAGAGAGGCCCTGGTCTCACCATAATATGATGCCATACAGTGTTTCAGAGTAGGAAATGTAGACTACGTGAGGTGTCAGCAAGGGTGAAAAGCTATCTTTGATATTATCTTGTTGGGGGGGGGGTGAAAGCATAAATGATACTTATTATTGAATATGTTATGAAATTTTTACTCATATTAGGCAGATAAAGGAGTGGAAGCCTTTGTTTGTCTATGTTAGTGGTTTTGGAGTAAAATTGCCTTACTTTCTTATCGAATAAATTAGAACTAAAACCAACCTTCATTAAATCATTTCTGTATGATACTAGGTTAGCTTTTTTGTCTGCTTCGAACCTACAAAGATGCATATTTTTATAGAGATTAAGCCAGATAGTTTGTCGTTAATTGGTGGATTGGAGAGGGAATGAGTGGTGACTAAACTCAAGGGGTTTGACGAGCATCCTATAATTAAGATGTGTGTTTTTGCTGAATATGTATATCCAGGTATTTGACTTATGTGTAAATGTTTTCAGGTTCTATATTGAAGGTAAGGCCTGTACTGTTTTGGAGTTCAGTTTCCATTTGGAGGATAACTGCAGTGGGGGCAGCCATGAAAAGGTCATCAACATATCTAGTGTAAACAGTGAGTAGGTTAGTGTCTTGATATTTTAGGATGATTTGTTTTTCAAAGTGATTTCTTATTATGCTTAAGATGATGCCATTCATAGGCAGTCCCATCGGCCAACCATCCCTCATGTGAAAGCACTGATTGTGAAAGAAGGCTAATATTTTTGTCCAGCCATGATAAGAAATCAATAATAAAGTCAATCAATGGTTGAGTTGTACAACTCGAAAACATCAAGAGTGTCAATGTTCAAAACTAAGTCCTTTATTTTTGCTACCTATTTTAAAGACGGATTTATGTAAACCTAGTATGAGGTATTTTTATCATTAAAAAGTGGTAACAATTTTTATTAAATGTTAAATTTAAATTATAATATTTTTTTTGTTCATTTTATACTATACTATATGTCTGTGCACTCATTTATATATATGTTGTGTGTAAACCCATTATGAGGTGTTGGTATCATTGGATATGATTACTTACATTTTTTTTTATTTTATGAAAAATTCAAATATGTATATTAATCAAAATCAAAATACTTATATGTGTATAGGTGTATTCTAGAGAGCTTAGTATCATTTTTTTATTGTTATTAATAAACTTATATTCAATTGTTAAAATTATTTTAATAGTTTAGAATATTGTGTTGCATCGTTTCTTGTTCATAACAGATATAGACCTTATGTTCTCTGAGCTAGATTTGTGCATAATGGTCTGTTATATGGAAGAGGTATATATTACTGTATGGGCATCCAGTTGATGATCATTTCTCGATTAGTGAATAGAGAATATTTATTAAAGTTCATGCACTACATTTTATTTTAGTTTAATCTGTTTAAATTTAAGTTTATAATTGGCCAGTACACTAATGGTATTAATTGGCCAGTGCATTGATGATGGTTGGCTTGTTTTAATGTCCCAGCATTATTGTTTTTATGGTTATATGTTCTATGGATTAGCACATAGGTTGGTGCATCCAAATTAATGGTTAAATAATTGCCCCAAGTTGGCCAACGCCAAATAGCTTGCCTGGTCTATAGTAGACTCGTTTCTAATCCAGTCACTAGATACTGTTGATTTCTTTTATTGTTAATCATTCACAATGATGAATGAATTTTACTTAATTATAAGGCTGGTGAATTTATTTAATACTTATAGTTACTCTAGTGAGTTAACTGGGCTGATCTTCCATAGTGATCTATGAAGGGCTCTCATGCTCATTATTTTATATTAAATATTGATAGTTAATTTTATATTTATTTTGAACTGGGATTGATGGGTTTTTTTTCACTCCACTTTCACCTTAACCCCAGTAAATACTCCATCCTGTTATAATATATATATATGTGTGTTTTATTTAAATACATGTATATTGTATATACTAAACTTAATGTCATTATAAAGGTCTTGAACTCAGATTTTCTAACTGCCCACAGCTATCCAATCCATCTTGTACAACTGATATACATGACCACATTCATGTGAAAAGAGATAAATGATCTCCAGTATTTCTATTTTTTGCTGAACCAGCACTCATCATTTGGTCCCTGTCACCATTTCCCACACATATATATTTAATCATTGTTCAGTTTTTATTATGACAGCAGATCTTCAAACTTTATTGGTCAATTTTTCAATCGTCTCCACTCTCCAACTCTTCAGCCATCCATATCATTGAAATTCCGAGGATGAAATGGTCAAAATGTTTGTTGATGTCAATACTATTATCATACCCATATTGATCTTAAGTCAATCTGACCCCTCACACATAGGACCTTAGTAAGTCCAATTAATTATTCAGAAGAGGGATGAGCAAAATACAGGCTGAATATGTAATATTTAAATACATTTATATTGTTCAGCATGAAATACATATATTGGAGATCATTTATCTTTTTCACATGCATGTGGTCATGGGTATCAGTTGTATAAGATCGATTGGATATAGCTGTAGGTAAACATTGCTGTATGTGTAATGAGAACATACATATATATGTGGAAGTCCTAGTAATGTAATAGATTCAAAAGCATTACAACTCTTTTAGTTTATTTTAGAATTAAATTATTATAGGCTGATTGTAAATTAAACTTATTTTCACATATAAAGTCAATTAAAATCAAATGAGTTGCACAATTTCTAAGTTGTTTAAGAGTTCTAAAGTTTGTTTTCTAAAAATCCTTTTGCTGAATCTTGACCTACTTTTAAAAAAAAAGACAGGGGGGTAAGAGAAAAAATAACAGGTTGTAAATCTATTTTAAAATCAATTTCAGGTAAAAATATCTGGGAACTCCCTTCAAAGATCTATAACTCAGCAGGATTCACTGTCTTTGCTTTAAAAAAATAGTATAAATCAAATAATTGAGAGAAAAATAAATGTTTTAAATCTAATCATATAAGTCTTGGTGGATCTTATATAACTTTAAATTCATCTAAACTAAATGAAACTCACTTGAGATGATTATACCTATTTTGTTTTATCTTTGTTTGAAAATATATGAATTATACTATGATTGGAGTTTAATGTAAAATTTAGTTATTTAACATCGTTACAATTATTTTTGATATGTGTGTGTGTTGTTTTTTGAAATTTATGTATTTTGAGTGATGTTTTTGATCTGTATATGTACTTTTAAAAAAATATTCCGTCGTTACAACTGTTTTTGATGTTTTTGTTTGAACTCTGAGAAGAATAAGTTACTAATTTGCGGTATAGAATTTGAACTTATGGTAAATTTTGTATCTATAGTTATTTATTGTAGTTGGATTTGAGTTATGTTATATTCACTGTTTTATAAAGTCAACAAAACTTTAATGTGTAAATTTCTTCTCTTGTTTTAAAATGTATAGTTTGTTTTGACTTTATGGTGAATATGCTAGTTTTGTCAAGCTTGGAATCCCTATTTTATTTTATCCTAATATCTTTTAATACAATATTAATTTATATTCTCCATCATCAACATTGTCCTTTTATTTCATCTAAATCTTTTATTTCTTCATTCCCATTTGATCTTAATTCATTATCATAATTGAGTCACCCTTCATTAGCTCTTATTTTATCATTATCTTAATTATTCATTATTCTAATACATCTTTCTTTCCTTTTCATTCTTAGACTCATTTCATTTTATTATTTAATTATTATTTATTTTCATCATCCATTTAATTATTTACATCCTAATTTGTTTATTACTTCAGTCATAATTTTAATTTCATATTTCTTTTATAGACCTAATTATTATTAATTTATTGGTTTGATTAATATTGAATTTATTTCATCATGTTGTGTTTGTGGATTTTAGGACTAGCTTAATTAGAAGTTATTATCTTCATGAAAACACTGACTTTTAGATTTATTGTTTCATGCTAGCTTAGTTGATTGTAAGAAAGTAATATTTTATTTGTATAATTATTTTCAAATATATATCTTTTATATATTTATTCTTCCTTAGTCGTAAAGTGAGGGTTACAAAGGATATTATATTTAATGTTCTTTTTGCCCACTTCAAAGTCATCCTTGTTGTATTTTTATAATTATCTGCAATCTGTTTGAATAAGCTTCTCCAAATAATTACGCATAGTTTTAAATTGCCCATGATGTCTATCTTTTGTAAGTACTTTTTATGTAAGTATTTGTGGTTTTTTTTTTTTGTATATGTGTGTTGTACTTGGATTTTTTGGATGTTACAAATCCAATTTAGAAATTAGTTCAGGGAGGGGGCGGCAGAGTTTGTCTTTTATGTCACATTTTATTTTGTCAAGTGTTTATATTTTTTAATATGAGAGATCTACTATGTTACATTTCATTTTGCAACTGTTAATATTGAAACGGTATTTTTTATCTATCATAATGTTTCACCTACTAGGTTCCATAGTAGTATATTTTTCTAATTTTAAAACCCACCAAGTTAGTTTATAGTAATTAAAAGCAATTTAATAAAATGATAATAGGTAAATGCTTGCATGTGTGTATATTTATATTAATCTGTATTTAAAATAATACTAGCTGATATATATAGTTAAAACATGCATAAATGATTACCAATTTTAAGTTATAAATTTAAATAATAGACTAAACATTACCTAGTGTGTGGGTTTTCACACATACATGTATGTGAAGGTAGTGGCAAGGTTATAGATTTTTAAGCTTTGCTATTTTTTTTAAATTATTTAATTCTAAGTTTTCCAAAATTTGTTTTTCTTCACATAAGAGTGAAAGTGTGGGAGGGGGGGATTTCTGTTTTTGCAATTTCTATTTTACTTATTTTTGAGTGATTTTTTAATTTGTATTTTATTTATTTTTGAGCCATTTCAATTTATCGCTGGTGGGGGGGGGGGGGTATTGTGTATTTTTATTCATTTTGTGTGTGTGTGTGTACTCTTTTAAAATTTATGTATTTCACTTGATTTTTTACTTACTTTTTTTTTGTACTTGATTTTTTACTTACTTTTGATGTCTAACTTTAGGCATTTTAATTTCTCAGCGATTTTTCCATGTTTTGCCTTAGGCATTGTAATTTTCTGTCAATTTCAGCCATTTTTACATAGAAATTTATCACTTGCAGGCTTCTTGGTGGTTCTGCAGTGTTACTTGGTGGCCACAGTATGCATAACCAAAAACTACCAAATTAATTTATTGTATGAGTTAATTTTAAATCTATACTTTATAATAACTACTAATTACCATCTAAACAAGTAATGACAAATTAGGCATTATTTTAATAAAATAATAGTATTTATATAATGAAAGATATAGGGTGCATTTTGATTTCAATTCATCATCTAAATAACTGAATACCAAAATTTCTAGAGAATCATTAATTAGTTAAGCATTCTGTATAGTATTTGGATCAAGAAAACATCATCATCATATCAACATATTCATCATTAAATTTATGGAATAGTGCAATCATATCATATTGGATATGTAAGTGTGTGTGCATGTGTGGAAACAACATGAATGCATGGCAAAGAAGAACTCTGAACAAGGTTTTCAAATAAATAAAACATTTATTACAAGGTGACTAAATAAACATTTGGTTTTCTAATTTACACATGCATGTTTTGGGTAATTCCAACCTCATGACTGAATAGTCTACATGAGAATAATTAACATTAAAATAAACTTTATGGTGTTTTATTCCAACATATTCCAGCTCTCAGTCAATTTTGATAAGCTTATAAAAAGAAACATTATAAACACTACACTAAGATAACTAAATATGAAATTAAACTTCTTAGTATTTTATTTCAAATACACATGTTGCCAGTCAATTCTGATGTGCTTATGAAAAAGAAAACTATTAATCACTGGCACTAAAATAGTAAAATATGAAACAAATTCTTGGTATTTTTACTTCAAATACACATCAAAATAATACAAGAGGGTGTTAAATCTATGAGTGAGGAGTCAAGCTATCCTTCATAAATCAAATGAATTCTACTAATTAGCTACATTTTTTTCTTTTGCTTGCTCATTCAAAATAAGGATGAAACATTCTGAGAATTGATGGTATAAAACCTAAAATAATTAATATGATATGATTTGAAACATTGATTAAAGAATTACAAATCAGTGACAGACTTTTTCCATATCTTTTGAATTAATAGTATTTTATGCATGCATCTGAATTGTGCTACCTGTTATAAAATAATTAACACAGCCTTATCCAATCAATTTACTTATGAAGGCAAGAATTAAAATGTCATAATATGGATGATGCCATAGACAACCACGCTTTAACACTATTTCTACCTCAGATGTTCTGTGAGAAAAATCAATTCTGCCTTTATTTTTTTTATCAGCAAACTACCTTATACTTCGCTCTGAATAAATGATGGTAAAACATTCCACATGAATACATGAGGGAGAAGAAGACAAGACTTTCTTAACTCTAATCATTTAAATAACAAAACACAGTGACTCTCTAGCCTAATTATGAGGCTTAAATGTTGGTGTGGACTTCATCTCATCACCAAAAAACAAGGGAAATACACTACTCCACATACTATAATTATAAAATACAATTACTTATTCTGAAAAATATAATCCACTTATGACAAATATTTGAATAAACTGAGGGAGAGTTCTCTCAATCCCTATAAGACTATATATATATATATCATAAACATTCTGCTTAGCCACTAAATACATTTCAGTCTAAGCATAAAAAAATAATAAATTCACTCTTAAATAAATCCCTAATTCTTCCACTTCTTTTTGGCATATCACACCATCTGAAACCGATTGAAGCAAGTCATTCTACTTTTTAGTTCAACAATTATATAACTGGATTAAATAACAGACAGGTGTATAAGGATAATAACACAAAATTTTAAATCACATTCGATAAGGTAATATTGTAACAACATTAATTAATAAGTTATAAAAAAATGAATCTTTCATTTCTGAAGAAGTGTAATATTTTAACTTTGAAATATAATAATTGTTACTAAATAATTCTCATTACGTCTAGCGAAGCAAAGACAGAATAACTCTTAGTGTATTTGACATTAGGAAATTGACATAAAAAGTCTAGTTTGGGACAAGCAACAAACTAAATTTTTAGCAAAATAATTATTGAGAAATGGACCTCATAACTTCTTAAAAACGTTAGGATAAAATAAATTTTATGCAATTACTGCTCAAAATGAGCTGATAGCTTCCTAATAGCAAACATTTTCGCTGCCAACATACACATATAGAAACGTAAGTATACAATAAAATTGTACTAAAATAATTAATTACCCGTTATAATATTTCTCCATATTATACTTTTCTGAGACATTCTTGGAGAAAGAAATAATTAAATAATAATAAAAAAATATAAGACAATTAATTTGTCTATCTATCAAATGCTAACAAAATCATAATAATCATTAAATTTTTTTTAGCTGGAACCTAAGAGTTAATTTATAGTTAGTCCTTGGATAATGCATCTTGGTCATGTATGAAAATGATGATCATTTGTATAACAATGAATGTGGGCAAACATAATTTCCTGCAGGGAGACTATTAGTTGGATCCAATTAGAGAGCATTTCAATGTTCTTAATAATAGCTAATGAAATTGCTGGCAATATCACATGAAACTTTTCATGATGGCTAATAAGTTGAGCAACAATTTATTATGTAATTCATTACACTTGTTAAAGTATTTGTTCTAAATTCTCAAAAGTCCTTGGGCAAAAACTATTTAGTTCATAAAATCCATTTAAATCTACATAGGTTTATTAATAATATACTTTAATAATAATAAAAAAATCAAATGTAAATGAGGAGCCATAATAAAATGCAAATATGAACATCTAGTTTCCATGCTCTCCCACTCATTCAGTTAGAG